>CM062819.1:71046082-71368582 GCA_031772625.1 Pinus tabuliformis | reverse complement strand
GCTAGTTTACTCAAATAGATTCGCGTATACGTGAGTTTCTTGTGTTTGAAACGTGTGTGCACATCTCTGTGTCTTTACACAGTCACGTATACATAATTTTGAATTGTTTTTCAAAATCTTTTGTCCAATTAGGTTTGTTGCCTGGTGACTTCTACTATTTTCTAGTCATCCATTGTCTGTAGAACTCCGTTCTCTTGCAAGTTTTCGATTTTGAATCTCCTTCTCAGTGAAAAGCCTAGTTGGCCTAGGATTTCTTTTTGAGTAAGGTTTTGGTTTGTGTCTTGGGTTCAAGGCTTTTGTCTGAAGTTGTTGGATGTTCTGGCTTTTGTTTAGTCAATTTAGTGTTCCTAAATTGATGTCATTAATTGTCAACTCGGGGCTCGTAAGCTGATGAAGTGAAGGTGTACTATATGTACTTAAGCAACCTCTTAGAGCTTTTTGTCGTTTGGGGGGTGTTGTTTGTGGTTAATTTCTCTTTCTAAAATGGAGTGGTGATTTATAAACAGATGAGTGATGGTGTGTGTAAAGTGAATTCTAGATGAGTGAGAGTGTGTGATTAGTGATTTCTAACTACTTGCTGAAAAGTAAAAGCTTGAAAGAAATAAATAAATTAAAATGAACTGAAAGCAAAGAACCAATTTCTAATGGCATTAGACACCATTCATGCTGCTGCAAATAAAAGGTAAGAAAATCACTTAAAAGACCAATGATAATGTTTATCTCTTCCTAACTCTCTGCCTCTAACACATAGTACTGTGTAAGACACGATTAGGAAGTAGCTAAAGATAAGTCTAAGAAATGATAACAAATGAGAAAAATCTACTTTAAAGACTAGTTATGATGTTCAGCTCTCTCTAACTCTCTGCCTCTAACACATAGTACTGTGTAAGACACGATTAGAAAGTAGTTAAGGATTAGTCTAAAAAGCACCCAAAGCCAGCTACAAGTTATTAATATTCTGATCTCTAAAAGATAGACAATTTATGATAAAGAGATCATTCATATGTTAGCAAACCACTTTGAGAAATAAAACTAAAAATCAGCTATGAAAATAAAGTAAAGGCAGCAACTTGAATCTGTCAACTGAAACTACCACTAGATATTTAAGCAAATACACAAACACAAAATCAATCCCGGGCTTAAAAACCTGCAAAAGAACAATGCTGATCAGCTAAAAAGAAAGGCTGGAAATGAAATAACAAGAAAGTAAATTACGCTGTACATGTTTCAACTAAGAGAAATGCTGAATAGAAATAAGGAAATGATGCATATAAAATGCATAAAATACTTTACAAGGCTAACATGAACAGGGGCCCTCCATTCATATCATCCAAAAGAGACTCAAGGAATTGGAAACTTCAAAACAGCACTGTTTCTATTACTCCATGTGCAGAAAAATACAGTCCAGAGTGCTAGAACAGCACTATAAAAACAGAGTCTTCGAATGCTCTAAAATAACAACAAGTTTATAAACTGCAGCAACTAAAAAGTAACATTAAGCGTATGCAAACGCTAGTTTTTATAGGCATCTGAAAGACGGCCTAATGCGTACAGCTAAAACTGGAAAACTAACTAACTGTCATGCGTAATTAAGGATCAAAACACGTCATAAGTCTGCGTGGATGAGCTGGAGGTTCTGGTCGTTATGGGCATTGAATCCAGAGTTGGATTATGTCCCCCACGGCCTGCATAAGACGGACAAGTCACCGTTTGAACTGACGTGACCCAACAGCTTACGTATCACCGTTAAGCTGCCTTTATTGACCGTAACTTGACCCTCGTTGACCGGAGGTACAGATGATGTGGATGGCTGAACAGATAGCACAGGAACCTCGAGCACCTTGATTCCTAAGTGCCCATGTGGCTCATTTGGCAAAATGACACGTGGAACCTTGAGATTAACAAAAAGGCTGCGGGATCATCAGATGGCTGCGGAATGCCTGTAAGTATGTCAAAATCTAAACAAAACAGTCACACATTAGCAAAATCCCTAAATCATGCTTAATGCCATCATATGTAATGATCTGGGTGAGTTTATGCAGCAAAATAGAGCAAAAGGGAGAGATGAGTGAGGGAAAACTGTAGGAAATGATGGATAACCAAGTGTAAAGTGGAGACTCTACCTACCCCCACTGCGAGGGTATTGCATGTCCTCATGCAATCAAAAACATGGTTCAGTCCACCTGCTGGGATGCCTCTGCTAGGACATCCAGCCTTCTCTTCTTTCTCTGTGTGGCCACATTGACCCTTGGTCTTTTCATCAAACACCTGAATTTCAGATTGATTAAAGCTCTGTTTAATTTTCTGCATCTCTTCTTGAGCTTTTTGTTTTCCTTTTGCCACAAGCCCATATGAAGCATGGTGTTATCTTGGACCATCTTGTCCACATTGCCCTGTATCTTCAGTTTTTCATTTTCTTGTTTGATGTGGCGATTTAGTACCTCTAGTTCAAATATTTCCTGCTTCAGTGATTGGATTTGTTGCTCCAAGGGTTGAGCAGTGCTTGGCCCAGCCACTGCTTGTTCCAGCGTCTCCAGGTAATTATAAACTTCTTGTTGATCAGGGTCAACCTCAGGTGACCTCCTTGGGCTATGCTCATACTGAAATTTGGATCCTTGTTCAAATTCAGGCTCATGCTCAAATGGACTTTCCTCACGTGGAGGACTGGTCTCTACATACTCAGCGTGTGAAGGACTTTTCTCCAAGTCAAGACTTGTAGCACCTTTTTGAGGTGTGCTCAAGTCAATGAAGAATGACTGTTTACCCTTTGTGGCCCCTACTTTTCTGTTTTGTAATCTGCTGCTCCTTCTCACAGAGGTGGTACTCTGTTTTTCTTTTGGTACTTTTTGCTTTTGTTTTTCCACCTTTTTGGAAAGGGCAGTTTTATGGAGTTGAGCCAATCTTTGTGCTAAGGGCTGAGTGTCTTCCTCACTAGAATTCTCAGGAGTGAGGTAAGTTTCTTGAGCTATGGATTTCCCTTTATCTTTCTTTTGTTTCTTCTTACTCTCTTTTCTCTTTTGAGCAATTTCTTGGGCAAGTTCTGAAAGAGTTTCTGTGATAATTCCTTGAGCTGTTTGACCAATGTCCACAGCAGGCTCAGGATCAATATCATGTTCAGAATGATGTACATCAGTTTCTTCTACAATCTGCTCTTGAACAGTTTCCTCTTGGACAACAGTTTCCTCTTGGTCAACAGTTTCAGGGGTAGCCTCCTTTCGTTTTCTTCTACTCTTTCTAGGCACAGAGGTTTCTCCTGCTTCCTCAAAATGGTTTCTCACAAGAAATTTCTCCCAGGTATCTCTTTTTGCTTTCAACTGTTCCTCAACTAGCATTTTAACAAGACCATGATGACATAGATGTGATTCAATGTTTGTTGGGTTCTTTTGGGCCATTGAACACATTTTTCTAAGACTTGAGAGTAGAAAATATGGAAGGTTAATATCATCTCCTAAGAAATGCATCATGACTTTGGCATGGTAAACATATAAGACTCCAAACCTTCCCTCACAAGTAAAGAATTTTTGCACTAGTAACAGTAAAGTTGTCCATTCTTCCTTGACATAAGTAACAGGAATCCCTTTTGTAAAAATGCTGGTATCCATACCTGGGTTCTTCAAGATTTGCTTCCACTGTTGGTCTTGTACTGATCGGTTTTTAAACCATCTTTCTCCAGTTTGTGGAAGTGAGGTAGCTTGTGCTATGCTGCTCTCAGTGACTGTGAACTTTAAATCCCCTATGTCCACTTGATTATCTTTATCTCTGAAGGAGCGTGCAAAGGCCTTCGTAACTTCTTTGTGGTAACCTCTGAACTTCTGGATGCATTGTAGCCAGTTTGCTTTTTGCAACGCTTCTTTAACCTGAGGATATCCCTCCAGAAATTTTGAACCCTCTGGTTCTGCCCTTAAGAGTTTCCCCATTGGCTCTACGGCTCTGTTCTAAAACACGGCTTCAATAGTGGCCTTAACACAGTAAATTTACGGCCTTGACACAGTGGATTTACGGCCTTAACACAGAGGATTACGGCTCTTGACTCTTGATACAGCCGTAACAGACTTTCACTGGTGATCAGAATTAGCAGAGAGGAATAAAACAGAGTATGGTTAATGGTGGCAGCGTAGTGAGCACAGCGTGAATGGAATGAAACAGCGTGGAAATGAAACAGCGTGAATGGAATGGTATGAGCGTAGGAGGGTAGAAGGGTTATGAAATGATGAGTAGAAACGGCTAGGTCCTTAGGTTTCGGGCGTAGATTTACACTTGGCTGCGGGATTATGTCATAGAGAGACGTAGTACAGTAGGCTACGTCACTTAGGTACGAAAGCCTTAATGAAAGAAGCAGCCGCAAGTGAATTTCAAAATCGTGGTAATCAAGGACTGATAGATTTGGGAAATACGTGGATGTATGGTCGCATGATAGGGGAAACTGGTAATCATTACATGTAGTGGCAAAAAAACATAACCCAGAAAACTTTGCAAAATGAGATAACCGTAAGTTTAGGATTTAAATCATACCTCAGATCCGTGCTTGGATTTGCTTTTGATGATTTGCCACTAACCCTTCATTGATTTATTGTTGTTGCATGACTCTTTCCCATTTATTGTTGATGACTTCTGAACTGTAAAAAAAAAATTCAAACAGACTGTGTTTTTCTTATGCAGGTGCAGAGGGCTGCGGAATGGCTGAATGGCTGCAGAATTGCCAAACAGCTGCGGAAACTGCAGTGGTAACCTCCGGCTGCACAAAAACAACTTTAGCTATCTAAAAATGACTTTATTGATGGAATGGAATGTAGTGAACGGATGGATGGATGAAAAAAATGAAGTGGAGTGAAAATGAATGAAATGGTGGATGAAATGGTGGTAATGATGAAAATGAGATGGAATAAGGAGAGAAAGAGAATTTTTTTTTCTTTTGGAAAACATGAGGTGTCAGGTGACCCTGATTTTCACCTCAGGTTTTCTGCATGAGACTGCCAATCAGAGATTGGTTTTCAGGCTCATACATTTATTCTTTTTTTTTTTTCTTTCTTTTTTTTTTTTTTTCAAAAACCAAAGATTAGGCTGATGGAGGAGAAGAATCCTTCTCCACCAACCTGATTGCAGAATCTTCTTTAAACAACTTGACAAACTCTTCTTTTGAGAATGGCTTTTGGTAGATTTTCAAGCGATGTCCATTCACAATAAGAGGAGTATGAAATTCATCAATAGTTTTCACTCGAACTGCTCCATTATTAAAGACTTCATCAATCTCATATGGCCCAAGCCAATGAGTTTGAAACTTTCCTTTGAAGTCTTTGAACTTTGAATCAAACAATAGAGCCCAATCTCCTTTCTGAAACTTTCTTTCTTTGATATGACGATCATGCCATTTAGATCTTTGGTGCTGAACTAGATCGGTCCTTAGAATTGCATCTTGTCTTATTTCATCTAGCTCATTTAGCTGGTCCATTCTGTGTCTTTGAGCTTCTGAGAGGCTCATTCCCAATTGGACTGCCATCTTGAAGGTCTTGATTTGGAACTCAATGGGGAGCAGGACTTCCTTCCCATAAACAAGTTCATAGGGAGAATGTCCTGTTGTGTTCTTCCATGTAGTTCTATAGGCCCATAAGGCTTCAGGGAGCCTTTCCGCCCAATCTCTTCTATGAAGATGAACAGTCTTGGTGATAATGCCTTCAAGAACTTTATTGGTAGATTCCACTTGGCCATTTGACTGCGGATGGTATGGAGTAGATGTTCTGTGCTTGATCTTATATTCCTCCATCAGCTTCTCCATCAATTTAGATGTGAACTGGCTGCCCTGATCTGTTACAATTTCCCTTGGGACACCAAAACGAGTGAAAATATCCTCAAAAAGAAATTGAACAACTGAATTTTCAGTGGCAGAAGGCAATGCTTTTGCTTCTACCCACTTAGTAACATAATCAGTACAAACCAGTATATACTTCTTTTGCTTTGATGGTGGATTAATTGGTCCAACGAAATCTAGAGCCCATTTCTCAAAGGGTTCGATGCATACCTGAGGTTGTAGAGGCATTTCATTTGAAGGAGTTGGTTTCCCAACTCTTTGGCAGCTGTCACACCTTTTAACATACTGCTTTGCATCTTTAAAGAGAGAAGGCCAATAATATCCTAGAGAAAGGATTTTATAGGCTGTCCTCTTGTCAGCAAAGTGCCCGCCGCATGGTTCATCATGACATGCCTTAAGGATGTCAGGCATTTCATCTTCCCGAACACACCTTCTGATTATACAATCTGGCCCTGTTTTGAACAATTCATTAGAAATCCAAGAATAATGTGCACTCTCCTGAATGATTTTCCTTTTCTCATTAGGAAATAAGTGTAGAGGAAGCTTCCCTGTAACAAGATAATTAGCCATATCTGCATACCAAGGAGTCTTGGTAGTCACTGCAAACAAGTATTCATCTGGAAACTTATCTTCTACTGGAGAATCTTCATTAGTGTTTTGGATTCTAGACAAGAAATCAGCTACTGTGTTTTGTTTTCCAGGTCTATCTAACACAGTAATGTTGAATTCTTGTAAAAGTAAAAGCCATCTTGTAACTCTACCATTAGTGACAGGTTTGTTCATTAAATATCTTATGGCAGAGTGATCAGTATGGACAAAGGTTTCATAGCCGGTTATGTAGTGTCTAAACTTGTTGATTGCATGTACCACAGCTAAGAACTCTTTTTCTGTAACAGTATAATTTAACTCAGTGGGAGTCAAATTTTTACTTGTGTAATAAATGGCATAAGGGATCAAATCCTTTTGTCCCAAAACAGCTCCTAGAGCTGTATCTGAAGCATCAGTAGAAATGTGGAAAGGGAGTTTCCAATTTGGCCCCCTTAAGATGGGTGCTTCAGATATTCTAGTCTTTAAAGCTTCAAAGGCAGATTGACACTCAGGATCCCATTTGAACTCACAGTCCTTGGTAAGCAATTTGAAAAGAGGGGATGCTATCTTAGTGAAGTTTTCAATAAATCTTCTGTAATACCCAGTAAACCCAAGAAAACTCCTAACATCCTTTTGGCAATTTGGAACAGGTAACTTAGAGATGACTTCAACTTTGGATCTATCAACCTTAATCCCATCTCCTGAAATATGATGTCCTAAAACAATCCCTTCAGTAAACATCATAAAACACTTTTCATGACTTAAAGAAAGATTTGTTTCCTTACATCTTACCAGTACTTTTTCCAAATTTTCCAAAGCTTCTTCAAATGTATTACCATAAACTGTGAAATCGTCCATGTATACCTCTACACAATCATGAATCAGATCTGAAAAGATTCCTAGTACAGCCCTTTGAAATGTAGCGGGTGCATTGCACAATCCAAAAGGGAGTACTCGGTAAGCAAAAGTTCCCCAAGGACAAGTGAATGTGGTTTTGTCTTGATCTTCAGGTGCTACCTGAATTTGATTATACCCACTAAAACCATCCAAGAATGAGAAATACTTTTTACCTGCTAAAGTGTCTAGTACCTGATCAATAAAAGGTAGAGGGAAATGATCCTTTAAGGTTGCCTTGTTCAATTCTCGATAATCAATGCAAACTCTCCATTTACCATTCTTTTTGGGCACTATAACCAAGGGAGAAACCCATTGGCTATCTGAAATGGGGTAAATGAAGTTTACCTTGAGCAATTTCTGGAGTTCTTCTTTCACGATTTCCCTAAGGTTTGGATTCATCCTTCTTTGTGGTTGCCTAATAGGTCTGCTATTTTCTTCAATGTAGATGTGATGAATACAAGTCTTAGGATCGATTCCTTTCATGTCAGTGTATTCCCATGCAAAGGCAGTGGAATGTTTTTGCAACAGTTTAGTTAATTCTTCTTGTTGTGGTCTTCCCAAGTTTTTGTTAATGTTCAATGTTTTTCCTGGAAGGATTTCAACTGTAGAACTACCAAACTCTTCCATTGAGAAGAGAGACATCTGTCTAGAGGAGAGATATTCAATATCTGCATCCATCTGAAAATGTGTAGAGTCATATTCTAAAGATACTTCAAAATTTTCTAATGTATTTAGAATTTGACTGTCTTCACTAATCTCAGAGATGGTTAGAACAGGTTGAATAGTATCTTCATCCTCTACCCATTCATCTTCTCCTATTTCTGTTATAGCTTTTGCTGGGGAATACAAGTTGAATTTCTTGGTGGAATTACCATCTGAGATATACATGTCCCCAGACCTACAGCTTATGAAAGCATCAGCTGTGCCCAGCCAAGGTCTTCCTAAAATAAGAGGATGTCCTCCTAGATTATTCTTGGGAGTTAAAATCATAAAATCAACTGGATATTCCCAAGAATCTAGAGAGACTGGAATATCTTCCAATACACCATCAGGTTTAATGATTGATCTATCTGCAAGCTGCAGCAAAGTAGGTGTAAAGAGAAGGTTAGGAAGCTTTAACTGATCCATGGTCTGTCTACTCATGATATTGATCGCGGCTCCTAAGTCAATCAAAGTATTTGGGATTTCAACCCCATTAATATGAGTTTTGACAATAGGGCTACCGGGATCTACATATTTTTGCATGGTAATCTTACCCATCATTATGTCTGCAATTTTTCCAACTAGATGTATCCTTTTAGTATCTCTGGTTCTTTTTACTGTTTTCTTCAAACTCAACTCCTTTATTGTCTTCGCTAGAATGGGAATTTCCTTAATGGCTTGTAACAAGGGGATCTTGATACAGACATTCTTCAATTCATCTAGGAAATTATAGTCAGGCACCCATATCTGCTTTTCCACTCCTTTGTCAATTTGTAACCTTTCAGGAAAAGGAGGTGTAGCTAAAGATGTAGGTTGCTCAACTATGGGAGTTGTAGAGGTTGATTCTTTTTCTTTTTCTTTTTGGATATTTTGGTTTTGAAGTGATACTTCAGAACCTTTATTGGCTTTGAGAGATTCTTCCTCAAAAATGCTTGGTTGTTGAACACTTGTAGAAGGTTGGTCTAGGATTCTACCTGATCTGAGTTGTACTTCATTGAGAGGAACAACCATATAGGTAGGGAATGGTTGACCTTCCATCATGTAAGCATTTTGAGGGTTCCTATTATTTGGATTTGGTAATGGCTGAGAGGGAAGTTGATTTGACTTCTGCTGGGAGAGTTGAGAATTTTGATTTTGTGGAGGAGGTTGTTGTTGTTGAGGGTATGGCAATGATAGTTGTTGACCTTGATTTGGAAGTTGTGGAGCTTGCTGATTCTGAAATGATGGAGGATATTGATAGAATTGAGCAAGTCTCGCATAAGGATTTTGCATGCTTTGCATCCATGCTTGAAAAGCATTTTGAGGTTGAGGCCAAGGTTGTTGCCAAGGATTCCAATTTGGTTGGGATTGAGAATTCATAGAGTTGTTAAACCCTTGATTCTGTTGTCCTTGCCAAGGTCTCCTTGCAATAAAACAGAGAGATTCAAGTGTATCTGGATCCTCTTGAAAGACTGCTTTGAGGCCAGGAATTGAAGGACAATCCTTGGTCTCATGAGTTTCTGAGCAAATTACACATGTTTCTACAACGTGTGCATCTAAGGGACATTCCCTTAAAGCATGTTTCTTTCTACACTTCGGGCAAAAGATAGCCAAAGCCTCGGCTTCTGCTTTTTGTTTATTGTGAATCTTAAGGGTATCAAGTTGTTCACTAAGACTCCCTAAGATGTCAGTTTTAAATTCATCAAGCATACTGCCGATTTCTGCCCTACTTACTGATCCTGTTGCAGATTTATTTGCCCTAAGGAGAGAAGGATCTCTAGGCCCTTTTTGAGTTTTTGATTTGCCCCTTGAGAGATGGATACAGAGTTCTGCTATATCATTGAGAGAAAGTTGAGAAATATCCCCTTTCCCCATCATGTTTAAGATGTCTATCCATTCATCCCTAATGGCTTTTAATAAGAGGGCTTTTAAGGTCTCTTCATCCAAGGTACTCATTTTTGCTCTCTTCAAGTTATATTGAAATCTTTCAAGTAAATCTTCTAAGCTCTCATCTTCTTTTTGTATCATTTTAAAAACCTCGTCCTTGTGATTAGTAGGCATACAATAGTCCAAATACCTATCCAAAAATGTCTGTTTCATCTCATCCCAAGTCCTAATGGATTGAGTGAGTAACCCCATGAACCATTTCAAAGCTTGATCTTTTAATGTTGAGGGGAACAATTTGAGTTTCTGAGTATCATCCAGATAGTCATAAGTTCGACACACAACTTCAAACTCAAATAAGAATGTTTCAGGGTCCTCAGTTCTTAACCCATGGAAGTTAGGGAGGACAGATGGTGATATGTTTTTCATGGTGGCTCGAGAATCCTCATTAACAATGGGAAACCCAAATGAATTATCCCCATCTCTATTTCCTCCTCCAAGGGGACCTCTACCTCCATTATTGTTATTGTTGTTTCCTCCTCCTCCTCTACCTCTACCTCTACCCCTACCACCTCCTTCTTCTTCTGCCATGATGATTCTCCTAGGGATTTCAAAATCTTCTGGTTCCTCTACAAAAGGTGAATGAGAAGAGATTTCTCCTTCTTCTTCAGATGATTCTACTTCCTCAATTACAATTGGTCATCCTGTAGGAGAAAGAGAAGAGTCTCTTCCTGGTTCAAACTCAATAGAAGGTGTAGGAGAGTCAACTCTTAGCTCTTGAATTCCAGGAATTCTAGGACTAGGAGTTTCGGTTGGAGATAAGGGGGGTGTCTCTTGTCTATCCCTTGAAGCAGATGGACTTGTAAAAATTGAACTTCGAGCTCTAGCTAAAAACCTTCCTCTAGAATCTCTAGCTCTATGCATGTCATTTTTTATTATTTTTCTTCAAGTCAAGTTAATAGTTCTTTTTCTGATCTTCCAGTTCACTCTAGGTGCAAGAAGAGAGCATACTCAAGAAACTACCAAATCAATAACTTTCTCTTTTCTGATCCTCCAGATCACCTTGCAGTGCAAGAGGAGAGCATACTTTGATAGGTTATCAACTTCTTTCCTTGAAATCTTTTTTTTTTGTTTTTTTTTTTTCTAAGAATATGGCTACTTAATTTCACTTCCCCGGCAACGGCGCCAAAATGTTTAGTCAATTTAGTGTTCCTAAATTGATGTCATTAATTGTCAACCTGGGGCTCGTAAGCTGATGAAGTGAAGGTGTACTATATGTACTTAAGCAACCTCTTAGAGCTTTTTGTCGTTTGGGGGGTGTTGTTTGTGGTTAATTTCTCTTTCTAAAATGGAGTGGTGATTTATAAACAGATGAGTGATGGTGTGTGTAAAGTGAATTCTAGATGAGTGAGAGTGTGTGATTAGTGATTTCTAACTACTTGCTGAAAAGTAAAAGCTTGAAAGAAATAAATAAATTAAAATGAACTGAAAGCAAAGAACCACTTTCTAATGGCATTAGACACCATTCATGCTGCTGCAAATAAAAGGTAAGAAAATCACTTAAAAGACCAATGATAATGTTTATCTCTTCCTAACTCTCTGCCTCTAACACATAGTACTGTGTAAGACACGATTAGGAAGTAGCTAAAGATAAGTCTAAGAAATGATAACAAATGAGAAAAATCTACTTTAAAGACTAGTTATGATGTTCAGCTCTCTCTAACTCTCTGCCTCTAACACATAGTACTGTGTAAGACACGATTAGAAAGTAGTTAAGGATTAGTCTAAAAAGCACCCAAAGCCAGCTGCAAGTTATTAATATTCTGATCTCTAAAAGATAGACAATTTATGATAAAGAGATCATTCATATGTTAGCAAACCACTTTGAGAAATAAAACTAAAAATCAGCTATGAAAATAAAGTAAAGGCAGCAACTTGAATCTGTCAACTGAAACTACCACTAGATATTTAAGCAAATACACAAACAAAAAATCAATCCCGGGCTTAAAAACCTGCAAAAGAACAATGTTGATCAGCTAAAAAGAAAGGCTGGAAATGAAATAACAAGAAAGTAAATTACGCTGTACATGTTTCAACTAAGAGAAATGCTGAATAGAAATAAGGAAATGCTGCATATAAAATACATAAAATACTTTACAAGGCTAACATGAACAGGGGCCCTCCATTCATATCATCCAAAAGAGACTCAAGGAATTGGAAACTTCAAAACAGCACTGTTTCTATTACTCCATGTGCAGAAAAATACAGTCCAGAGTGCTAGAACAGCACTATAAAAACAGAGTCTTCGAATGCTCTAAAATAACAACAAGTTTATAAACTGCAGCAACTAAAAAGTAACATTAAGCGTATGCAAACGCTAGTTTTTATAGGCATCTGAAAGACGGCCTAATGCGTACAGCTAAAACTGGAAAACTAACTAACTGTCATGCGTAATTAAGGATCAAAACACGTCATAAGTCTGCGTGGATGAGCTGGAGGTTCTGGTCATTATGGGCATTGAATCCAGAGTTGGATTATGTCCCCCACGGCTTGCATAAGACGGACAAGTCACCGTTTGAACTGACGTGACCCAACAGCTTACGTATCACCGTTAAGCTGCCTTTATTGACCGTAACTTGACCCTCGTTGACCGGAGGTACAGATGACGTGGATGGCTGAACAGATAGCACAGGAACCTCGAGCACCTTGATTCCTAAGTGCCCATGTGGCTCATTTGGCAAAATGACACGTGGAACCTTGAGATTAACAAAAAGGCTGCGGGATCATCAGATGGCTGCGGAATCAGCAGATGGCTGCGGAATGCCTGTAAGTATGTCAAAATCTAAACAAAACAGTCACACATTAGAAAAATCCCTAAATCATGCTTAATGCCATCATATGTAATGATCTGGGTGAGTTTATGCAGCAAAATAGAGCAAAAGGGAGAGATGAGTGAGGGAAAACTGTAGGAAATGATGGATAACCAAGTGTAAAGTGGAGACTCTACAGCTTTCCAGAACAAGAAATTGGTTTTGGTTTTGTTTATAACCCATATTTCAAATTGCTTTGCTTTGCTTTCCCTTTTGCTTTACCTTACTGTTTTTTGTGGTTTTTTAGTGTCTCTTTGGCAATCTTGAGAGTTTTTCTTGACATTTTGTTGGTTTGTTGAAGTCTTTTACTACTATTTAGATCAGTTTGTACAAGTTTGCAGTCCTTCTTGTTTCAAGTTTCATCTATTAATGACTTTTATAACTTGCAAGGTTTAAGGACTCTTTGTGCTTGTTTCTTGATCTTTGAAATTTAGTAGTTCTTTGTATGACGTCAAAAACTTCTTTGGTTTTTCTTTAGTAAAGAAAAGACAAAAACATAGTTTTAGCCTGTCTTTTTCTTTCCAAGCTTTTGGTTTTTTGGTTTCTTTTGTTTTGTTTTGAGCAATTGTGATATTTTTCAATTTATTTTGCTTGGTTTTGAGGGAAACTTGTTTTTAAATTTTTGCCCTTTTTATTGTCAAGTTGGCTTATTGACCTAGGGATCACATAGGTGGCTGCGGAGGGGAATCCCGTGACACCTAAGGCAGATGTTGCATCACGTTCATCTGTACTTCTGGAGGGTACCCTTTAAAATCTTGGGTGCTTGCACCGGCAAAGGCTGTTGTCTAGAGGTCAGCATAACGGTTTCTATTACCTTCGCTAGTAGGCCTGGGCCGTCATTACCCAAGGCTATTTTCGGAAGGTCCTTGATTTTCGCTTATATTTTGGCATCTGGTCCTCATCACCCGAAGTGAAAATACTTGGAAGTATTTTGATTTACTGTATCTTTAGGGACTTTTTAGAGAGTTCTCTTTGCTCCTAGTTGGCCTAGATTTATAAATTTTTTGAGTCTTTAATTAGATCTCTTGAAAATAATTAAAAGTGGTTGATTGACAAGTTCGTCGGTCTAGGAGGCTTCGTGGGCTTTCACCTACAAGCACTGAGCCTTCTCCTCGAAGTCGTAGGAGCGATTCTACCAGTGATTTCCAATCAGTGGCAGCAGATGCAGCGGAGATTGATCCTCCAGTTGGAGTTATTGATTCATGGAATAGACCTGGTATAAGTAGAGAACTGGAGAGGAACACTCCAGTCCTTTCTAGAGTCCTCTTCCGGTTGGAAGATTTTATTGAGGTTGAATAGATTCCTAAGTCTCTTTTGACTCCTAATTCTCTTCTTCCTCCCGATCATCCGAACGTTTTACTATACATCGGGACTCCGACCAACAGGCCTTCGAGCCTGGGTCTATTTTGATCTTTTCCTTCGATGACCACTGCTGGGAGCATGGCTTCCACCATAATTGCTACTAGTATGAAAAATCTTGTATCCGTACAAGGAGGAGGAATGATTTCTATCCCTTCTGTTACTCCTAGAAATGCGATATTTGGCTCTACATCCATTCCATCTTCAAGTGGGGGCACCCAAGATTTTTCCTCTGGCACTGGTTTTATCCCCTTTGAAATGCAACCAGCGCAATTCCTTTGGTTTCGTTAAGTTTTGCATTAGCTGCCTCCACATCCATGGCAAGTGGGTCAGCTTCTTTTTAGGGTTTCCCTTTTGGGAGTGGTCATATACCACATTCCAACCCCTCTTTAGGATCAATACCTTTTCCCTCCATGGGTCAAAGTTATAATCCTTTCCAAGGATGGACAAACCCTGCAGTTAGTGGACTTGGAGTCGCGAATCAATTCCCTTTCGGCCAACAGGGGAATATGTCGTATTATTTTTTCAGTACATTCGAGAGCTTTTCTCCCCATGCTCATGCATGGAACCCTTATCAAGGGCTCTCTACTCCTTTCAACACCTCTCTACTAGGGGCAATTTCACTGGATATGGAAATTTTTCGACAGGAGTTGGTCAAACTCTGGTTTTTTGGACCACAAGGATCTCCTTATGGTTCAGGTGGGTGTACGAATTACTTCAAGCAACCTCGTGCCTTCACAAATCCAAGGTATTCTTTTCAGAACGTTGGGAATTCTACCCGGACCGGGTGGAATCCTCAGGGTCCTCCACAATTACCTTTTCTGGCAACATTAAACTTGTCAGATCTTTCTAAATTGAATAATGATCTGATTAGATATAACCCAACCTAGCCTCCAGTTCCAACCAAACTTCCCTCAGATATACCCAAATTCTAAGGGAAGACTGGTGAAGATCCGGGTGACCATATAAGCAATTTCCACTTATGGTGTTTGCCAAACTCCCTAATAGATGATTCAATCTGGTTGAGATTATTCCAATGTACCCGAATTGGAAATGCAGATAAGTTGTACATTGAACTCCCAATGGGCACCTTCGCTTCTTTCGATGATTTGGCTACAATATTTTTGAACCATTTTTAGTTGCCTGATTGTTATGATACTGGAACTGAGCTATTGGCTAATTTTCACCAGGACCAAGCAACCCACATTTCAGATCATATCCAGGAATGGAGGAGAAGGAAGTGTTTGGTCAATTTAGAGTGTCCTAAATTGCTACATTAATTTTCAATCCGAGAGTCGTAAACTGCTTAAGTGAGGCGCACTATGTATGCAAGATAACCGATCTCTTACTTTTTGTCGTTTTTAGTTTTTAGTTTGTTTTTGGGTTTATCTTCGTTGATTCCCTATTGTGAGATAGAAATTCTAAAAGTCAAGTATGGATAAAAATGTTCAAGGCAATGATGTCCTTTAAAATGATTTCCAAAACTTCAAACTTGTAAAAAGGTATTAAAACATGCAGTGATGAAATTAATTCCTAAAAGAGAATGAAAATATGCCACTATTCCAATTAAACAAACAGTGAACTATTGATCATGAAACCCAGTATCCTTGCTGCTGTCTAAATATAAAAGAAACCGAACTCAAAGAAATCCAAAAATTGCAAGCAAAGTAAAGCTAAGATCAAATTACATCAACTCATATTCTGACCCCTCACCATTCGTCTCGCTCTGGCTTTCGAAGGTAATCATAAACAACTTGAGCAATATGATATCTAATTTGTAGAAAATAAAACTAATACTAAACTACACACTCATACTTCAATCCCTCACCATTAGTCTCGCTATGGCTTTCGGAGGCAACTGAAAATGACATGAGCAATTCAATAACTAACTTGCAGAAAAATAAACTAATATCAAACTACACACTCATGCTTCAATCCCTCACCATTAGTCTCGCTATGGCTTTCGGAGGTAAGTGAAAATGACATGAGCAATTCAATAACTATCTTGCAGAAAAGTAAATGAGCAAAACTAAAATAAATAAAACAGTGCTAGAACTAAGAACTAAGAGAAATAAATCAGCAGAAGGACAAGGATAATTCCATGTCATTAGTCATTATAAAGCTATGTGCAAATGCCCAGGCTGCCTACTGTAATCTGGAACAAACACACTGATCAATTAACAGAAATATAAAAGCATGAGAAATTATGGACAAAAATAAACGTTAATACCATAAACAATGCAATATATACACGTGAATGATTATGGCATAAGGAATGTAAGGAAATAAAGCATGAAACTATACTAGCATGAACAAAACCTCGGTGTGTACAGGGGCCCTCTACACAACCTCGGGCAATCAGCAATCAACCACGAATTGAGTTTATAAACAGAGTCTTCTCATGTATTAAAATGCAGTCATAACACAGAAATAATTGTCACGGCACAGTGGGCTCGTTAATAGTCAAAATTACATTACAAAGCTAGCTACTATGCGTATGAGAATGCTTTATTTATAACAGAGGATGACATAACAACTTTCCTAAAATCTGCGCTGATAAAAGACACATGAATAACCACGTCCAGGGATCTAGCGTCATGGCTGTCGTGGTGATTAAATCTATGAAGGGTGGTTGTTGGATTCAGTTCATGGAGTAGTCCACAGGTGTTGATATGTCCCCATAAATCTAGGAACGGCCATGCAAGTCTTCACGTGGTGAAAAACAGAGTTCTGTCACCGTAGGACTCTTACGTTGACCACGGCCTTCTTTCGTGAATTTGAATGAGCCAATAGGACTCGGTCCATGTCCACGTCATTTGCAACTTGCCCGTGTGGCTGGATTTGCGTAAAGACACCTGTAACATAGACTTTAACAAAAAGGCTGCGGAAAGTTGAACTGGCTGCGGAAAGTGACAAGATTCCGTAGCTGAATGAGAAAAAATCTAATTCAAACAGCAGACACAAGACATAGTTAGGAAACCACTTTATATGCTCTTTTTAAACTAATATGCAATGATTTGACAGCTTAGGAGGTCTAGGTAAATGGAAAAAGGCTAGAAAGGTGTATAGGGAAGATGCAAGTTTGGGGCTCAACATACCCCCACTGTGAAGGTGTTGCATGTCCCCATGCAACCAAAATTTTGATCATCCTCCCTTTAGTCCATGTGCTTTGAAGCTTCTGTCAGTACATCCAATCCTCTTCTCTTCTTCCTTGGTACTACTACCATCCTGGGCTTTCTCATCAAACATCTGAATTTGAGACTGATCAATTCCCTACTCAACTTCCTGCACTTTTTCTTTAATTTCCTGTTCTTTTTCTGCCACAGTCCCATATGTAACATAGTGTTTTCATGAATGATCTTGTCCAATCTGCTTTGCTCCTTTAATGTTTCATTTTCTTGTTTAATGGGTCTGTTTAAGACCTCCAATTCAAACACTTCTTGTTTCAATGATTGGAATTGTGCTTCTTGTGCTGTGTGAGGCAGAGTGGATGACGTGTTCGGGCCTGCAGCTGTCTTCTCTAATGATTCTAGATAATCATACACCTCTTGCTGATTTGGGTCTATTTCGGGTGTTTTCCTTGGGCTGACCCCAAAGTCCTGTTGAGGAGGACTGATTTCTAACTCTGGCCGAGAAGGACTCATATCAACATCTAGAGGACTGGTTTCAATATTTGGCTGAAGATGAGGTGGGCTATAGCCAGCTGGAGGTTTCTCCGGTGTTTCCCCACCCAAGTCAATAAAGTGGGGTCCTTTTATTTGTGCTTTCCTCCACTTTCCTCTAAGCCTGTTGCTTCTTCTTAAATGTTGTGGGCTAGTACTCTCTTCTTCCATACTCTGTTTTCCTTTTTCTTTCTTCTTGGCTGTAGCTGCTTGTTTTCGAAGATGCACTAGTCTTTCAGACAATACTTGATGGTCTTCTTCTAAATAAGGTTCTGGTGATTGGTAGACATCCTCTATGCTTCTTTTCCCTTTCAATTTTCTATGTTTTATATCCTTGGTTCTTTCCTCCCTCTCTTTTTGATCAACTTCTTTGGTTTTGCTAATAGGAGGGTCTTGAATTATTGCACTTTTCTCCTTTCTTCTACTCCTTCTTGGTGTACTAATTTCAGGTGCCTCGGATGGCTCTTGAAAGTAGTTTCTCACCAAAAACCGTTCCCAGGTATCCCTATTTTTCTTCAATTGGTCCTCAATTAGAATTCTCACAAGCCCATGATGATACAAATGAGGTTCTATGTCTTATATGTTCTTTTGGACTATTGTGCACATCTTTTTCAAGCTCAGCAATAAAAAGTATGATACATGTACATTGCCCCAAAATGGCCTTCACAAGTAATGAACTTTTGAATGATTAACAGTAAGCTGGCCCACTCCTCTTTTAATGCATGAATGGGAATTCCTCTTGTGAATACAGTTACGTCCATACCTGGGTTGCGTAATATGACTCTCCAAGCCTGCTCATCCAAGCTCTTGTTCTTGAACCAGCGTTCACCTTCCTGGGGCAGGTCTGTAGCAGCTGCTATGGATGCCTCGGTGACTGTAAACTTAAGGTCCCCAATTTCCACCACCTGGCTGTTAAAAGACCTTGCAAAAGCTTTTGTAATCTCCTTATTGTGGCCCTTAAATTTTTGAATGAAACGTAGCCATTTTGACTTCTTCAGTAAGTCTTTCACTTGAGGGTATCCTTCTAAAAACTTGGGCCCTTCCGGTTCTACCCTCAATAACCGACCCATCCTTTCTTTTGTTTGAAATTCGTCTGCGTGTGAGGGTTTAGCAGAGGTAAGACGGCTAGGTTACGGGGTTTATGGAGAAGAAAACAGTGGCTGAAAATGGAAACTGGAGAACAGGTAGCGGGAGTGTTCAGGGACTGTAAGCAGAAAACAGAGGAAAGGTAGTCGAGGGGAGTTCACGAAATGGAGTGGAGACGTATGTGAACGAGGTGGTAATGTAGCCATGGCTTCAATAAAATGGCAGGGGAGTGAAGTGAACCCGACAGAATTTTTAATCTAAGCGGCTGCGGAGGAGATGTTAACACGTTTATGAAATGGCTGCGGAAATTATGCGGTGGAGAGGAGCCGTAATTAAATCGGTCATATCCCATGATTACAGGTGGAGTGTGAAAGTGCAGTCAAATACGAGTTAAACCTGAGAATTAATCATGAGACCGTTTGGAAAATAAATGCATGGTTCATGGAGGAATGTCGTGGAATGGTTATGGAGCTATCATGGCAATCATTGCATATAGTGGAGCTTATGGTTTAATAACTATGCAAAAATGTGCTTTGATTGCTATTTGAAAGAAATTTTTACTCATACCTTGGAATCTTTGCCATTTGTTGTCCATTAGCCCTTGATCAACTGCTCCTTATTGATGCCTTTAGATGCTCCATGTCTTCATAATATGTCCTCGGTCATACCTGCATTTGCTTTCATGATTATTGAACTAACATCTTGACTTTCAATTTGAAAAATAGAGTGGTGGCTGTGGAAACTGCTTCTGGCTGCGGAAACTGATTCCAGCTGCGGAAACTAACATAGCAACCACTTGGCTGAATGAAGATGGATAGATAATAACTAACTGAATGAAAATGGTCATGAAAGAGACTTTTATTGATGAAATGAAATGAAATGGATGAAATGGAGTGGGATGAAATGAAGTGGAGTGGAATGAAAATGAAATGGAGTGGAATGAAAATGAAGTGAAGTGAAGTGAAAATGGGAAAGAAAGAGATTTTTTTTTTTTGGAAAATATAGGGTGTCAGGTGTTCCTGATTTTCACTCTATATTTTTTGTATAAGACTGCCAATCAGTGATTGGTTTTCAGGCTTATACAAATTATTATTATTATTATTATTATTTTGACAGAAAGGAACAAAGGCTAGGCTGGTGGAGAAGAAGGATTCTTCTTCACTAGCCTTATTGCAGAATTCTCCTGAAACATTTTGACAAATTCCTCTTTTGAGAGTGGCTTATGATAGATCTTTAATCTGTGGCCATTCACAATAAGAGGAGTTTGAAATTCATCAATGGTCTTGATTCTTACCGCTCCATTGCTAAAGACTTTGTCAATCTCATATGGCCCGAGCCAATGAGTCTGAAATTTACCTTTGAAGTCTTTAAACTTGGAATCAAATAGTAATGCCCAATCTCCCTCTTGAAACTTTTTCTCTTTGATGTATTTGTCATGCCACTTAGCTCTTTGATACTGAACTAGATCAGTTCTTAGGATTGCTTCTTGTCTGATCTCATCCAGCTCATTCAACTGCTCCATTCTATGCTTTTGGGCTTCTAATAGATCCATCCCCAACTGAACTGCCATCTTGAAAGTTTTGACTTGAAACTCAATGGGGAGCAGGACTTCTTTCCCATAAACAAGCTCATAGGGAGAATGTCCTGTTGTATTCCTCCATGTAGTTCTGTAGGCCCATAAGGCTTCAGGAAGCCTTTCTGCCCAATCTCTTCTGTGTAGATGAACAGTTTTGGTGATGATGCCTTCAATAACTTTGTTTGTAGAGTCCACTTGGCCATTTGCTTGCGGATGGTAAGGAGTAGATTTTCTGTGTTTGATTTTGTATTCTTCCATCAAATTTTCCACCATGTTGGATGTAAATTGACTTCCCTGATCTGTCATGATTTCTCTTGGAACAACAAAGCGAGTAAAAATATCCTCATAAAGAAAACTAACAACTGAATTTTCAGTAGCCGAAAGTAATGCTTTGGCTTCTACCCATTTAGTGACATAATCAATACATACCAATATATACTTCTTTTGTTTAGATGGTGGATTAATAGGTCCAATGAAATCTAAAGCCTGCTTTTCAAAGGGTTCGATGAGTACCTGTGGTTGTAATGGCATTTCATTTGAAAGAGTCAGTTTCCCTACTCTTTGGCAACTGTCACACCTTTTGACATATTCTTTTGTATCTTTGAAGAGGGAAGGCCAATGATATCCTAAAGAAAGGATTTTATAGGCCATCCTTTTTTCAGCAAAGTGTCCATCGCATGGTTCATCATGACATGCCTTGAGGATGTTAGGCATTTCATCTTCCCTAACGCATCTTCTAATCACAAAATATGGCCCTGTTTTAAACAATTCGTTAGAAATCCATAAATATTTTGAACTCTCCTGAATAATCTTTCTTCTTTCACTAGGAAATAGATGTGGAGGTAGTTTCCCTGTAACCAAATAGTTAGCAATATCTGCATACCAAGGAGTCTTAGTAGTTGTTACACTAAAATTTGTCACCATGACTATTTGCAGTTAGTATGGTTCCATCAAATGTCATACTATCCTCCTTGGCAAGTCTTATACCTCTGCTCTTCATGTCAAACTCCAAGAAAGAGAGAAAGTCTTTAAAAAATCTATATAACTCTGGGTACGCAGTTTCTCTTAGCCTTACCTGCGTGTATGCACCTCAAGTTCACGTTCCATGCGTACTTGTACGCTCTGTCTGTAAAGGGGTGGGTGCGTACCCCTGTAAAGGTCAAAAGGCGCGAGTTTTACTTCAAAAAAGTTACTTGTGGTCGATTCTAGAGCATTCTAGAAGTTTGTTTGACGTGTATTGAGCGCCTCCAGATGGTTCATGTATCCCTATGAAAGAGGAACTTATCCCATCAAGAGGGGAGCTATCCCATTCAAAGAGGGGCTTATCCCATTGATGGTGGACCTGATTAACTTCCTCTAAAGCACTATAAATACAGGCATTGGGCCAGAGGGAGGAGAGGTTGAAAGCTGAACATTCCTAAGGGTAGATGTTGCTGGAATTAGGACTCCCTTATAGAGCTTGAGAGGAGAGATTCCCATCCTTTCTTAGCTTCATTTGGAAGTGGGTGAGCTGATCAAAGTAAAGGAGAACTCTTGCTGGACCCTGGGAGGGACCTGCACAACACCAAGGCTCAGGTTGTAATGGTTTCTTTTGTTTCCACTTAATACAATAAACTCATTTTTCTCAACAGATTGTTATACATGATTTGTTTCATATACTCCTTGGTCTGTATGATGAATATGTTTTATTTTATAAGTTATTCAGGTGCTATGTAATCTTTTGGCTTGTTAGTGAATGCAGGTTTCGAAGAGAAGGAGGAGCTCATCCGGATCGGCGAGGCTGGACTACTACAAAGCGTTGGACTAAAGGTATGTTATAAACACCTGATTACTTGTATTCTAAATGCATATTTAGAGAAAGGTAGTGTTTAATTGTCTTGTTTGTCACTAGAAAGCCTTAGCTTCTAGGGAGGTCGGTTTTGTCCGCAAAATTGACTCTTTCCGCATGACAAAATGGCGACTCCGCTGGGGAATCCATGGATTTGATTGATTTCTCTTTTGATTGATACTTTGATTTGATAAACGTTGATTTGTTTCTGTTTTTGAATCGATGATTGTGGGATTGGGTGAATTTAGGTAATTTTGAGTTAGTTTTCATTTTCATAGTTTTGGGAGAGGTACGTACCCTCTGAGTTAAGCACAGTGCGTACCTGTACGCACTTTTTCTTTGTGCACAGAGCGTGGACGCACTGTGTAAACAAGTTGCCTGTGTACCCTATCAAAAATTTGAAAAATTTTAAATTTTTCTCTTTTTTATCAGTTTAGAATTTGTTTATAGGTTTTAACCATTGCCCAGACCTGCTTTTTCCCTGTCAAAAACTTTCCTTGGTTAATTTCATTGGCATTCCTACTCTAAGCTTTCATCAATTGGGTGTTTTGAGTCTCTTTTTTGCGAAATTCTTGATTTGATTTCCTTTGGTCATTACTTGGAGGTTTGTCTCAGTCTTTTCACAATTTTGCATCTTTTTGCTTTTGTTTTTGCAAAAAAATTTCCCCCTCATTCGTCGGGGGGGGGGCTAAATTGTGTATGAGTGTTAATCGCCTTTGAGTGTTTTTATTTTTTGATCTTTGGAACTCTCACCCAATTTTCTCGACTTGCACTTGATTGGTTCTTAGATTACATTAGAATCGTCTTGTGTTTGAGAATTCTCTTGCATAGATCACATTTGCATAATCAGAATTCTCATTTTCAGAATATGAATGAAAAATGTGCATAGATTACATTTGCATACTTTTCAAGTGAATTGTGCATAGGTTACAATTGCATAGTTTACATTCTGAAAAATCAATCGTAGATTTAGATCAGTTTTCTTTGATTTGAATTTACACAAAAATAAAAATAAAAAAGATGGTTTGAAATTGATTTGCATTAGTTTTTCTTGATAAAATTAGTGCATTAGAGAATTTGTTATATTTTCTCTTAGTGATCAATTTTTTGCATTGTTGGAAGTGAATGGAAACTCTCTCCTTACTTTAGTTAGGATTCATCGAATTGAAAAGATTACATTATCATATTCGATTGCATTCAGTTGAGTCGGGTCATAACACCATTGGTTTCATATCCATTTACCCATTTGAATAATAACATCCTTAATAACACAGCGCTTAATTAAAATTCATCTAGTAATTTTTACATTTCTAGGGCTCTGATACACCAACATAGCTTAGGCTAGTGTCTTGGAGTAGGAGAGTAATTAACTCTCCAAGACAATAAAACCAAACAAATAGCTTATCTTGCGGTAGGATAAATCCAACTGTTACATTTATACTCTGCGAAAGCTCCTCTTAAAGGAGAAGCACGAGATCGTGTCCGAACCAGTGAGGGGATCAATCCTCCTTCATTAGGAACGACGCCAGATACACATGTACTACAAACGGTAAACCTCGGATTATTGTCGAGGAGCCTGGGGTCATTTGTCGGTAAACCTTGGATTATTGTCAAGGAGCCGGGAAGGGGATTGAGCTTGCTACTCTGCCCTTGCGTGCTATCGGATCGTAGACTGTTCCCCCAGGTATATTTGTTGCTGTTGGTAACCTTAGTGACTATTATCTTTAGGGTTCTACCCAAGGTGACGGTGGAGGGAAGATCCCAATGTACCTGGAGCAGACGTCGGCTAGACTCACTTGGATTTTCTGGGGGGTTCACTTCACTCGAGACGGTTAAAGTGGAGGAACTTGGTCCAGTCTATTCATTAAGCAGGTTGCCGGGGTAACTGTTCCACCCGCCACTTCTGTACTGAATTCTGCGATGTTGGATTTCATCCCCAACTAGTGTTTTTGGTCCGGAAGGTTACTGTTTGTGTATGGTTTGACTCCTAGATTTGATAGCGCATGTTAATTTGTTTGTTTTTACTTTTAGAGACCATAGGTGTGAATTGTGAATTTTAATTGTTAGGTGTGAATTGTGAATTGTTAATTTTAGTTATAAATTGTTAATAAAATTCACTGAAGTTGAATATAATGGCAAACGTTCCGGAATTTACCAACCTAGGAACCCCTCCTAACGAGAATCCTAGTACTTTTCCTTACTTTGGAAATGTTGGTCCTCCTTATATGGCTACTTTTCATTACCTGGATTTACAATAGGATTACCGATATGGTTATTTTCAACTTCGTTGGCCCAAAGTACTCCAATTGTTCCACCTCAACCGGATGCTTCACCTCAACAGAGTTCACCATCTCAACATCACCAACGTTCTGTTGACCCTTTACCTTCTTCGCCTAATTTTTCTTCCTCCATTTCTTCCTCTTCGCCTGGTAAAAGCCTTGATGCTAGTAACCAGGAGGCTAAGAAGAAGAAGAAAGGGAAGAAGAAGAAGAAGAAGAAGAAGAAGCAAGATAAGAAAGAAGTCAACCAACCAACCACGACTGTAAGTGTTAGTTGTGTTGAGGAAAACTCTGACATGCATCGTAAACCCAAATACCCTTGCAGGCTTTGTAAGGGTGACCACTTCCTTATCAATTGTTCTGGTATTCCAAAGGTCTTGGAAGTATGGTCAGAAAAATCACATCAACCTTCCATTGATCCATCAACCAGTGATAGTCAGGTTCCTGGGAAAAAGGGTAAAGTTAGGTTTCCTTGTAAGTTATGCAAAGGGAGTCATCAAACTCACATTTGCCCTCACATGGATGAAGCCTCAACATTGTTGGAAAACCTTACTGTTCCACAACAAGAATTTCCAACTGGTTACCGTAAACTTTCTCCCAACCTACCGTCAACTGACGGAGTGATTGATCTAATTTCAAGTACAGTCGATCACACTCTTCCATTGGAGAGTGAAACTCATGTCACTCAGGTTGATGATCAATTAGTTGATCAAGTGGTCGATTCAATTTCACATTCGGTCGATCCCACTTTCCCTTTAGAGATTGAACTTCATACCGCTCAGGTTCTTCTTGTTACATCAGATTCTTCTATGCCGGGGGGCATTTCACCTGTTTCTACAGAACCCCCTCCAAGTACTGAGGTCTTTTCCTTTGATTGGAATAGACTGACAGAACCTCGTCTTCCTTCCTCCATCCCTTTCCAAATCATTTTCAAGGCTGGTGGTAGGGACATACATCGTACTCAGGTAGATGAAGGTGCTTCTGTTAGTATTTTATCCTCAACTGTTTGGAAAGCTTTGGGTTCCCCTCAGCTTGCGCCTATTACGCAGAATCTGAAAGCTTTTAACAGAACCATTAGTGAACCTTTAGGGATCCTTCCTAAGTTTTCTCTTACCTTGGAAGGTAAAACTGTCTGTATTGATCTTATGGTAGTTCGAGGTCCCTTGGATTTCAATTTACTCCTTGGGCAAGACTATGTTTATGCAATGAAAGCTGTCGTATCGACACTCTTTCGCGTGATGTCTTTCCCTCACAATGGCAGTATTGTGACTGTAGACCAGCTTTCGTTCCCTAGTCTTGTTTCAACTACCAATAATATGACACCCCTAAATGTTCCTGATTCTAAAGTGGTATCTACCCTGCCACGGGTTAATTATGTGGCAACTGGTCCCATGTTTTCAGTTACCGATGTAAGTGAGCCTCTCACTGTTGCTCATCTTCCTTTGATTTAGATCCGGTAATTGACATGGAAAACTCTATGGGATTACTTGAACACGATGTTCTTATCCCTTTTGAGTCCCTTGACATGTGTTCCTTTTAGAGAAGTATTCTTCCTTCTGATGAAGACCTCTTGGAATCCATGATCAGTGGGCGAGGATAGTTTTTTCCTGTATCAACCTCGTTAAAAAATGAAACAAGGAGTCTTGAGCATAGTTCCTTGTCTTGTGTCAAGCTCGTTAAAAAATGAAACAAGGAGTCTTGAGCATAGTTCCTTGTCTTGTGTCAAGCTCGTTAAAAAATGAAACAAGGAGTCTTGAGCATAGTTCCTTGTCTTGTGTCAAGCTCGTTAAAAAATGAAACAAGGGTAGGTTAAGTAGGTAGATTGTAGAGAGTAGTCATGAGCATAGTTCCTTGTCTTGTGTCAAGCTCGTTAAAAAATGAAACAAGGATTTTATGAGCATAGTTCCTTGTCTTGTGTCAAGCTCTTTAAAAAATGAATCAAGGTTTTTAGAGTAAAGTTTCTTGTTAGGTAGATTGTAGAGAGTAGTTATGAGCATAGTTCCTTATCTTGTGTCAAGCTCATTTAAAAAATGAAACAAAGGTTTTGAGGATAGTTCTTTTCCTTTGTCAACCTCATTAAAAAATGAAACAACTCCCACAAGTCGTTCCAAGATTTTGAAAGTGAACCTTCATTTCATCCAGCTGATTGAATGCAATGAAGCTTGGGGGGCATGTACCTTGATTTGCGTCATTATGCTGGGGGCATGCGAACTTATAACAAGCATAGTTTTTCGTTTCAAGCTTGCATAAACATGAAACTGAATCCGAGCATAGTTCTTTTCCTGTGTCAAGCTCGTTAAAAAATGAAACAAATCCTCCTCTACTTGAGTCGAGAGTTTGACTAGATCTCATAAATGTTAAGTGGTATATTTAGGTTAGTTATTTCAGTGTTTTGCATAATTTTCTTACAGTTTTAGGTCGAGTCTTTCAAACGATCTCGTACATGAACCTTCATTCCATCCAGCTTGTATTTAGTTGAATGAAATGAAGCTGAGGGGCATGCGCTCTAGCAGTTACGCTTAGGGGGCATCAAGCACAGTTTTCTCTCTGTTTCAAGCTTGCGTAAAAATGAAACTACTTTGAAGCATAGTTTTTCTCTGTTTCAAGCTTTCATAAAAATGAAACCTATCTCGAGTCAATTTCAGTTATTTTCAAGACTCGTTAAACTCATGAAAATCCCGAGATTATTTTGCTATTTTTCATTCTCGTAAAACAAATGAAAATGCTGAGTTCTTTCCGTCTTTTCCTGCTCGTAAATTAAATTGAAAGTCGGTCATATGAGTACATTTTTATCATTTTTTCGAACTCATTAAAATTTACGAAAAAATGAAAACTATGAGTACATTTTTATCATTTTTTCGAACTCGTTAAAACTTACGAAAAAGTGAAACCTTAGAGTCATCTTTTAAGCCCTTTTCTGACTCCCAAAACATGAAAAGATTGTCCAGCGTTTCTTTTACACTCGTTAAAACGGAATTAAAAGACGGTCCTCTTATAGCCCCTTTTCTGACCGTAAAAACAGGAAAAGATTGCCGGATTTTTTGTTGGAAATAATACTGAGAGGGGGGGGGTGAATCAGTATTATCAGATCAGATAAAACTTTTCAATTTAATACTCAGAAACATATACGCGACTTCAGTTAAGTGAACCCGCGTGTACACGCGACTGTGTCTAAAGAAACTAGCGTATATGCAGAGATCTTATGATTCAGTTAATCTTATCTTCAGTAAATGCCTCAGGATATTATTAAGCATATTAACAGTAAACAGGTGCAGTATAACAGAATAGATCATCACACAAAAGCCACACACATGAACACCATGATATAAGGTGGAAACCCAATGTGGGTGAAAACCACCTGCTGCAATTTGTCTCTTTCTTCTTTAATGAGAAACTTCTTTTACAATGTACTGGTGCAGTCCTTTACCAGCACGCAGGCTACAACCTGCAGAGGGCTACAACCCTCTCTCGTTTTCCAACTACTTTTGGAAGGGAGCTACAACCCCCTCAGCTCTTGTACTAACTGATCCATTTACTAGTACGTAGGTGCTGACCCTACAACCTTCAGGGACCACGTTTCATACATTTTCATACTGGATCCAAGAGTACAAAGCAAACATTACCGCAATACAATCATCAACTTATACTTGCATCATAATTCATTAAACAAGCCAATACCGAATCACTGAAACCCTGTCATCAAGAACACAGAACCCAAACCAGAATCTAGAACTCTGCAACAACCACCAGAATCAGCAGCAACCTGAAATATCAACACTTATCATGCATACGCTACTTCACTGTACCAAAACCGCGTGTATACGCGCTTTCTCCAAAGGCAATCCGCGTGCAGATCTAGAAATGATTACTTCTGCCTTTGCTGTCAGATCCGACCCTTGCCAAGCGTCCCGAACAGATAACCAGCAATACCAGATCCTCTCACTGCGTCAGACACCCCCACAATCCATGCTCCTTTGCCTAGTGATCTTCTCCTTATATAGCCTTAGGCCTTGTTCAATACCAAGAGCCAAAACCATAGAAACACAATACCATCAACCTCGAAACTAGGGATCAACACGTCCGTCGAGACATAATGGTCCGAAACCATAGGCACAACTTCCAAGGACTAACCGCCATGGACCAAAGGTACTTTTCCACATATACGCGCTTTTTCTGAAGCCAACCTGCGTGTACACGCGACTTGGTCTTAACAAACCTGCGTGTATGAATGGTCCGAAACCATAGGCACAACTTCCAAGGACTAACCGCCATGGACCAAAGGTACTTTTCCACATACACGCGCTTTTTCTGAAGCCAACCTGCGTGTACACGCGACTTGGTCTTAACAAACCTGCGTGTATGAACTTCCTTGGCAAGCTGTACTAGGATCTGTCTTCTGATTAAGTTGCCATCTCCTGTACCAACTTCTGAGCATCTGTACCAACCTCTGAGTGAGTTGCCATCAAGGACAACACTTGAATCATAATGCCAACAATCTCCCCCTTTGGACTTGATGGCAACCACCACACCAAGTCACTCTCCCCCTTTGACATCAAGGGCAAAGGGTGGACCAAGATATTCTCTTCTTTGGTATACCCTCTCCTGTCCATACTGCTGTCCATACTCCCCCTGAGTACATGCTGAAATCTCCAAATGTGCTCCCCCTTTGTGTATGCCAAAGTGTACCAATCTATCCATCCTGCTCTTGCTGAATTGTGCTGTTCATGCTCCCCTTGACTGTAGGCAAGATCTGCAAAAGATGTTCTTCAAGAAGAACAAAGACTTATACATCATAGAAGACCTTCCTATCACCAAAAGACTCAACATACATTCATCACCCAACCTAGTGGGGATATACCAATATTGACTCATCCACCTAACCATGTGAAGATACATGATAATACATGAACATTTCATCATTCATCCCAGGCATAGTGGGGAAACCAACATAGGCCGTTACATGACCTTGACATCATAAAAGAGATACATGACATAGTGATGAAATATCTAGACCAAGACTTATGAAAGCCACCAACAGCATCATGATCTGTACCATAAGCATCAGCCTGCAATACCATTCCTAAACAGTAAGATGTATCATTTAGCTTCATAGACTTTATCAACACCTTCTAACCATAATGCCAACAATGCATTATTTGAAGAATATTCTCCCCCTGAGTGTAAGCCAACCATGTCTGAACCATTTCCTGAGTCTGTTCTGCTCCCCCTGAGCCTGAGCCAACCATGACTGAACCTGGGTCTGTTCTGCTGCCCTTTCTCCATATACGCGACTTTGCAGCCTGTAACTCGCGTATATACGCGACTTGTCTTCATTATATAAGCGTATGCAGGATGGAATACTGAATTTCACTTTCAGATTCCCCTGTGTCTGTTATGTCAGCTGACTGAGTTATCCCACACCTTTCTGTCTCTGTCTTCTTCAATTCCTGCAACTGTGATGATGTATGGTCCTTTTGTCTTGAATTTTGAAATCTGCTCCTGCATTCCCTTGCTTTATGCCCATAGTTGTTGCATGTATAGCACCTTATATTTTTCATGTTCCTTCTATCACAATCAATTGCTTTGTGTCCATATGCATTGCAGGTAAAGCAATACCCTCTGAAGTACCTGGGATGCGATGATCTTTCTTGAACCATTCTACTTCTACATCTGGCTGCAACATGTCCAAGATTATGACATACATAACATTCAACATTATTCAGCGGAGGAAATAATCGTCTATCACGTCCATAGTTAGGAGTAAAGGATCTTCCTTGAGGAATTTCTTTCCTTGGTTGTTCCTTGAGCATTTCAGATTTCTCATTAGAGTTTCTTGTCTCACCTTGTGAACTAGATTCACCTTCAACATATTCATGAAAACCAAGACCAGTCTTGATAGCAGGAGATCTTTGACTATTAAGAATATCATCCAAGACTTTAGAACTATCTTGAAATCGTAAAAGCTTATCCTTTTCTTCTAGTTTACCTTTCAAGATATTTACCTCAACTTGATGTTGTTCTTCCTTTTTCAGATACTTCTTCCTTAGGTCTTCTTCAACTTTTCTCCCTTCTTCCACTTGTCGCTTTAGTTTGATCACTTCATGTTCTTGATCTTCAAGATCTTCTTTTAGAGAGAGGATCTTTGATTCAAGTCTCTGAATAGTTGTGCTCTGATCTTTTGCTATATCCTGCAATTTCTCCCTTACCCTGGTTTCTGTCTCCAATAGTTCTTTTAGTTTGGCAACTTCTTCAGTTTCTGCATTCTTCTCTTCATGTGCCATGAGACTTTTAATATCCTCGCTATTATTGGATGAAGCATTCTTCTTCTTATGTGCCATGAGACTTCTAATATCCTCACTATCATTTAATGAACTTTTAATATGGGTATAATAGCTTCTACCATCTTCTTCATATATCTTTTCTTTGTTATGAGGACATCTAGCAGCATAGTGACCAACTCTATCACATAGAAAACATTTGAAAGGTAGCTTATCTTTGAACCGTCCAGATCCCCGTTCAAGATTCTTGACAAAATTTACCTCATCTTCTTCCTCTGACACTTCGAATGCGGCCTCTGGTGGTACCTCTTGTCGCATTTCAAAAGCAGTTAAGATCCCGTGAAGCTGTGACATGGTAATTTTCCGCACATTCTCCTTTTCTTCTATGGCAGATACTTTAGAATCAAATTTAGTAGACAGAGATCTCAAAACCTTTTGAACTAAGACAACTTCCTCAAATTCTTCACCCAGATCCCTCATACAATTCACAATCTCATCCATACGCAGGAAATAATTAGCTACGCTTTCATTACTTCGCATCTTAAGAGTTTCATACCGGATTCTGAGAGTTTGAAGCTTTGCTATTTTTACCTGATCATCTCCTTCGTAGCTTGTAACGATTTTGTCCCATATTTCCTTAGCTGATTTGAGATGCATGATCTTCATAAATTCTGATTGAGTCAAAGTACTCAATAGGACAGTAACTACTTTGGCATTGAGCTCATATTGCTTTTTCTCTGCTGGATCTGTAGGAGTTGCTGATGGGAATTTGTATCCTCCTTCTACGATTCCCCAAACTTCTGCTCCAAGCGACTGTAGATATGCAGTGGTTCTTATCTTCCAGTGAGTAAAATTGTTCCCGTCAAAGACTGGTGGCCTGATGTGTGCCTCTCTTTCTGGATTAGCCATTTGATGGATCTTTTCCTTCAAGCGATCAAGCTTTCTCTAAAGGACCTGCTCCGATACCAATTGTTGGAAATAATACTGAGAGGGGGGGGGTGAATCAGTATTATCAGATCAGATAAAACTTTTCAATTTCATACTCAGAAACATATACGTGACTTCAGTTAAGTGAACCCGCGTGTACACGCGACTGTGTCTAAAGAAACTAGCGTATATGCAGAGATCTTATGATTCAGTTAATCTTATCTTCAGTAAATGCATCAGGATATTATTAAGCATATTAACAGTAAACAGGTGCAGTATAACAGAATAGATCATCACACAAAAGCCACACACATGAACACCATGATATAAGGTGGAAACCCAATGTGGGTGAAAACCACCTGCTGCAATTTGTCTCTTTCTTCTTTAATGAGAAACTTCTTTTACAATGTACTGGTGCAGTCCTTTACCAGCACGCAGGCTACAACCTGCAGAGGGCTACAACCCTCTCTCGTTTTCCAACTACTTTTGGAAGGGAGCTACAACCCCCTCAGCTCTTGTACTAGCTGATCCATTTACTAGTACGTAGGTGCTGACCCTACAACCTTCAGGGACCACGTTTCATACATTTTCATACTGGATCCAAGAGTACAAAGCAAACATTACCGCAATACAATCATCAACTTATACTTGCATCATAATTCATTAAACAAGCCAATACCGAATCACTGAAACCCTGTCATCAAGAACACAGAACCCAAACCAGAATCTAGAACTCTGCAACAACCACCATAATCAGCAGCAACCTGAAATATCAACACTTATCATGCATACGCTACTTCACTGTACCAAAACCGCGTGTATACGCGCTTTCTCCAAAGGCAATCCGCGTGCAGATCTAGAAATGATTACTTCTGCCTTTGCTGTCAGATCCGACCCTTGCCAAGCGTCCCGAACAGATAACCAGCAATACCAGATCCTCTCACTGCGTCAGACACCCCCACAATCCATGCTCCTTTGCCTAGTGATCTTCTCCTTATATAGCCTTAGGCCTTGTTCAATACCAAGAGCCAAAACCATAGAAACACAATACCATCAACCTCGAAACTAGGGATCAACACGTCCGTCGAGACATAATGGTCCGAAACCATAGGCACAACTTCCAAGGACTAACCGCCATGGACCAAAGGTACTTTTCCACATACACGCGCTTTTTCTGAAGCCAACCTGCGTGTACACGCGACTTGGTCTTAACAAACCTGCGTGTATGAATGGTCCGAAACCATAGGCACAACTTCCAAGGACTAACCGCCATGGACCAAAGGTACTTTTCCACATACACGCGCTTTTTCTGAAGCCAACCTGCGTGTACACGCGACTTGGTCTTAACAAACCTGCGTGTATGAACTTCCTTGGCAAGCTGTACTAGGATCTGTCTTCTGATTAAGTTGCCATCTCCTGTACCAACTTCTGAGCATCTGTACCAACCTCTGAGTGAGTTGCCATCAAGGACAACACTTGAATCATAATGCCAACATTTTTGTCGTTTTAAATTCGATATTGGAAATAAAATGACGTTTCCTTGATCGCTTTTTACTTTTCAGGTCAAAGACACTAATCATGAAAGTACTCCTTGGTCGTAAAGATCAAGCGGTTCTCTCAAGTATTATTTTATTCTTTTTCGGGCTTGAGAGACACAAATTTACGAAAAAGTTCAACCCTGGAGTCTTCTTAAGTTTTTTCAGACTCTCTAAAATTGAAAAACACCGAGTTTCTCCTATACTGGACTCGTTAAAATTTCACAGTAAAGGACCTGTTCGATTACAAACAGGAACGGACCACTCCTTCTTAGGGTTCGAATCTAAACTAAGTTGGACTCATCCGAAGGATGAGCTTATAATCAAGCATATGTTATCCTCCTCAAGCTTGTAAAAAATAAAGAGGTACTTGCCAGAAATGGTGGGGGAAAAGAGAGAAAAATGAGCCTATTTGTTATCCTTTGTCTCAGAAGAAGCCTTATCACCACTCTTGAACACGACATTTTTCATTCACCTGGGTTGGGAAATCCTTTGCCTAACAGTTGATCAAACCACATTGAAAATCTTCAGCCGCTTCCGGGTATTAACTTTGGGTCAATTGTCACCAAGCCATCTGTCATGTCGTTATGTGTTCAAGAGGTCACTGCAAATAAACCATTCATCTGCAAAATACCCGTCATCCATTTTGACCATCCCTGAGTCAGTCCTTACAGCTACATTTCTTCAACTTGATCTATGATTTCGTGTTGTGGGCTTGCCTGCAACGGGTCGCTTTCTATCGACATCAGCGCGTTATCTAGAAAGATGACCTTGAAATCGTCAGTACCTTGAAATCTGCATGCATCAATGGCAGGTTTCTCGCCTTTGACGACAGTTTACATCATTGACTTTCGATCGAAAGATTCCGTGACATGTTCGACATCAACACATTCATTCACATCTCATGGATTGTACTGGGTACTTTGGGAACCATTGACATCACTGGTGGTCTCTCTCACACTTGTTAACAGTTTACATCATCGACTGGTAATCAAGTGGTTTCTACCATGTTCGACATCAACTCATTTATTCGCATGGATAGAATCGTACCATTTCGGGAAGTAGAAATGAAGACCCTGGATCTAGTTTCCACCATCCAGGCTGCGAGGAGTTTTGTATTCATTATACAGTAGACTAATCATAAACAGATGGCTGCGTCCATACTGTGTCTACAAGAGTCTATGATTATGATGTACTGCGAAATCATTCCTGTATCAGAGAAGTAGTTAGTTTGTTAGTTAAAGTTTTCAATCTGAGTATGGGAATGCCTACGTCAGCGATGATATGATCTTATATATGTATTTTGTGTTGAATATTTTCAGGTTCCGACTGGGCTCTCCACAAGATAATCCTTGAAATGATAAAGTACTTCACCCTTCCTAGATGATATGAAACCCTAATCTACTACAGGCTTCGCACTTTAGGGGGCAATCTGTTACACTAAAATTTGTCACCATGACTATTTGCAGTTAGTATGGCTCCATCAACTTTCATACTATCCTCCTTGGCAAGTCTTATACCTCTGCTCTTCATGTCAAACTCCAAGAAAGAGAGAAAGTCTTTAAAAAATCTATATAACTCTAGGTACGCAGTTTCTCTTAGCCTTACCTGCGTGTACGCACCTCAAGTTCACGTTCCATGCGTACTTGTACGCTATGTCTGTAAAGGGGTGGGTGCGTACCCCTGTAAAGGTCAAAAGGCGCGAGTTTTACTTCAAAAAAGTTACTTGTGGTCGATTCTAGAGCATTCTAGAAGTTTGTTTGACGTGTATTGAGCGCCTCCAGATGGTTCATGTATCCCTATGAAAGAGGAACTTATCCCATCAAGAGGGGAGCTATCCCATTCAAAGAGGGGCTTATCCCATTGATGGTGGACCTGATTAACTTCCTCTAAAGCACTATAAATACAGGCATTGGGCCAGAGGGAGGAGAGGTTGAAAGCTGAACATTCCTAAGGGTAGATGCTGCTGGAATTAGGACTCCCTTATAGAGCTTGAGAGGAGAGATTCCCATCCTTTCTTAGCTTCATTTGGAAGTGGGTGAGCTGATCAAAGTAAAGGAGAACTCTTGCTGGACCCTGGGAGGGACCTGCACAACACCAAGGCTCAGGTTGTAATGGTTTCTTTTGTTTCCACTTAATACAATAAACTCATTTTTCTCAACAGATTGTTATACATGATTTGTTTCATATACTCCTTGGTTTGTATGATGAATATGTTTTATTTTATAAGTTATTCAGGTGCTATGTAATCTTTTGGCTTGTTAGTGAATGCAGGTTTCGAATAGAAGGAGGAGCTCATCCGAATCGGCGAGGCTGGACTACTACAAAGCGTTGGACTAAAGGTATGTTATAAACACCTGATTACTTGTATTCTAAATGCATATTTAGAGAAAGGTAGTGTTTAATTGTCTTGTTTGTCACTAGAAAGCCTTAGCTTCTAGGGAGGTCGGTTTTGTCCGCAAAATTGACTCTTTCCGCATGACAGTAGTTACTACAAATAAATATTCATCTGGAAACTTATCCTATACAGGAGAATCTTCTTTGGTATTTTGGATCCTAGACAAGAAGTCAGCTACTGTATTTTGTTTCCCTGGTCTATCCAACACAGTAATATTGAATTCTTGTGAAAGTAAGATCCATCTCGTAACTCTACCATTAGTAATAGGTTTGTTCATTAGATATCTAATCGCAGAATGATCAGTATGGACAAAAGTTTCATAGCCTGTTATATAATGTCTAAACTTATTGATTGCATGAACAACAGCTAAGAACTCTTTTTCAGTCACAGTATAGTTCAACTCAGTGGGAGTCAAATTTTTACTGGTATAGTAAATGGCATAAGGAACTAATTCATTTTGACCCAACATAGCTCCTAGAGCTGTATCTGAAGCATCTGTAGAAATATGGAAAGGAAGTTTCCAATTTGGCCCTCTCAAGATGGGTGCTTCAGATATTCTTGTTTTCAAAGTTTCAAATGCTGATTGACAATCAAGATCCCATTTGAATTCACAATCTTTTGTAAGCAATTTGAAGAGTGGAGATACTATTTTGGTGAAGTTCTCTATAAATCTTCTATAGTACCCGGTAAATCCCAGAAAACTTCTAACATCTTTTTGACAATTTGGAATAGGCAACTTGGAGATGACTTCAACTTTTGATCTATCAACTTTTATCCCATCCCTTGAAATGTGATGTCTCAAAACAATACCTTCAGTAAACATCATAAAGCATTTTTCATGACTTAATGAAAGGTTTGTTTCTTTACATCTTATAAGGACTTTTTCCAAATTATTTAATGCCTCTTCAAATGTATTACCATAAACTGTAAAATCATCCATATGAACCCCTACACAATCATGGATTAGATCATAAAAGATTCCTAGTACTGCTCTTTGGAATGTTGCGGGTGCATTACATAATCCAAAAGGAAGCACTCGATAAGAAAAATTTCCCCATGGACAGGTAAATGTGGTCATTTCTTGATCTTCAGGTGCTACCTGAATTTTATTATAGACAATAAAACCATCCAAATATGAAAAGTACTTTTTGCCTGCTAGTGTATCTAATACCTTATCGATAAAGGGAAAAGGAAAGTGATCCTTCAAAGTTGCTTTATTCAATTCCCTGTAATCAATGCATACTCTCCATCTACCATTCTTTTTAGGTACTATAACCAAAGGAGAAACCCATCGGCTATCGGAAATTGGATAAATGAAGTTTACATTGAGTAGTTTTTGGAGCTCTTCTTTCACTATCTCCCTAAGGTTTGGATTCATCCTTCTCTGAGGTTGTCTGATTGGTCTATTGTTTTCCTCGATGTAGATGTGATGAATGCAAGTCTTAGGGTCAATACCTTTCATATCAGTATACTCCCATGCAAATGCAGTAGAATGTTTTTGCAAGATTTTGGTTAGCTCTTCCTATTGTGATTTTTCCAAATTTTTATTGATATTCAATGTTTTACCTGGAAAAATATCAATGGCGGAACTACTAAACTCTTCCATAGAGTAAAGAGACATTTGTCTAAATGATAGATACTCAATGTCAGAATCTAACTGAAATTGTGTGTGGTCATATTCTGAAGATGTTTCAAAATTTTCTAATGTGTTCAGAATTTGACTATCTTCACTGATTTCAGAAATGGTAAAGACAGGTTGTATAGTGTCCTCATCATCGACCCATTCATTATCTCCTACTTCTGTAATTTCTTTTGCTGGAGGATACAAATTGAATTTCTTTGTCGAATTACCATCAGAAATGTACATATCCCCAGATCTACAACTGATGAAAGCATCAGCTGTGGCTAGCCAAGGTCTTCCTAAGATGAGTGGGTGCCCTCCTAAATTACTCTTGGGAGTCAAAATCATGAAATCTACTGGATATTCCCAAGAATCTAAGGAGACCGAAATGTCTTCTAATACACCATATGGTTTGATAATTGATCGATCTGCAAGTTGCAGTAGAGTAGGTGTAAAAAGAAGATTAGGAAGTTTTCGCTGTTCCATAGTATGTCTACTCATAATGTTGATAGCAGCCCCTAAGTCAATCAAAGTATTTGGAATGTCTACCCCATTTATATGTGTCTTCGCAATTGGACTACTGGGATCTACATACTTCTGCATTGTAATTTTTCCCATCATGATATCTGCAATTTTTCCTACCAGGTGAATTCTTCTTGTATCTCTTGGTTTTCTTCCTGGTCTTTTGAGACTCAACTCCTTTATTGTTTTTGCTAGAATAGGAATCTCTCTAATGGCTTGTAGCAAGGGAATCTTGATACAGACATTTTTTAATTCATCTAGGAAATCATTGTCAGGCAACAAGATTTGTTTTTCCACTCCTTTGTCAATTTGTAATCTTTCAGGAAAAGGAGGTGTGGATGAAGATGTAAGTTGCTCAACTATAGGAGTTGTGGGGGTTGACTCTTTTTCTTTTTCTTTTTGAGTGCTTGGGTTTTGAAGAGATGCTTCAGAACCTTTATTGGCTTCAAGAGAATCTTCCTCAGAAATACTTTGCTTTTGAGCATCTATAGAAGATTTTTCTAAAACTATACCAGATCTGAGTTGTACATCATTGAGAGGAACAATCATATAGGTAGGAAATTGTTGTTCTTCTACCATGTAAGCATTTTGAGGATTTTTATTATTGGGATTTGGCAATGGTTGGGATGGTAGTTGATTTGTCTTCTGTTGGAATGGAAGCAAGAGTTGAGAATTTGGATTTTTTTGAGAAGGTTGTTGTTGTTGTGGAAATGGAAATGAAAGTTGTGGATTCTGATTTGGAAGTTGTGGAGCTTGTTGATTTTGAAAAGATGGAGGTTATTGATAAAATTGAGCAAATCTCCCATAAGGATTTTGCATACCTTGTACCCATGATTGAAATGGATTTTGAGGTTGGGACCAAGGTTGTTGCCAAGGATTCCAATTTGGTGGGGGTTGAAAGTTCATGGGGTTGTTAAACCCTTGATTTTGTTGCCCCTGCCAAGGTCTCCTTGAGACAAAGCAGAGAGACTTAATTGAATTTGGATCTTCTTGAAAGACAACTTTGAGCCCAGGAATTGAAGGACAATCCTTGGTCTTATGGCTTTCTGAGCAAATCATACATGTTTCTACAACTTTTGCATCCAAGGGGCATTCCCTTAGAGCATTTTTCTTCCTACATTTTGGACAAAAGATGGCCAAAGCTTCAGCTTCTTCTTTCTGCTTGTTTTGTATTTTAAGGGTGTCTAGTTGCTCACTAAGGCTCCCTAAAATATCAGTTTTGAACTCATCAAGCATATTGCCAATCTCAGCCCTACTTACTAATCCAGTTGTAGATTTGTTTGCTCTAATGAGAGAAGGATCTCTAGGCCCTTTTCCGGTTTTAGATTTTCCCCTTGAGAGATGGACACATAGTTCTGCTATATCATGGAGTGGAAGTTGAGAAATATCTCCTTTTCCCATCATGTTTAAAATATCTATCCATTCATCTCTAATGGCTTTTAATAGAAGGGCTTTCAAGGTCTCCTCATCTAGGTTACTCATTTTTGCTCTTTTCAGGTTGTATTGAAATCTTTCGAGTAAATCCTCCAAGTTTTCATCTTCTTTTTGCACCATCTTGAATACGTCATCCTTATGATTGGTGGGCATGCAATAGTCCAGGTATCTATCCAAAAATGTTTGTTTCATATCATTCCAAGTCCTAATAGATTGAGTGACTAATCCCATGAAGCATTTCAAAGCAGCTGCCTTTAATGTTGAAGGAAACAATTTGAGTTTTTGAGAGTCTTCCATATAATCATAAGTTCAGCACACGACTTCAAACTCAAATAGAAATGTTTCAGGATCCTCACTTTGCAACCCATAAAATTTTGGGAGGACAGATGGTGAGATGTTTTTCATTGTTGTACGAGATTCCTCATCAACTATAAGAAATCCAAATGAGTTATCTCCATCCCTATTTCCCCCATTGTTACCTCTACCTCCTCCATTGTTTCCTCCTCCTCTACGTCTACCTCTACCTCCTCCTCCAAATCTGTTTAATACTTCCTCTATCATGATAGTTTCCTCAGAGATTTCAGAGTCCTCTGGTTCCTCTACTAATGGCGAACGAGGAGGAATTTCTCCCTCTTCTTCTTCAGGTGATTCTACTTCCTTGATTGCAATTTCTTCTCCTGTAGAAGTAAAGAAAGGTTCTTTTCTTAAGTCAGATTTGGTGGATAGTGTGGGAGAGTCTCCTAATTCAGCTTCTGCCCCTTGAATTCCAGGAATCCTAAGGCTAGGAGTGTGAGTTGGAGATGATGGAGGTGTATCTTGTCTATGCCTTGAAGTAGATGGAGTTGTAAAAATCGAACTCTTGGCCCTAGCTATAAACCTTCCCCTATAATCTCTTGCTCTATGCGTGTCATTTTTTATTTTTCTTCAAGTCGGGCTAATAATTCTCTTTTTGATCTTCCAGATCACTCTAGGTGCAAGAAGAGAGCATACTCAAGAAATTATTTAACCAATAACTCTCTTTTCTGATCCTCCAGATCACACTAGGTGCAAAAGGAGAGCATACTTTGAGAAGTTATCAATTTTTACCTTCCTTGAAATTTTCCTGTTTTTTTTTAAGAAATTGGCTACCTAGTTTCACTTCCCCGGCAACGGCGCCAAAATGTTTGGTCAATTTAGAGTGTCCTAAATTGCTATATTAATTGTCAATCCGAGAGTCGTAAACTGCTGAAGTGAGGCGCACTATATATGCAAGATAACCGATTTCTTACTTTTTGTCGTTTTTGGTTTTTAGTTTGTTTTTGGGTTTATCTTTGTTGATTCCCTATTGTGAGATAGCAATTCTAAAAGTTAAGTATGGATAAAAATGTTCAAGGCAATGATGTCCTTTAAAATGATTTCCAAAACTTCAAACTTGTAAAAAGGTTTTAAAACATGCAGTGATGAAATTAATTCCTAAAAGAGAATGAAAATATGCCACTATTCCAATTAAACAAACAGTGAACTATTGATCATGAAACCCAGTATCCTTGCTGCTGTCTAAATACAAAAGAAACTGAACTCAAAGAAATCCAAAAATTGCAAGCAAAGTAAAGCTAAGATCAAATTACATCAACTCATATTCTGACCCCTCACCATTCGTCTCGCTCTGGCTTTTGGAGGTAATCATAAACAACTTGAGCAATATGATATCTAATTTGCAGAAAATAAAACTAATATTAAACTACACACTCATACTTCAATCCCTCACCATTAGTCTCGCTATGGCTTTTGGAGGCAACTGAAAATGACATGAGCAATTCAATAACTAACTTGCAGAAAAATAAACTAATATCAAACTACACACTCATACTTCAATCCCTCACCATTAGTCTCGCTATGCCTTTCAGAGGTAACTGAAAATGACATGAGCAATTCAATAACTATCTTGCGGAAAAGTAAATGAGCAAAACTGAAATAAATAAAACAGTGTTGGAACTAAGAACTAAGAGAAATAAATCAGCAGAAGGACAAGAATAATTCCATGTCATTAGTCATTATAAAGCTATGTGCAAATGCCCGGGCTGCCTACTGTAATCTGGAACAAACACACTGATCAGTTAACAGCAATATAAAAGCATGAGAAATTGTGGACAAAAATAAACGTTAATACCATAAACAATGCAATATATACACGTGAATGATTATGGCATACGGAACGTAAGGAAATAAAGCATGAAACTATACAGCAATAAACAAAACCTCGGTGTGTACAGAGGCCCTCTACACAACCTCGGGCAATCAGCAATCAACCACGAATTGAGCTTATAAACAAAGTCTTCTCATGTATTAAAATGCAGTCATAACACAGAAATAATTGTCACGACACAGTGGGCTCGTTAACAGTCAAAATTACATTACAAAGCTAGCTACTATGCAATGAGAATGCTTTATTTATAATAGAGGATGACATAAGAACTTTCCTAAAATCTGCACCGATAAAAGACATGTGAACAATCACGTCCAAGGATCTAGCGTCATGGCTGCCGTGGTGATTAAATCTATGGAGGATGGTTGTTGGATTCGGTTCATGGAGCAGTCCACAGGTGTTGATATGTCCCCAGAAATCTAGGAACGACCACGCAAGTCTTCACATGGTGAAAAACAGAGTTTTGTCACCGTAGGACTCTTACGTTGACCACCGCTAGACTACCTTTGACCACGGCCTTCTTTGGTGAATTCGACTGAGCCAATAGGACTCGGTCCATGTCCACATCATTTGCAACTTGCCCATGTGGTTGGATTTGGCTGAGGACACTTGTAACATAGACTTTAACAAAAAGGCTGCGGAAAGTGACAAGATTCCGCAGCTGAATGAGCAAAAATCTAATTCAAACAGCAGACACAAGACATAGTTAGGAAATCACTTTATATGCTCTTTTTAAACTAATATGAAATGATTTGATAGCTTAGGAGGTCCAGGTAAATGGAAAAAGGCTAGAAAGGTGTATAGGGAAGATGAAAGTTTGGGGCTCAACAGGAAGAGGCTCATTAAAGCCGATATTCCACAAGAATTCCTTATTGAATGGTTTCTTAAATCTTTACAATCTAAGATCTCTAAGGATGTATCACTCTTCAGTGTGTTCACTGAAGAGCAAGCTATTTTTAAAGCCCAATAGTTAGCACTTATATATTCTCAATCTGGGGTTATTTTGAAAAATTTACTGATGCTCCTAGGTCCAAGGTTGATTTATCTAAACCGAAGCCAGGTCCCCATGCCAACGGGCTAGTTGGATCGATTGATACTAACACAGCCAACCTACTAAATCAATTGCAACAGTTGTCTTTACAAATTGCTTCCTCTATGCAGGCATTTCCATCAGTGCCTATGCCTTCTCAACCTTCATCTATAAATGTTGTCCAAACTTCTAACCCCAAAGGAAACCAACAATCTGATGGGAAGAAGAAAGGACAAGGTAGTACAAAGAATCAGGATGGGAAGGGTAATGTAAACAAACCTGGCAATGATGCTGGAGGGGGTAATAAAGAGTCTAAGAAGATAGTAAAATTTCCATGCAATTTATGCAATGGAGATCATTTGACTCATCTTTTCCCTAAAATCCAAGATGCTCAGCGCTTAATAATTCAGCAGGGGTCTTCTAGCTCCCAGGCTGTGCTAACTAATCCTTTTCCCCAAGGGTAGCAGTTACTTGTTGGTGCGAATTGTAGTACTAGTACCCCTGTTGGGGGTAACCAGGAAGGGGAAAATACACAAAATGTTGACATTATGAGTTCACATATTGACGTTGCACGGTCACGTGATTATGGTGAATCAAAATTTTCGAAGGCTAAGTCTGCTCCCGATGTTTCAGAGCCACTCCATATCAAGAGGCCTGTAGTTGAGTCTATACCTCGGATGCCGAAACGATCCGCAAAACGCTTGACCATTAACCCTAATGCTAAGGCAGCCCAGAACTACTCAATTGTAGAAGATTTGGCTCAGATTCCTTGTGTTATGTCGGCATTAGAGGTACTCTAGCCATGCCCCGCACAAAGGAGTGCATTACTCACTGCGATCGGAGCAGTTGACCCAAAAACTTCTCTTGTGCTTACATTCGATATGTCAAACATCAAGAAGACACTCCCACATCATATGAATTTTCAGATTAAGTCTATGTATCGAAAGACCAATATCTTTCGAACTATAGTCGATGAGGGAGCTTCCACATGTGTAATGTCCATATCATGTTGGAAGGCTATTAGATTGCCTCAGGCTATTCCTTCACCTACTCTATTGATGACATTTGATGGTCATTCTCATAGACCGCATGGGATTATTCTAGCCTTTTCCATTTGTGTTGGGGGTAAGGTGGTAAATATTGAAGTAGAGATAATTGATGTGAATCTGGATTACAATCTCATTTTAGGTAGGAATTGGATTTATGAGATGGATGTTATTGTATCATCGTTATTTCACATCCTTTGTTTTCCTCATGAAGGGATAATTGTAAAGGTTGATCAAATGGATTATTCTCTGGGTGACTCCCACGCATCTTGTGAATCTATTGTTCCGTTAGTAGATAATCCCAAGCAACCTATAGAGAATTTAGGAGATGGAATGTACTCTTCCTTAATGGGTACCTTTTATCTTCCTGCTCCTACAACTAGAACTAAAGCTATTTCATCCTCCAAGGCACCTTCTCGAAGAGAGTTCTTTAGAACTCATTATTTTTTGGATCCTTGGCCCTTACACTCATGTACCACCACATTATATGAGGGACAGGTAGGTGGAATGGCATGTCCTATGTCTGTAGCAGAAATTGCTTATCATTCTATTTTTAACATTGCAGACTCTGATCCTACTCCTTTTTCGCCAAAGGAGTTGGATGGGGATGTTATAGACATATTTGGGCACATCAACCCCAAGCTTATATGTCGATAAACTAGGGCTCATTCAACCCCTAAAAGAGTTTTTTTATACCATAAAAGAACATAATCATCTGAATACATCATTCCCCAAAAGTTCCATCTGAGAAACCATCCAGAAATTGCCTAAACTGAACCATACTGACTGCTCCACTGGCAAAGTGCGATGCATACTGACTTCTCCACTACCAGGATGCGATGCATACTGTTTATGCCTTCTATAGGGTGCGATGGGCAAGGATGGACAAATTTCCAGGACAGTTTTCTAAGTGGATGCTCATGCAATCTTCTAGAAACTTCTCCTGTGCCACTTGCCTCTCTGAATTCGCCCAAGGATGAATAAGGGATCTAAACTTCAGTTATCCCCTCTCTTTTGGAACCAAATGTAACAAGTGGAATGACACTAATCAAACACCATGGATGACTCACACCCTTGCAAACATCTATAAATGGATCCCTCATCCAAGAGATCCAAAGGCTGGAATGTTGTGAATTGCAAGTAAGTGTTGATAGTTTGTAATTGAGGAGAGAGTATTGTATTGTTGGAGTGATCTTGCTATTTCATCAAGTGAAGCGGGATTGAAGCTAAGAGGATGATGCTGGATCAGACAACTGGATTGTAATTCTCTCTTCTATTAATAAAGTTATTCGAGTTTTCTTCCATATGATTGTGCAATTGTGAATGTTATCATTTGTTCATTATACATTTGATTCTGTAATGCTTATGTTGTAATAGATCACAATGCTTTGACAGTTTTCTGTTGCTGTACTTGTGCAGGTACTCTCCAAGCGTGGTAAGTACGGAGAGGAGTTGCGGGTTCTGTCGAAGGGGAGAGAGATCAAGCAAGGGATCAAGCGGAAGTTCCAGGTTGGTTCCATTGCCTTTCTCTTATTTTGTTATACATAGAAGAAATAGTTGAATTTCTTTAAACTGTTGTTTCTAGGGTAGCTGCCAAACCTAGAGGGCTAGCATTCTATAGGAATACTAGTTTTCCCATAAACAAATTGGTGACTCCACTGGGGAACGATTAGATGTTTGTTTGTTGTTATTGTTTGTTTTATGTTGATTTTGATAAACTATAGACAGAGCCTGGAGTCAGCCAGGTAGCTTTCGCACTGCTCTTGCTTTGCAATTGCATAGTAGATGAATGTTGCTTCATTCAATCTCTGGTTTAGTTTATGAATTGAACATCTGACTTACAAGCACATCTAGATGCCCTTTTGGTAGCTCGGTAACCTCTCAATACATTCTTTCATACTTTGCTCTTTACTGTTCATCAAAGCCCACCTTAACTCATTGAAAACAGCTCCACATTTGAGCCAAAACCCATCTCAGTTATGCTCCCTGGACCATTGCACTATCTCCCACTGTCACTCAATATGCATAGCACCTCCTGAGTGCAGTACGTGCAATGCATCTCATATTTTTTGAAGCCCAGGTGCGATGATTAACTGAGCTCTTTTTCCATTCTAGAAATTGAGGGTTTTGACCTTGTTTTCAGTTTTGTTCTGTTGTTTTGCTGCATATGAACAGTGCCTCTTTACTGAAGCTTATTTGTATCACTTAGATCAGCCTCAATTACATTAGGATTAGTGAATGTTTTTGTGTATTTTTTCATCATTTGCAATCCTTTGTCGAAAAGTTTTTTAAATCGATTTGTCGATTTGGTACAAAAAGTGTCGTAATTGTCGTTTTGTGTCAAAAATAGAAGTGTCGTGGATTCTTCCTTCCCTTGATAATCGATTGAACTTTTTTTTCATGAATTTGATCTGATTTGTTTATATTCGAAGTGTTTAAATCATTTTTATTCAAAATTGAAGTGTGTCATGGAGTCTTCCTTTCTCTTTTGAAGAAGAAATTGTCGAAAATGTTATTTTGAGTAGAAGATTTCAGATCTTTGCTGCATTTAGTTTTCTTTTTGGCATTTTTCACATTAAGGAAAGCGAAAACAAATACATGAATTTGAATTTAGCATATTTTTTTATTTGCATGCAAAAATAGGATTTAGGAAAATGCACTAGTGTGTGCTCTTTGCTCTTTGCTTAAAGCACTGTTATTTTCTTTCCCTAGTAGCTAGGATTTTCATTGCTCAAAATAAACAAAGATTGTTTATCATTGTAGATTGCATCTTAGGAATTTAAGATCATCATCACGCAGTGAACCATTGAAAGGAAAAATCTAAGCAAGATCAACTTTAAAATGAATTTCAATGAACCTAACAACGCTTTGGAACTTAACGCAACATATCTAGAGGTCTAGGCTAGAGACGTGTCCCGTCGTCGTTAAAACTGGTGGCTATTGTTTTCATTAAAGGTTAGGTGATTCCTCCTCCTTGATATGACAAGTGCTAGCACGGACTTGTGCTCCCCATACCGTCACGTAAATATTGGGAGACCACAATAGGCTTATATCCTTTATCTATAGGAAGCTGAGTCTGCCGCCTTATTGATCGCAATGCACTAAACATAGCATTCGGGAAGATTGACTGTTGTACTTAAGTCCTTGGTAATTTCTCTTTAATTTATCACCAAGGTGTATATTGTAATTTTGCGATTGGTTTGGCAATCCCTCTATCTAGATATTCCAAAGTACTCACTTTCGTTCCTTTTCGACTCTTTAAAAGAAAAGGTCCATCTGAGCACTCATTAAAAATCAAAGGAGACTAGAGACATCTTTAGATTTTTCTTAACTCTTAAAAACTAAAAAAGCAAAGTTGTGTCAAAGGGTGATTAAAATTAATTAAATTCAGAATAACATCATTTTCCCCTTAATTTTGAGTTGATCAAATAATCCGCAATCGTGGAAGAAAGTCAATCAAAACCCTGTCATTCGCTGAGACTAGCGAGTCAACTTCTTTGACTCCGGAAGCAAAGCCAATCCGAACAAAGCGGTCTCGTTTAACTCAGTCAAATTCATCTAGTTTATTTGAAGCTTTTGTTTCAACATCGTCAGAGACTCCAGTTACTCCAATTATTTCTGGTACATCTGCCCCCACATAAGAAGTTTCGTAGTTACAAGAGGACATTAGAACTGATCCTAGTGTAACGGTAGACACTTCTATACCTGAAACAACTCCATCTAGAGTTGATCCAGAACCCCTCTCAGTTCAAACCGAGGCTACATTTGAACCAGTAGTTGTTCAAGAACCTCTCTTTGAGACTGAAGTTCATTTACCTGAACATCTAGAAGTTGAGTTTCAATATTCACAAGGTGTCACCCCTCCAGTATATGTCATTGTAGAAGCTATACCTTCTTCGGCTCCAGAAATATTTTATGGACTTGACAGTCTAACTCTTCCACCTGGTTTGATTACTATAAAGGAGATATCAGAGGATCCCCCATCGAGTACCCCATTTCATTTTGGTACTGGGATTCATTTGTAACCCTCTACACCTGAGTTTGGTTCTTTTAATCCTCCTTCATCGCAAGTTCTTGTCGAATCACTAGGAGATCTTTTGGATAGACTAAACATGTCTGAGAAACCATCAACATCTAGGAATGTATCATCAAAACAACTGCAGCGGAACCTCCTGCTGCTATTCCTACAATATTTTCTGATACACCATCTGTTCCGGTTGCTTTGGCACCATGGTCTGCTCCTATTTGTTCATCCGGAGTCCCATCTGGTCTTTCTTATGTTGAAACTCAGCAATTTGATCCTACCAACCAATATCAATTTGGGCAAACTAGTTTTTAAAGACCAATATATCCCTTAAATACTGGATTGCTGCCATATGGAGAGCAGTATGCTTTTTCATTGTTTCATCCTAGGGAACAACCATATGAGAGTTTCCAACAATATTTAGGTCAAGCTGGAATTACATCCAGTGGTTGGATACCAATACTGCCAGAACAACCAACATGTGTCGAATATTCCCACTACGCCTGCTATTATGACTGTGTTGCAAACACAATCACGGCCTGTTGTGTCTCAACCTCAAATCTCTCAGGTCGTGATACAACAACCACTTGTCTCAACAGCTCAACTGCAACCTCAAGTTAGTGCTCCTTTATATGGAACGACTCAGGCACCGACGGGTATCGTCAACCCACAACTTGGTCAATCTTACGGTATTGGGCAATAGAAAATGGCCCAACAACCGTGGTGGCCACAATACCAACAACCGCAATTCCAGTAAACCCAACCTCAGCTTGGGCTTGGTTTATAAGCTCAGACTGGATTTGGTCAATACCAAGCCTACTGAGGACCTGAGCAACAAGGCTTTGTAGGGCATGGACAGCTGCATTTTCAAAATGGTTATCAACAACCACACTATACTGGTTATGTCCAACAACCTTTTCAAAGTTACCAGCAGCAGATGCATTATGCTACTATGCAAAGACCTACTGCTCAGGCAATTCCATCTTATCCTTGGTATGCTCCACCCAACCTGAATCAACAGTTGCCTTTTGTAGCAACTCTAGAATTACCAGATTTGAACCAGCTAACGAATGATCCAATTGCATATGCCCCTTGGTGGCCGGTGATTCCTCATAAACTCCCCTCTGATATTCCTAAGTTCAATGGAAATCCAAGTGAATATCTATCAAATCACGTAATGACTTTTCATTTGTGGTGCTCATCTAACACCCTAAATGATGATTCGATTAGACTTCACCTTTTTCAGAGAACGCTCACTGGTCCAGCAGTGAAATGGTATATTGAATTTCCTAGAGCTTCGTTTGATAACTTCACCTTCCTTGCCACTACTTTTCTAACCTAATTTCAGTTACCCATTAGGTATGAAACAGGAACAGAACTCCTTACCAATTTTAAACAGACCACATCCACTCACATATCTGATCATATTCATGAGTGGCGACATCGTTGTCGAATGGTAAAGACGTATGTTCCTGATCAGTTGTTAGTTGAGTGGTTTATTAAGTCCTTATTGCCATCTATCACTAAGGACGTGGCGAAAGGAGGAGTTGTCACAGAAGAGCAAGTCATTGCTCGTGCCCAATATCTAGATTTGATCTATACTCAGTCTGGCACACTCTACGACAAAATTCATGATGCTCCTAGACCAGCTTTTTCCGTTCTGCCTCCTCCTAAATTGAATAGGGACTCTCATGCCAGTGACGGTGTGATCGGTGCCTCAAGCACACAAACTGCAAGAGGTCCATCTAGTCAAGCTCTTACTATTTCTAATCAAAATGCAAATGACAATTCTCTTGCCTTGGAGATTAATGTCGTGTCATCTGACAAAGGCAAAAATCCAAAGCAACCAGGGGGCAAGAAGAAAGGGAAAAATAGTAAGAAGAAACAGGAGAATTCCACTCCTGAAAAATTATTTGAAAACCCTACTGCGGCTAGGAAAGCTCCTAAGTGTTACACAGTAATTTGTCACCATCCCTATTACTCCTCTTGTCGTACCTTGGAGGACCCATCCCGGGAGTTATAAGAAGTGACAAAGTCTAAAAACACTTGCATTATGTTCCCCTGAGTATGTACTCCATGTTCCCTGAAGACATCTTCTGCAGATTATCCCTGAAAAGTGATCTTTTTCCATTGGCGCAAGTCCACAGTATTCTACCCGTGCCAATGGTGGAGATCCTCAAAAGAGGGCGCGACCATTGGCGCTCTGTCTTAGAGCAACAGTCGCGCCAACCAAATTTAGTCGTGCTTTTTGCCTTAACGCACGTCCGACTGTTGTTTCCTTCATTACATGGAGCTTTTCTGAGGATAAAAAAGTCTTTTGTCGAGCTTTATCCATCTTTATGGCTTTTGCTAATCCGCGAAAGGTGTCCCGGTTCATCGCATCCTCCTCCCCTCTTCATCTATATAAGCTTGTCATTATGCATTGGACAAGCTAGAGTGTTAGTGCTAGTGATTTAGTGATTGAGTGATAGTAGTGATGATTATTGGTCATGGAGTGTTAGATGTTGAGTTCTTGAGTTCTTGGAGGAATGCTAGTGAGTGCTAGAGAGGTTATGCTGCCAGAGAGGAGATGCATTGCAAGACACATATAGTTACTCGCCCAGCCAGGAGAAGGGTCAACGTCAGAACAATGGTTGTAACTTTTCCTGTTTATTATTAATTGATGAGCGACTGCTATTATAGTTCCAATCTCATTATCTATCATGGTGATGTGTTGATTTATTTCCTTTCTGACTGAAATATAGTTGTGCCTTGGTAGCTGTTATGTTGGTATTTGTCTCTTCCTTTGCATGTGCAGGTGTTCGTTTATGATCTGCGGGAGCGAGGGAGCGGGGATATCAACTCTGCTTCAATCATAGCATTGGATTCCAGGTTGGTCTTCTTGATTCACCTTTGATGCATAACTAGGAACTTGCGTAGCAGCGTGGTTTGTTTGTGGCTAGTTCTGTTATAGGCTAGTGGGATCGCCTCTGTCCGCAGAGGGGATTTACCTGACCAACAAATTGGCGACTCCGCTGGGGATTAACTATTTGATTTTTGTCTTGCATGTTAATTTTCTTCTGCTTGCTTGAGTCAATGAGCTTCCTGAGTCAGTTTTGAGTTTATTCTTTACTGTTTGACCCATCTGAGCACTGTCAACCCGACCTGAGGTCGTATCATTTATTTTTCTAGTTGGCAAGCTTAATTGGCGCGGTTATTTCTCTGACAGTCGCGCCAGTTGGCGCATGTTGCTCAAGAGCAACTTGCACCAATCCTATAGTAGCGCAAGTTGCAGGCTGACAGTCGCACCAGCTCTGTAAATTTTGCCTGTGTGTGGGTGGAAAGCTCTTTCAGTCTCTTTATATATCTCTCTCAGCCTCTGGAACTGTGTTGAACCTCTGCTTGACTGGTCTTAGCCTGTATCCCTCAGTTGTTTGCTCATTTCTATTGATTTTCGTCTCAGCCCTAGGATATCTAGTGACTTTGCATGTCTAGCCTTCTGTGGGAAGTTTCGATCTCTTGATTATCCAGTCAGCTTGTTGGTTGTGTTCTGCACCTATCCAGTGCTTTGTTAAAGCTCGATCTTCTATACTCTGAATACTTCACTTCTAGCCTTGAAGTTCACTAGTCTTTGTGTTTTTCCTTGCTTGCATGGTTCATTTTAGTGTTTCAGAACTGATTCTATTTCATTGACTGAACTTGGATTGTGCATATCTCTTAGAATTTGTTTACATGCATCATGCCATCTTAAAGGAAAGAAAAACAAAAAATCTCTTGCATCATAGTAGTTAGCATTTATTGTTATTTGTTGCTATTAAAAAGAAAAAGACAAAATTTCGTTTCTTGTTATTAGCTGCATTAGGATCTTTGTTGTTTGTTGAAGTGATCATTTCGTTTGTGAAAAAGATCTCAAGCCTCCTGTAGATAGAATTCATCAAATCAAATGATTTAATTTTGGCATATAGTTTGCATGTAAAAAGTTTTTGAGATATCACATACGGTAGGACCAAAAAACTGAAACATAATCAAAGATAAACTTTAAAATGAACTCAATGAACATAACAACGCATTGGAACATAACGCAAACACTCTAGAGGTCTAGGTTAGAGACGTGTTCCGACGTCTTTAAACCTGGTAGTTTATCGTCGAGTGGTTGGGTGATTCCTCCACGGTGAAACGATAGGTGCCAATACGGACTGTGCTCCCACGTACCGTCGAGTATATATTGGGAGACCCCTATAGGAATAAAGCCTTTATCCATAGGAAGCCGTGTCAGCTGCCCTACGATTCGCAATGCAGTGAACACAGCATTCACGAAGATCGACCACCCGTACCCTAAAAAGTATTCTGTGGTTTTGCGGAAAGTTTGGCACACCCTCTACCTAGAATTCCAGAGCAGTCACTTTTGATCCTTTTCGGACTCCCTAAACGAAAAGGTGCCTATGAGCGTCTTGTCACTTCGTGCTCATTAAATATTCGAAGGAGACTAGAGTCATCTTTTATCCTTTTCTCGACTCTTAAAAAATGAAAAGGTTAAGTTCAGTGTCTTAAAATTTATTGACCACGATAACATTACCCAATTAGATTTTGTTTGCGTTAGCTTGAGTAGGGTTATTTCTCGTTCAATGGCAGCTTTTCCGGTGCCCACCGGCCAAGGTGTTCCTCCTGATGGGAACCCTCGCCCATTTCCTTCTGTTGGAAATGTTGGTGTTCAGTATATCGCAAAATTGTCTTTGCCTGGGTTGACCATTGGTTTACCCGTATGGTTGTTTTCAAACTCGGTGGTCTCAAGTGTGATGACTCCTGTCCCACCACCACCTCCTCCACCCGAACAACACCATGTTGATTCTAAGGTGGAACCCTTTCCTTCTTCGCCTATTGCTGCGTCCTCATCTTCTACTTCGCCTGGTGAAACCTTGGATTTCACTAACCAGGTGGCTAAGAAGAAGAAGAAGAAGACCAAAAAGAAGAAGTCTCCTAAGGGAAAGGTCGTATCTACCACGAAGCTATCAGAAGTGGAACCGCCTTCTGCTCCTCCGCGGAAGCTTCGGTCTCCTTGTCGATTATGCAAAGGGGACCATTTTCTTTCTGATTTTCCTGGCATTCCCAGGATCCTAGATATATGGTCCCGTGACCCGACTCGCCCCTTACTGTCGCAAATTGACGATACCTTACCAGTTGGTAACAGAAAAGGGAAGGTTTGTTTCCCTTGTCGACTTTGTGAAGGTAATCATCTCCTTCGCCTTTGTCCACTTATGGATGAAGCTTCCCGTCTTTTGGCAAGTCTGTCGGCTCCCTTACCCCAACTACCCGCTGGCTATCAGCGTCTTTTTACAACTGCAGAGCATCTCTCCACTAACCAAGTGATCAAACATGATTCCTCTTTGGTCCAGCTTTCTCTTCCTGAACCTACCTGTGCTCCGCCTGCTCCAGACCAGTCCCTGGTTGGAACGAGTGATTTATATTCATCATCTACGCACCACTTGATCATCAAAGATGAACCACCTGAGTCCAAACCAAACGAAAGTCCACAGTTCCAGCTTACAAGTGACCCGGTCTTTCAAAAGGTCCATCTTTCAAGTGACCCAGTTTTTCCTACAGAAGTTCCATCCTTAGATGCTCTTACACCTGAATCCAAACCAGACAAAAGTCAAAAGGTCCGGCTTACAAGTGACCCGGTTTTGCTTTCAGAACTTCCAACCCTAGATGCTCTTACACCTGAATCCAAACCAGACAAAAGTCAAAAGGTCCGGCTTACAAGTGACCCGGTTTTGCTTTCAGAACTTCAAACCCTAGATGATCCTACATCTGAATCCAAACCAGACAACAGTCAAATGGTCCGGATTACAAGTGACCCGGTTTCGCCTTCAGAAGTTACCTCCCCAGATGATGTTATCACTGCCAAGAATGAAGAACCCACCGTCCAAATTCTATTCATTGACATAGACGTTAATGATCAAGTGAGCGTCCCTCTCATTTCTTCACACCAGGAAGAAAGTCCATTAGAATCATATCCGGCTGTCTATCCAGTCCCACCTCCAAGCAACCTAGTTGTTTCCTTTAATTGGGATCAACTAGTCAATCCTCGGTTACCAGCCTCCATACCATTTCGAATTATAGTCCAAGTCTACCGCATGGTTATGGCTGGTACAATTATTGATGAGGGATCTCCTGTGAGTATCCTTTCTTCAACAGCTTGGGAAGCACTTGGTTCCCCACTGCTTCTGCCTGAGATGAGAAACCTTATAGGTTTCCATCGAGAAGTCACTCGACCTTTAGGAATTCTTCCCAATGTACCTATCACGTTAGAAGGGAAGACTATCCAAATGGGTCTCATGGTAGTCCAAGGTCCGTTAGATTACAATTTACTCCTTGGACGAGACTATATTTATCGCATACGTGTTATTGTGTCCTCACTCTTTAGAGTGATGTGTTTTCCGCATGAAGGAAGAACGATCAAAGTCATAGACCAACTTTCATTCCCCGGTTCACACTTCACATATAGTCATCTGCCATTCCTAAATGGTCTTATTTCCATAGGAAATGCCCCAGCACCCACCCCGTCATTCTGATGACGGCAGCTCACCCGGGCGCGTGACTGAAGCCCGGGGGGCATGCATCCTCCTTCAAAATCGAGTCTTTCCAAGTAAACCTTCATTCCATCCACTCCGTGAATGCCATGAAGCTTGGGGGGCATGTACCTCGATTTGTATGATCATGCTGGGGGCATCATGCTGGGGGCATGCAAAAAAAAAAAAAATTTAACAAGCAAAGTTCTCCATGGTTCAAGCTTGTGTAAAAATGAACCCATTTACATCCTGTGATTGCCTTTTATCCGCTAAATCCTGCTAGATGAGCCTTGGTTGTTTCATTCCATCGCCACCGTCTTTTTTGGCCGATCATATGCTTTCACTTGGTTGTTTCTCCTTTCCTGAGGAACCGCAGCGATGAGTGGTTTTATTAGCCAGCCTCTTAACCTTTACGTGTTTCAAGAGAGTTCCACCATTACCGGAACCAGTTTCTATCCCTTATACCACTCGTTCCTTCAGGACGAGTCGCCTTTACACTCTTTTCTGACTCGTAAAATATGAAAATATTGCCGAGTATTTTTCCCTTTTTGACTCGTTAAAGAAAATAAAAATGGAGGTCCGCTTTCAGCTCTTTTCTGACCATTTAAAGAGGAAAAGATTGCCGAGTCGCTCCTCTTGACTCGTTAAATGGTGATAAGGGGCGGTCGTTTTAAGTTCTTTTTGTCGACCGTTAAAACATAAAAAGGTTACCGGGTTTTTGTCGTTTCAAACTCGTTAGTGGTTACGAAACGACGTGGTTTTGACCGCTTTTTTACTTTTTCAGGTCAAAGTCACTAATCATGAAAAGTACTCCTCGATCGTAATGATCGGGCGGTTCTTTCGGGTATTATTTTATACTTTTTCGGGCCCGAGAGACACAACGTTACGAAAAAGGACATCCCTGGAGTTTCCTTTTCTGCTGTCTTTTCAAACTCTCTAAACATGAAAAGACGTCGAGTTCTTCCTTTGTCAGACTCGTTAAAACTTAATGACATCGAATTTTGTCACAACACAAGCATATGCTATCCCCATCAAGCTTGTTAAAAATAACTGGGGTACTCGCCAGAAATGGCGGGGGGGAAAAGAAAATTTTTGAACCATAATTATTACCGTAACGGCAGTATGTCGCTCTTGAACATGGCACTTTTTGTTTTCGTGTCTGGGGTGGGGATATTTCATCTCATATCTTTCACTTGCTTCCATGGACTTGGTTACCCTATTTGACCTCTCATTCACTCATTGCCTCGTCATCATGACCTTTGATACATTGATGTCAAATACTGCCAATTCCGTTAATGTGCCGCCGATATGTTCAAGAGAAGTTGACCTCTGAAAAAACAACCTCCCTCTGATAGTTCGCACAATCTTGATTCACAACTTTATCTCTCTGTCTCGTGTCGATGATGTGGGAAACATTATGGCCCACCTTCGATCAAGGTCACTCCCTGTCGACTTCAACTCATTATCCAGGGAATTGATCTAGAGACTCCTTTCCGGTGCCTTGGAGCCTGCATGCCTCAATGGCAGGTTCTTCGTGTTCGACGTGAGGTTTTCATCATTGGCCTCCGATCGAATGATTCTACGGGTGTTCGACTTCAGACCATTGATTCACACGCCGTAGATTGTACCTATAGTACCTTGAGGGCCATTGTCATTATTGGTGGTACCTCTCGCGTCTGTTAACAGTTTCCATTATTGACTGGTAATCAGACGATGTTCATGCATGTTCAACTTCAGATCATATATTCACATGCTTGGACTTGTACTCTTGTTCGGGTCGAGATGGAGCGCAAGACCCTGGATTGTGTCTGTTGTAATCCAGGCGTGATTCTTGATACTTGACTCATTCACTGGATGGTTGCGACCATACCTGAGTCAATTCATTGATCCTAACCAGATGGCTGCGTCCATACTATGGATCTAGATTATTTATGTACTCTCTTATGGATGGCTGCGACCATACCACGTACATCATGTAATTGAACTATCAGTCATGTCTCTTAATACAGCTCCTCGGTGGCAGTAACTATATGTGCTCTTATGTGTGTTCTTGTAAAGCATTTCACCCCTCTCCACCTCTCGGACTTCATGCTTTAGGGGGCATATGTTACACAGTAATTTGTCACCATCCCTGTTACTCCTCTTGTCGTACCTTGGAGGGCCCATCCCGGGAGTTATAAGAAGTGACAAAGTCTAAACACACTTGCATTATGTTCCCCTGAGTATGTACTCCATGTTCCCTGAAGACATCTTCTCCAGATTATCCCTGAAAAGTGATCTTTTTCCATTGGCGCAAGTCCACAGTATTCTACCCGCGCCAATGGTGGAGATCCTCAAAAGAGGGCGCGACCATTGGCGCTCTGTCTTAGAGCAACAGTCGCGCCAACCAAATTTAGTCGTGCTTTTTGCCTTAACGCACGTCCGACTGTTGTTTCCTTCATTACATGGAGCTTTTCTGAGGATAAAAAAGTCTTTTGTCGAGCTTTATCCATCTTTATGGCTTTTGCTAATCCGCGAAAGGTGTCCCGGTTCATCGCATCCTCCTCCCTTCTTCATCTATATAAGCTTGTCATTATGCATTGGACAAGCTAGAGTGTTAGTGCTAGTGATTTAGTGATTGAGTGATAGTAGTGATGATTATTGGTCATGGAGTGTTAGATGTTGAGTTCTTGAGTTCTTGGAGGAATGCTAGTGAGTGCTAGAGAGGTTATGCTGTCGGAGAGGAGATGCATTGCAAGACACATATAGTTACTCGCCCAGCCAGGAGAAGGGTCAACGTCAGAACAATGGTTGTAACTTTTCCTGTTTATTATTAATTGATGAGCGACTGCTATTATAGTTCCAATCTCATTATCTATCATGGTGATGTGTTGATTTATTTCCTTTCTGACTGAAATATAGTTGTGCCTTGGTAGCTGTTATGTTGGTATTTGTCTCTTCCTTTGCATGTGCAGGTGTTCGTTTATGATCTGCGGGAGCGAGGGAGCGGGGATATCAACTCTGCTTCAATCATAGCGTTGGATTCCAGTTTGGTCTTCTTGATTCACCTTTGATGCATAACTAGGAACTTGCGTAGCAGCGTGGTTTGTTTGTGGCTAGTTCTGCTATAGGCTAGTGGGATCGCCTCTGTCCGCAGAGGGGATTTACCTGACCAACACTAAGTATCCATGTTTAATCTGTAACGAAGATCATTATACAAGAGAGTTTCCGCATCGATCTGAGATTTCAAAATTTTTGAAGGCCTCGAATACCTCAACAGTGTTGACTAATCCGTTTCCAAACCCAGAAACTAATATGGTTGCTACCAATAATGCTTCCACATACCAAGTACTAATGTTATCCATCACAAAAAAGAAAAATGATGCTTTGGTATCGACAAGGAGTAAAGATTATGGGAATCCATTGTCGTCAAACTATCAGGCTACTGATCAACCTAATGCTTTGACAACGACTTCGAAAGAAGTTGTTCCACCCATTATTCTTGAATTAACCATTAAGCCACCAAAGGGAGTCATACATAAATCAACATTTAATCCTCATGCTCGAGCTGCTCAAAATTATAATATAGTAGAAGATCTGGCTCAATCGCCATCCGCTATGTTGACACTTGAGGTATTGCAAAATTGTCCCTCCCAAAAGCAGGCTTTGTTATCAACAATAGGTGGGATCGATCCAACTGATTCTAATCTTGTGGCCTTTGATCATAAAGGATATATGCCACAGTTACCGGCCCAACTCACTTTCCTTATACAGGTAAAAGCCCTCAATAAAAATGTTCATTGAACCATCATTGATGAGGGGGCATCTACCTATATTATGTTGATGAGTTGCTAGAAAACTCTTGGTTCACCAACCTTGTCACGATCACCAACAACATTAAAAGTGTTTGATGGAAGAAAGTACACTCCATATGGGATTTTAAGTAACTTTCAAGTTGAACTGGGGGGCAAGACAGTAGAGATTGAAGTCGAGGTCATTGATGGAAACCTTGATTACAATATCTTGCTGGGAAGACCCTAGATTTATGCTATGGCTGCTATTGTGTCTACATATTTCAGAAAGATTGCATTTCCCTTCCAAGGTGGAATCACAATCGTTGACCAACTAGCCTTTTTTGCTAACAGTTCACAAGCTACTCGAAGCATTCCATTGATCCATGGAAATTCACAATCGCTTCAAAATGTTGGAGTAGGTCTCTTAAAAGACCCTTCCTTAATGGGTACTTTTGCCCTCCCATCTCCATCTGCTTTCGCGGAAGTGGCCACAGTGGAAACCTGTCATATGATCTCTTCTATATCATCTGAAATTAGGAAGAGTTCTGACTATTTTGATAGTGAGGATCATCGCGAGGATTTGCCACCAAGCCACATTGAAGCTTGGTAGCAATCAATTTTTTGGGCTTGTATGGCAAATCCGAACCTGCACTCAACAATTATTTGGGTAGAAAGGTATTTAGAATATGGTACCTCTTATGATCCTTGGTCTCGTATACATTCTACAGACGAAGGAATCATCCAGTCAATGATGATAGGGGAGAAACCGTGGGAAAATTATCATCATCGTTCCCACCTTCGAGATGACAAAGAATATTATTCAAACGACCTTAGTCACCCTTCAATTGTTGATTTTTTATTAAATTTTGTAAATACAGTAGATTCCGAGCGAAATCTGTCCAACATTGAAGAAACTATAGCCATTAATATTTCGACCAAACCTAATATTGTAGAGAATATTCACGTTGGCAAATCTTGTTCTCCATCAGAACTAGATAACTACTGTGCTCTTTTTCGCGAATTCAGAGATGTCTTTGCATGGTCATATGAAGAAATGCCAGGCATTGACTCGAGAATTGTTGAACATGAAATCAAGATGTATCCAGATGTCAAACCAGTACGACAACGGCTTCGACCTATTCATCCGAAGAAAGCCGCTGCCATTAAAGCAGAGGTTGAAAAACTTTTGCGTGCTGGCTTCATTTACCCTGTACCTCTCACTGATTAGGTATCGAATATTGTTCCTATGATGAAAAAACAAGGAACGATAAGAGTGTGCGTCGATTATAGGGATGTAAATCAAACATGTCCGAAGGACAACTATCCTACACCCTTTATCGACCAAATTATTGATGAATGTGCCGGATGCGAAATATTTTCATTCATGGATGGATTTTCGGGCTATAATCAAATCAATATCCGCCCATAGGACCAGTCAAAGGCTGCATTTATATGTCTGTGGGGAACATTCGCATATTGTAAATTACCTTTCAGTTTGAAGAACACAGGGGCAACATTTCAGAGGGAAATGAATTACGCCTTCCATGACATCAAACACATCGTTCAACCATATCTCGACGATCTGCCTGCTCATTCGTGAAAACGGACTGATCATCCGCAGCATTTGAGAGCCATATTTTTGCACTGCCGACACTACAAGATACGACTCAATCCACACAAATGTGTGTTTTGTGTTGGTTTTGGTCGACTGCTAGGTTTTGTAGTTTCTAAGGATGGAATTTGACTCAAACCATTTAAGGTTTAGGCAATTCTTGACATGCCTCCTCCTTCAAATTTGCTTCAGATTCAAAGACTCCAAGGGAAAGCTAACTTTCTAAGGAGGTTCATTCCACATTATGCTGAGCTCGCTAAAGGTTATACACGTCTTTTGAAAAAAGGAGTACCCTTCCACTGGGATCAGGTTACGCAAGCTTCCTTTGATGATTTAAAATATTCCCTGATAAAAGCATCATTAATGTACGCTCCTGACTATCAAAACGACTTCAACCTACATCTCGCCACTGCAGATACAACCATTGCCATGCTTTTAGTGCAATAACATGAGGGAATTGAACATCCTATATATTATTTAAGTTGTAATCTTAATGATACAGAAAGAAAGTACTCTTGTGTTGAAAAGTTGACTTTAGCAGCCGTTCAAGCAGTACAGAGATTTCGACACTATGTACTCTTTCGCGAAACTACCATTATGTCAGATTGCAACCCTATGACATACATTTTGTCACGTCAATTGCTGGGGGGGAAAATATTCCAAATGGATAGCATTTTTGCAAGAGTTTGATTTGGAATTTACCAAATCCAAATCAAAGAAGTCTCTCGTCTTTGCAGAGTTACTTTGCGACTTTCCCTCGACGTCCAACGATTTAACATCAAAAGCATCAATCGTGGATGAGGCTCTGTTCCTCATATCATTAAGTGATTTGTGGTACGAGGATATACTAGTCTATCTCCAAACCCAAACTTTTAGGCCTAACACCTCTCACTCTAAACAGCGACGTACTCGATACTAAACCAAAGACTATCTGGTCGTTGGTGATACACTTTATCGTCATGGTGTCGATACGGTTTTATGAAGGTACCTCACGCATGAGGAGGCCGAAAAAGTTTTTAATGATTGTCATTCAGGTGCTTGTGGGGGGCATCTATCTGGTTACGCTACTGCACAAAAGATCTTACAAGCTAGTTACTTTTGGCCCACCATATTCAAAGATTGCATAATTGCAGTCAGAAGTTGCCATGCTTGTCAGATTTTTGATCGCAAAACCAGAGTACCACCTGCACCACTGCATCCAGTCGTTGCTGTTGGCCCATTCGCTAAATGGGAAATTGATTTCATGACATGTAACCCCACCTCGGCCGAGGGGCATGGGTATATTATAGTCGTTGTCGACTATTTTACCAAATGGGTCGAGGCAATGCCTACATTAAACAACAGCGGTGAAACGGCTGCACTCTTTTTTTCAATCACGTAGTTTCTAGATTCGGTGTTCCATAGGCTATAGTTATAGATCATGGATCACATTTTCGCAATCACATAATGATTGAATTAACTACCAAATTAAGACTATCCCATGATAGTTCTACTCCATATTATCCACATGCTAATGGACAGGTTGAGGCAACCAACAAAGTCCTTAAGCACATGCTGCAGAGAATGATTAGAGTCCATAAATGGAATTGGCATTTAATCTTGTATTCAGCTCTATGGGCATATAGGACTTCAGTGAGAAATGCGACCGGATTTACGCCCTTTCAATTGGTATATGGTCTGGAAGTAGTCTTACCAATTCAGTGTGAAATCTCATCCCTCAAGCTCGCAATCGGTCTACTTCCCAAAACTTATGAAGAAGAGGCTCGTTTCTTGTAATTAATCGATCTGGATGAAACATGTCGTGATGTCGCGTTGGCTAACGAAGCGCATAAGAAACACATCAAGGCACAATATGATCAAAATGTCAAACCTCGTGTCTTCTCAGAAGGTGACCTGGTCTTGCTTTACGATCAGGATTCCGACAAATTAGGAGCAGGTAAATTTGAACCATTATGGATGGACCCTTACATTGTCAAACGTGTATTGACAAAAGGATCCTATGAGCTAGTCGATTATGATGGGATTCCACTGCCGCAGCCCCAAACGAGTTGTATCTTAAACATTACTATGCTTGATTGAGTGTAGTAAGCTCATTGTACTAATGCTTTTATTTCATTTTTGAGCGTTTTCTTTTAGAGTTGTCATTTTTTTAGGTAATCCACTTCACATTTGTTGTAGATGTCAAACTTTTTGGAACCATTTGTTGGGTATGCCGACGGAGCTAGTCGTAGTATGCAAAACTTATCTTTTGCGGCCTGGGCCATCTTCGCTCCAAGCGGCGAGTTAGTGAGTTTTAGGGGGATATGTATTGGTCGATCAACGAACAACATCACTGAGTATAGCGCGTTGATTGAACTTCTCTCTAATGCCATTTCACATGGCATACGCCGACTCATTGTCAGGCTAGATTCACAACTCATCATTCTACAGCTTACTAGCGTTTATTCCGTTTGGAACCCAGCTATTTATCGCATGTTCCTAAGAGTTAGGATTTTGGAAAGACATTTTGATTCCATTCAATATCAACACATTTCCAAAAACTTAAACACATTGACTGATTCATTAGCAAACTATGTGTTAAATAGACATTTGCAACATTTGTAAAGAAAGCATTTCACATCAACATTTGCATTAGGATTTCATCACTTAGACAAAATAAAACTTTGAAAATCAAAAATAGATAATTGTTTATTGTTTTTACAAAATGTTTTGTGTCTAAGAAAAAATCGATCATCTGACCAAGAAACCCAAAATGAATGTAGAAAAACAACCTAGACTAGTGATGCTGGTGATAACATGTCACTGCCTGTGCAATCATGTGCAGGAGCCTAGTCCAACAACTCGGTACACCAGTAGTGTGGCACTGTAACCTCAAAGGTAATTCATCGGTCCTGACATCCTGAATGCCGAGAGTGAGGCCCTCAATTTGATCCTGTAATACTTCCAGGGTCTCTGATATGTCCAGATCTCGAAGGACGGCCCTCCCTATAGCCTCTCCTGCTGGAGTGTCGTCTGCCTCCCATGGGCATGCCATTGGTCACACTGGTCCAATATCTACACACACATATGAGTTTGTTTAGTCTTGGTAACATCAAATACACAAAAAACATTATAAAACTGGAAAAACAAAGATGTGGTCGAATCATTTTACCTATAACACTCCACTGCTCGCTAGCTGGTAAAGCCAAAGCCGAATCGCCTCAGAAATCCATCCCGGTATATAGATACTCCGCGAATACCATCTCCTGGCAATGGAACCACTCAAAAAAGGCATCAGAGAAGGAGATCTGTGACTAGCTGGCATGTCTAGCCATAAGGTCCACCCATCTCTGCATCTGTGGTTCCCTCGGTGCTGGCAATCCTAGTGAAATGTTTTGAGGTTGCATCAGTGGAATTCTTTCCAAAGCAAAAGCAGTCAATATGGATCCATAACCAAAGTTCTTGGTTCTTCCATTCTTTACTTTGGAAAGTTGTTCTTTTATGACAAGAAGTATCGCCTCACACCAATTGAACACCTTCGGTTCCAGGCACTATAGGGCATACTGCATGTAAGATCGGTTCGCTAAATGTAAGGCCGCGCTACCAGCAAATCTAGCAAAGGTAAATAAAATGGTCCTCAGAGGTCAATCAATAACATCCTGGATATTTATCTTACCATCTCTACTGGGTTGAGATCCATCCCTGCAGAACTGACGAATGTAATCTTTCACGGATTTGCCCCCACAAGCAAATCCTGATAATGAAAGAGAGGCACCACGCCTTGACAAACCCGTCAGAAAGTAAATATCCTCGACCGTGAAAAGAATAGATTTACCTCTGATGTAGAATACCTGGTCAATAGGATCCCAAGCATCGAGAAGATACTGCAACAAACTGATCTGCTGCCTCATGCTGGATATGCAGAAAAACTTCAGTAAACCACAATTTCTTAACGCATCCACTATGCCCTGGTCATGTAAAGCAATCATATCCTCTTCTTCATGTTCTCATTCATGCCATATGACAACCATCTTGATCCAACAAATATTTGAAATGCAAACAATAGATGAGTTACGATCCAATTTTGAGCAAAAACAGGTAAAATTTTGATGGAAAAACACTGTATGAAGTTGCCTTTCTATGCCCATCACACCCTGCCTTTGAGCAAGATGAGATGCATACTGACTGTCCTGTTGGCAGCTCAATATGAATTTCACCTTTCGATACTTCCTAGCTACGATGATTGGGGAACGAGATCTTTGAACCCCAGGGGCCCAGAAAAGTGAAAAAATTTGCTCAGAATCAAGAAAAGATGGAATGAAAATGAAGAGCTCAGGGATAGCTCCTACCTAGTCCTGAAAGTGCAGATAATCGTCCACAGAATCTCCTGAAATCAGCTGGTGAAATTTGAGGGGGAAAACCGCTTCAGAGCTCCAAAAATCCCAAATTTGAAATGAAATGATGAAAGTGAAAGGTAAAACTACTTTTATGTTTACTATTCATGTACTTCAAAGTGAAATGTTAGTTTTAGTTCATTTTTGTCCATGTATATGTATTTCTAATCAATTTGATGGAGTTTTGAGCAGGTTTAACAACTGATGAAAGAATTTGATGTGCTAAACAATGAATTGAACATCTTCGACCATCAAGCATAGTTTTGTCGTTTCAAGCTTGTGTAAAAATGAAACTGATTTTTCAAGCATATCTTTCCGTTTTAAGCTTGTAAAAAAATGAAAATGAGTCTAAGCATAGTTCCCCCATGGTTCAAGCTTGTCAAAAAATGAACCCATTTTCAAAAATTAACCTTTGTGATTGCCATTTTATCAGCCTTTTGAGCCTTGGTTGTGTACATCCCATCACCACCATCTCTTTGGCCAATTAACCTTGGTTGTGTACATCCCATCACCACCATCCCTTTGGTCGGTAAACCTTGGTTGTGTACCTCCCATCACCACCATCTTTTTGGCCGATCATACGCTCTCACTTGGTTGTTTTACACTTTTGAGGAACAGTTGCAATGAGTGATCTCATTAGCCAGCCTCTTCACAGAATTCAACATGTTTTGAGAAGTTTCGAATTCACCAGGAACCAGTTGCTACCCTAGACACCACTCGTTCCTCAAAATCGAGTCTTCTTTAAACCCTTTTCAGACTCGTTAAATATGAAAATATTGTCGAGCACTTGTCATTTTCGGCTCGTTAAAGTGATTGGAAATGTCATCCCTCTTGTATTGTTTTATCTTTTTTCGGACCTGAGGGATTACTTCACAAAAAGGTCGAGTGCTTGTCATTTTCAGCTCGTTAAAGTGATCGGAAATGTCAAGGGTCCTCTTTAAACCCTTTTCAGACTCATTAAATATGAAAAGATTATTGAGCGCTTGTCATTTTTTGCTCGTTAAAGTGAACGGAAATGTCATCCTTTTTGTATTATTTTATCCTTTTTCGGACCTAAGGCATTATTTTACGAAAAATAACTTGTGGAGTTTTCTTTCCGTCCCTTTTCAAACTCGCTAAACATGAAAAGGACTAAGTTATCCTTGTCATTAAACTCGTTAAAACAATAGCGACAAACTTGTCCATTCTAGACAAGACCGAGTTTCACTGTCACTAGACTCGTTAAAACATAGCGACAGGTTTGCCCTAAGGGCGAATTATAGAACAAGCATATGTTATCCTCCTCAAGCTTGACAAAAATAAAGATGCACTGGTTAGAAATGACTATGGAAAAAGGGAAAAAAATTGAAGAAATTTATGGTAGCAGGTCGCTCTTGAACATGACACTTTCACTTCATCTCCGTGATTGAGTTGGGTTGGGTTATTCCGTTCACCGGTCATCTCACCCTTGGTCTTTCATACCATCCATATTTTGGTTTTAATGCTACCAATTCATCTCAGTGTCACTGACATGTTCAAGAGAAGTCATTCAGTTGAGAAACCACCATCTAGTTAATGTCTCATCCACTACAATACCTCCAACCTTCATTTTTTCATGACTGCCATTCCTAAACCTTGTGTTGTAAGTTCGTTTTCACCTCCAGAAAATCATTTGCTTTGTTTCATGTTGTAGATGTGGGATACATCAAGGCCCTCCTATGAAGAGTCGCTTCTTGTCGACATCAACTCATTATCCAAGAAGTTGACTTAGGAACAACCCTTTTAGTGCTTTGAAGCTTGCATACCTCAATGGCAAGTTTCTCACTTCCGGCGACAGGTTGACATCAATGGCCTTCGACCAAAAGACTTTGCGTGGTGTTCGACATCGGATCATATATTCACACCACGTGAATTGTACTGTAGTACCTTGAGGGTCATTATCATTATCGGCGATTCCTCTCACATTTGTTAACAGCTCACATTATTGGCTGGTAATCAGGCGATGTCTCTCCATGTTCGACTTCATAACATCTTTTCACATGGATCAACTTGTACATTAGGCGAAGATTGAATTATTTTTGAAGACCCCGGATCTAGTTTCATCCATCCAGGCTGCGATATATTCAGGAAAATAAAAAAACATCAAATGTACAAAGGCTTTGCACAGATGGTCATCCTAACCATGGATGATGACTTTACATCTGAAGAATCACCCGTCTGTATCTACAGATGACTATCTGATCTATGTACATGAAATGAAATTTATAAAGCTAAGGATGGGAATGCCTCCCTCAGCTAGATCATGAAATTATATTATGATGATGTATTTTATTGTAACTTATGCAGGTCACCTTCCAGTTTCGAAACTTCGGATCCTCATGATAAAGCATTTCACCCGACATCAATATTTACGACTTCATGCTTTAGGGGGCAGCTGTTATAGACATATTTGGGCACATCAACCCCAAGCTTATATGTTGATAAAATAGGGCTCATTCAACCCCTAAAAGAGTTGTTTCATACCCTAAAAGAACATAATCATCTGAATACATCATTCCCCAAAAGTTCCATCTAAGAAACCATCCAGAAATTGCCTAAACTAAACCATACTGACTGCTCCATTGGAAAAGTGCAATGCATACTGACTGCTCCACTACTAGGGTGCGATGCATACTGTTTAGGCCTTCTATAGGGTGCGATGGGCGAGGATGGACAAATGTCCAGGACAGTTTGCTAAGTGGATGCTCATGCAATCTTCTAGAAACTTCTCCTGTGCCACTTGCCTCTCTGAATTCACCCAAGGATGAGTAAGGGATCTAAACTTTAGTTATCCCATCTCTTGTGGAACCAAATGTAACAAGTGGAATGACACTAATCAAACACCATGGATGACTCACACCCTTGCAAACATCTATAGATGGATCCCTCATCCAAGAGATCCAAAGGTTGGAATGTTGTGAATTGCAAGTAAGTGCTGATAGTTTGTAATTAAAGAGAGAGTATTGTATTGTTGGAGTGATCTTACTATTTCATGAGGTGAAGAAGGATTGAAGCTGGGAGGATGATGCTAGATCAGACAACTGGGTTGTAATTCTCTCTTCTATTAATAAAGTTATTCGATTTTTCTTCCACATGATCGTGCAATTGTGAATGTTATCATTTGTGAATGCTATCATTTGTTCATTATACATCTGATTCTGTAATGTTTATGTTGTCATAGATCGTGAAGCTTTGACGGTTTTCTGTTGTTGTACTTGTGCAGGTACTCTCCAAGCGTGGTAAGTACGAAGAGGAGTTGCGGGTTCTGTCGAAGGGGAGAGAGATCAAGCAAGGGATCAAGCGAAAGTTCCAAGTTGGTTCCATTGTATTTCTCTTATCTGTTATACATAGAAGAAATAGTTGAATTGCTTTAAACTGTTGTTTCTAGGGTAGCTGCCAAACCTAGAGGGCTAGCATTCTATAGGAATACTAGTTTTCCCAGAAACAGGGGATGTGGCTCCAGCCTGGACTCTAGATTTGACTTCTGCTCAGGATTGCTTAGATACTATCTTGACATCTAAAGAAGCAATGTAGAAGCAATGACGGGTGTTGAAAGACCATGGAATGATTTGCATCATCGTTCGTATTTCCTCCCTCATTTACAGAAAGTAGAATCGAGTTTGTCCAGTTCTTCTACTAGTGATGTTCATGCAGTTTTAAACCCTTTGGCTCCAGAAAGAAACGATCCATGTATGCATTGACTTTAGGGACCTAAATAAGGCTTGTCCTAAGGACAATTACCTCACGCCATTTATTGATCAGATTATTGATGAGTGTGCGGGTAACGAAATTTTCTCGTTTATGGACGAATTTTCTGGTTATAATCAAATTACTATCCGTCCAAAGGATAAGCATAAGACAACTTTTATTTGTCCCTGGCATACATTTGCGTATAAAAATATGCCTTTTGGCCTCAAAATGTTGGAGCTACGTTTCAACGGGCCATGTCATATGATTTTCACGATATCAAGTACATTATTGAAGCTTACTTAGATGATTTAGCAGCTCATTCTTGAAAGAGAATTGATCATCCTAAACATCTTCGATTGATTTTTGAACAATGTCGTTTTTATAAAATCCGGTTGAATCTGAATAAGTGTTTTTTCACCATCACATTGGTTGATTGTTGGGATTCATCATGTCAAATGAGGGGATTCATGTAGATCTCTTCAAGGTTGAGGCAATACTTCAGTTGCCTCCCCCGTCTTCTATACGTCAACTTCAGAGTCTCCAAGGAAAAGCAAATTTCTTGAGGAGATTTATAGTCAATTATGTCAAGATCTTAAAAGTATTTATGAGATTACTTAAGAAAGGGGTCTGATTTATATGAGATGATTTCACACAATGCTCTTTCAATGCTTTGAAAAAAGAATTAAACTCCGCTCCTTTGTTGATTCCACCTGATTATAGCAGAGATTTCCTTTTATATCTCGCTGTAGGAGAATCAACTATTGGTATGGTTCTGGTTCAGGAAGATGATTCCTTATGTGAGCATGTAATCTACTATCTGGGCCGAGGCTTGGTAGGTCCTGAACTGCGTTATTCTCCCATCGAGAAATTAGCTTTGGCAGCGGTCCATGTTGTCCAGTGATTTAGACATTACATTTTGCTTCAAAAAACTTTCGTCTTTGCAGCTATCAATCCATTTCAGTTTGTTCTCAGTAGGCGAGTGATTAGGGGAAAATATAACAGATGGATTGTCATTTTACAAGAATTCAACCTCGAATTCATGTCGTCTAAGTCTAATAAATCTTTAGTATTTTCATATTTGATCTCGAAGTTTCCTTGTGAGGAAGAAATCCTTTATGAGGAAACTTATCCTGATGAACATCTATTTCTTATTTCCTCACAATATCCTTGGTATGGGGATATTATTATATATCTCTAGACTTCGAAGTTTCCACTCTCTTTTTCCAAGGATGAATGTAGAAAATTTTGTCACCTCGCTAAAAGTTATATTATTATAGGTGACACTTTATATCATCAATGTTTAGGGACAAAGTCACCTAGGGTCTTGTGTCAATACCCTAGTAGAGCGGGGGTTATCTACAAAGAAAAACAAGCATTCCATACAACCATGATGCTAATATAAACAAACTATGCAAAGAGAGGTGCACATGTGATGATAGACAAGATACTGACAACCAGGAATGGCCGACTGAAAAATGAGTCAAGAGACACCGCAGAGAGGCCGACTCAGGCTAACTTCCCTTGAACAAAAGCATGACTCAATGTGACTATGTGGCAGCATATGATGACTTTGTATAAGTTCGTCATGCAGGAGGCACAAATGAACCCTCCATATGATTGGAAGAGATAACAAATTGGGGGAGAACTGACTCAATAACAAGGTTATGACATAGCTAAGTCAAACTAAATCCCTCCCGAACGAAGGAGACTTTGTTTTGAGTGCTTTGTTCAAGGGCGACATGACTGACTCTAGCTGCCAACAATAAGTGGAAATATTGTCCCATTCCCGCTCTTTTTGGAGTATATAATTTTTTTTTCTTTTTCTTTAAGTTGGAAAAAGAATAAAATAATTCTATAGTACAATGGAAAGAACGAGTGTCGGGGAAATAGATGATCTAGTTCCTAGGATTGGAACAATCCTATGCTCAATGCAGGGAGGTGAAAACTGGTCAAAGACACTCAAAGGGGTGTTCCTTCCACGGGTCAAGGTGTGTCAAGTTGCAGAAGTCAAGCGAATGCAAGTTTGATTTTTCAGTCATTATGGTCAAAAATTTGGCTTAAATACGAGTCCAAGTGAAGTTGTCTCAAGGCCAAAAGGTGAAAATGGTCAAAATGCAATGCAGTTGTACAAATCAACACAAAGGAGCCTCTAGGGTATAAGGCTAGAACAAAGCGAAGAAGCAAAGAGGAATGAGTCTCCATCACATAAGTCATGGCGAGACTACAGAGGACTCCCGAGCCTACTCAAATCGAAGCAGCATGGGCAACAAATGTCAATGAGGTGCTAACTACGATGCCCATGAAAAGGATGGCTCTACCATCATGTCATGATTTAAAAATCGACGAGTGAAGATGGTTTACAAACCATAACACGATGGGATCGACCCGACGGCAAGTTTATCGACAAATGGAGGCTAGTATGCATAATGCAATGGAAAAAATGGCTTCCCTAACCTATATGCCAGTGAAAACTGATACTTGCCATGGTGGGTCAGCAGTCATGGAACCGTCTTGAAACTGTCGAAAAAGCATCCAAAATTTCCTAAAAATCAAACCATTATCGACATTCCAAGCTCCCAAGTTAAAAGTTACATGAGACAAAACCAAATTAAGTTTTGAAAAAATTTTGCATTTTCAAAGCTTATAAAATAGTTTTTTGACTCACCATTATCACCGTTTGATTTGAGAGTAAAGGAGTGAAGCAAAAGGAGCAAGCATTGCCATTTTCCAAATTCGACCGTTCAAATCTTCCCAAAATCACCAGGTAACCCTTAAACTTATCTTGCATTCAATTTTGACTGGTTTTAGAATTTTTAATTCAAGTTTCACCATTGAATTATTGTCAAAAAATTTGTCGCGGCGTATATGCAGGTTGGCTATAAGCAACCTGCATATACGCAGGCCCTAGACACGACTGTGTATGAAATGGACCGGTGTATATGCCGTGAAAACTTCAAAACAAAAATCTAACGGTCTAAATTTGTTTTTTCTTCAGGATGCCAGTCACTTGGAGAGAAAGAGAGCATGCCTTCGTGGATGATGAGGTTATGAACGATCCTAATGCCCTGGATGCCTTAAGAGGATGTGGTTTGCTAAAGTTCTTTAAAATGCCAAACATGAAAGCAAACACTCGCTTGCTTGAAATGCTCATTCACTACTGGAGCATCGAGGATGACTCGTTTATGATTGATCAAATGCCTCTCAAGATAGAGGTTGAGGATATTTATTTCATCGCAGGCCTTTCTCGGAGGGGAGAGGTAGTACATTCCATGGGCATATCACGAGGCAGTCTCTCTATCGAGGACTATGTGCATATATATTGCCCGGGTCATCCAGAAAAGGTTGGAAGTCAAATTCCAATCAAGCATGTGGAGAGTTTATCATTGAGGATCATCCTATTCACCATAGCCAGAGTGAACAGATCAGCTCCCTTACACCAGGCTTCATGGCTAACCATGAGCTTGGCGGTAGACTGTCTCACCATCGTCTTTGATTGGTGTACTCCTCTTCTCGCCAACCTGAAGAGCAATCTTACTTCTATCAAGAAGGGGCAGACCAAAACTTCGGGTATGGAACTATTTTGTGTTCTTTCTTCTTTGAGAGGGTCCCAGCACTCCATCCTAGAGTACCAATTTCGATCATCACCCCACGAGATCCACAAATGGGCAGGTGGGCTGACTTGATGAAATGACTAGGAGGTGGGGACGTCCCACGGACTGCTTTCGACGATGACTTCTTCTCCTGGTGGGAGAAGCAGATCATTGCCATAGACGACTACCCTTATGCTTGGTTGGACTTTCGAGGAGATCCTGATCTAGCTTTACCACCGACCGCAGCATGGGGCGATATAGGTAACGAATGTTTTTGATTTTATGATTTTTTTATGATTTTTCAAATATAATAATAAACTTTGGAAAATATTTTTGATAGGATTCAAATGACTAATATGATGATCATGTTCTAGATATTGGGCCGGTACGACCAGATGGGTTCCCACGGCATGGACGTCGTGGCCGAGGTGCCGAAGAGGCGGCTGCGGACACAGAGCGACTTCTACACACAGTTTAGCAGCACTTGGTGAGACTAACTCACCGAGTACCGATGGAGGCTGTAGAGGATCTCCCTATAGACATGCAGTGTCATGTGGTTGGCATGCCACGAGACTAGGTTCGTACTCTTAGGCATGTGGCCAAAGCACTAGTTGCATACTTAGCCGTCATCCTGAGCCGGGGTATTAGATGTACTGGACATGATTATGGGCATTTGAGTCCCAATTTTTGTATATTATTTTGGACACACTTATGTACACTCAAGATATTTTATGATATGTATATACAGTTTCGAATTTTTGATGCTTGATTTTATTGTGATGAATGAATGATATGCCAGTCTAATGCTTGATAGAATCAATTAACCAATTATGAGATCTTGGAATGTGCAAATAATTAATGTAAGTAAATGATCTTTGCAACAACCTCACCCTTAAATATTGGCGATATAAACATGGATCCCTTACCTGATAAATGTTATTCAGTTGTGACACTAGCAATTGCGAATCAAGATAGACTACCAACAAATCGATTTCATAAGAAATTGCTTCGGATAGTAAATTAATGATGGCAGTATACTCAGCCATATAATTTGAAGCGGGAACAATGCATACTCCCCTTGACACCATCAACTGACCAGTTGGATAGTAGATTACCCAAGTTGCGGAAGCGAGGTTCCGAGTGTGCCGACTAGCACCATCAGCGAATCCAAAATAGACCAAGTCATCCATCAACACCTGCCACAGCATACCAAAAAGTGTCGATATCAAAAAACTCCCAATGAGATATGTACAAACATACAAAATGTGCAAAGAAACCATTGCCTAGTTGCTACTTAAGCAAAGTACTTCTTGAGGTAGATCCCATTTCGAGGCTCTGCCAACTTGTTTCCTTCAAAATTGATTAACTCATACGCCCCTTTTTCTAAAACTCTTTTAATTAAAAAGGGACTGTACCACATAGGCTTGAACTTGCCTGCCCCCCAGGTGTCCTTATCTTGGTCATAGACCAAGAGGTCGACTTTAGAAAAACTCGAGGACAGACAGCTTTATCGTACTGAGTTTTAACCCTTTTCTTATGAGCCTCATTGATTATGGCGGCATCTCGACGCTGCTCATCAAGATTTTCCAAATGAAGGAGGCACTCTTCGAGACTAGAGGTCTCTGGAAGGAGCTCAATAGCTAACTTAAGAGATGGAATTTCATATTCAACAGGAAAGATAGATTCCATCCCATAAACTAACTGAAAAGGTGTAAAACCTGTAGCAGTCTTTACAAAGGTTCGGTATGCCCAAAGAACTAGATACAACATAAGATTCCAATTGGACCGATTTTTGTTGATCGTCCTTTGCAGGATTGTCTTAAGGGTTTTTTTCACTACCTCGACCTGTCCATTGACCTGAGGATAATATGGAGACGAGTGCTCCTGCCGAAAACCCAATTCAAGAGCCAATTCAGACATTAGTTGGTTCTGGAAATGACTGCCATGGTCAGTGAAAATCTCTCTCGGAATACCGAACCTTGGGATAATCTGATTAAAAAGGAACAATGCCGCTGTTTCACTATCATTTTTATAAGTGGGCATGGCCTCATCCCACTTCGTGAAGTAGTCTACGGCCACGACAATGTACTTTTGATTCGCTGCTGAAGGCGGATTACAAGTTGTAAAATCAATACCCCACTTAGTAAAAGGACCGACAGTGACAACGGAAAAAAGAGGAGTTGGATGTGCACGAAATCTTCCAAGTATAAACTTGACAGGGGTGACAGCGTTTGACCGATTCAACACAATCTTTGAAGAGCGAAGGCCAAAAATAGCTGGCACGCAAGATACGCTGGGCTGTAGCAAGCCTTGAAAGATGACCACCACAAGCTCCACTGTGGCAATCATTGAGCACTGACTCTGCTTCCTCTAGGGTTAAACAACGCTGAAGGATTGAATCAACCCCTTAACGATATAATGTATCACCAATAATGACGTAGTTCTTGGCTAGGTGACGTAATTTTCGGTGTTCATCCTTAGAGAAAGTAGAGGGAAACTTTGAAGTCTGGAGATACACAATGATATCTCCATACCAAGGGTCAAGTGAAGAGATGAGGAATAAATGTTTATCGGGAAAAATTTCCTTGTAAACAGTATCCTCTCCACAAGGCAGCTCAGAAAATAACTCCGCAAAAACCATAGATTTCTTAGACTTAGTGGACAAGAACTCGAGATCGAATTCTTGTAAAATGACTATCCATCGATTATATTTGCCCCCAATCACTCGCCTACTGAGGGTAAATTGGAATGGATTGACCGTCGCTAAGAAAAAAGTTTTGCGTAGCAAGATATAATGGCGAAGCCGCTGGATAGCATGGACAGTTGCCAAAGCCAACTTCTCAATAGGAGAATAGCGAAGTTCAGGACCTATCAAGCCTCGGCTCAAATAATAAATCACATGCTCCATGAGAGCATCGTCTTCTTGAACGAGAACCATGCCTATGGTTGATTCTGCCGCAACAAGATATAAAAGGAAATTCCTACCATAATCTGGTGGACTCAAAAGCGGGGCAGAGACTAATGCCTTTTTCAAGGCATCGAACGACCGCTGTGAAAAGTCATCCCATACATATGGAACTCCTTTCCGTAGCAAATGCATAAACCCTTTAGTGATCTTGGCATAATTCACTATAAACCTTCTTAAGAAATTAGCCTTCCCTTGAAGCTTTGAATTTGTTGAATTGAGGACGGGGGAGGCAACTGAATTATTGCCTCTACCTTGAAGGGATCAACTCGAATCCCTTCATTTGACACAATGAACCCTAATAACTGACCAGATGTAACCGCGAAAACACACTTATTGGGATTCAACCAGATCTTGTAAAATCGACATCGCTCAAAAACCAATCGAAGGTGACTAGGATGATCAGTTCTCAGACGAGAACGAGCAGCTAGATCGTCCAAGTATGCTTCGATGATATGTTTAATGTCGTGGAAAGCGTATGACATGGCCCGCTGGAAGGTAGCTCCAGCATTTTTGAGACCAAAAGGCATCTTTCTGTATGCAAAGGTACCCTAGGGACATATAAAAGTTGTCTTATGCTAATCTTCAGGACGGATAGAGATCTGATTATAACCAGAAAAAACCGTCCATGAAGGAGAAAACCTCATTACCCGCACACTCATCAATAATCTGATCAATAAATGGCATGGGGTAATTATCTTTGGGACAAGATTTGTTTAGGTCCCTAAAGTCAATACATACACGGATTGTTCCTTGTTTTTTATCCACAGGGACTGGATTAGAAACCCAATCTGTAAGAGGAACAGGGTATATGAAACCCGCCTTGAGCAGCTTCTCTACTTCAGCTTTAATGGCTGCTGCTTTCCCAGGATTAACCGGTTGAAGCTTCTGATGAATCGGCTTGGCGTTTTCATATGTCTTGATCTCATGTTGAACTATGGATGGATCAATGCTAGGCATTTCTTCATAAGACCAAGTGAATACATCTCGAAACTCCTTAAAAAGGTCGGTGTTAATTTGAATTTCTTCAGGGGAACATTCAGATCCGATGAAGAGATTCTCGATCACGTTAGGGTTCCTAGAGATGTTTATAGATATCGTTTTTGAAATCACCGACATATTACCTTCAGCACGAAAGTGTGTTGGAGCCAAAGAATTCGATACCGTACAAACATCACTAGTAAAAATCTCGGAGAACCTAGATTCTACTTCCTACAACGGAGGAAGAAAATATGAACGATGGTGTAAGTCTTCCCAAGGTCGATCTACACCCATCATTACTTCTAGAATTGCTTCCTCGGATGGTAAAACCGTGTCTAAGCAGTCCATAGCAGAGATAGAATCAAGGGTCCAGGCCGGGGCCACATCACCATCTAGCTCCTCCTTAGAGAAAGGAGTAAAATGGTTGTCTGCAGAGTTGATGATAAACTGATATCTAAGCTCTGTTGCAGACATAGGAAATGCCATTCCACCCACTTGTCATTCAGCTAATGTGGTCGCAGGTGAAGGCAAGGTCTAAGGGTCTGAAAAATAATGCATTCGAAAGAACTCTTCCCGTGAAGACTCCTTGGATGATGAAACGACATTGATTCTAGCAATAGGAGAGGGGAAATCAAATGTACCCATCAATGAAGAATACATCCCAACTTCTAGATTCTCAGTAGGTGGACGAGGGTTATCCACTAAAGGAACAGTAGAATCCGAAGTTGCTCGAGGATCAACTGGACAATAATCCAATTGATCAACCTTGACGATTTTCCCTTCATGAGGAAAGCAAATGACATGAAATAGAGTCGAAACAACAACATCCATTTCATATACCCAGTTCCTTCCTAAGAGGAGATTGTAATCTAGGTTAGCATCAATGACTTCTACTTCGATATTAACAACCTTCCCCCTAACACATATGGGAAAGGCCGGGATAATCCCATGTGGCTTATGAGAATGCCAATCAAATGGAGTCAGGAGGGTGGGTGAAGGAACAGCCGAAGGTGATCCAATGGCCTTCCAGCATGACATCGACATGACACACGTGGAAGCTCCTCCATCAATAACGGTACGAAACATGTTAATTTTATGGTATGTAGACTTTATTTGAAAAGCCATGTGATGAGGGAGTCGTTTTTTTACATTAAGCATGTCGAAAGTGAACACTAAAGAGTTATTTGGATCAACTGCCCCTATCATCGAAAGCAAAGCACTTCATTGAGCTGGAAATGACTGGAGAACCTCTAAAGCGGACAGAGCACATGGACTCTGAGCCAGATCCTCAACAATGGAGTAATTCTAGGCAGCCCTAGCATTAGGATTTATAGTCGCGCGTTTAGTGGAACCTTTCGGTATCTGTGGTATAGTCTCGACAAGGGATTGCTCAATATGAAGGTCAGTATTTCTGAGAGCAGTTTTGTCCTTGGATGTTTCAGTTTCACCGTAATCACACGACCGAGTGGCCACATGGACATTAGAACCCATCATGAAAACATTTGATGATTTCTCCCCTTCCTGGTTGCCCCCTACAGAGGTACCAGGATTTGAACTCACACCAGCAAGCATTTGCTGCCCTTGGGGAAAAGGGTTCATTAATATAGCTTGAGAGTTAGAAGTCCCTTTTTTCCCTAACAAGCGCTGAGCGTCTTGAATCTTTGGGCAGAGATGAGTTAAATGGTCTCCACTGCATAACTTGCATGGAAACTTGACTTTCTTTCTAGACTCTTTTCCACTACCACTAGCATTATTGTCAGATTTATTTGCGTCAGTCTTCCCATCTTGACACTTTTTCTTACCTCTTCCTTTCTTTTTCCCATTGGAATTTTGATTTCCTTTGAGATTGGAGGATTGGACGGCATTAATCGAAGAGGGTTGAGATGACGAAGGGTTAGACGATGTGACCTGATTGTTAGGAGCAGTTTGTAAAGACAACTGCTGCAATTGGCTCAACAAGTTCACCGCATTTATGTCTATGGATCCAATGATGCCATCTGCATGGGGACCGGGCTTCGATTTGGCTAGATCAACCTTAGTCCCAAGAGCATCAGGAAAATTTTTTTATAGAATCCTAGACTGAGAGTAAATCAATTCTAATTATTGGGCTATAAAAATAGCTTGCTCCTCATAATAGACTCCAGACAGAGAGACATCCTTAGAGATTTCAGGTTGTAAAGATTTCAAAAACCATTCAAGATGGTATTCCGGAGGAATTTTGGCTTTCATGATCCTCTTTCTCCGTCTCCATTCCTAAATATGATCAGAAATGTGAGTTGCCGTGTCCTGACGAAAATTGGCCAGAAGTTCAGTTCCAGCATCATAACGGATGGGCAACTGGAAATGATTTAGGAAAATATTAGCCAAATCGGCGAAAGATGTAAAGCTGCCCCCTGGAAACTCTATATACCACTTGGCCGCATTGCCAGTCAAGGTGCATTGAAAAAGTCTCAACCTAATCGAGTCATCGATAAGGGAGTTTGATGAGCACCACAAATGGAATGCGGTTAAATGGTTGCCCGGGTCTTCACTGCCCTTTCCCTCGAACTTTGGAATGTCCGAAGGGAGTTTGGTTGGGACCGAAGGCCAGGTCGAATTGTATTTGATTGGATCGTTTGTTAATTTCGTGAGATCTGGAAAATTTAACGTTGCCAGAAAAGGAAGCCTAGGAGGACCTTAGGGATTCCACCCAGACTGGGCAGAGCTCCCAAAGTTCTGAAAAGATTCACCTGGATTTTGGAAGGCACCAGGCTGCCCAAAATAACCAGCAGAACTAGTTGGACCAAAAGGCGAACCTTGTGATCTAGCAAAACTTTAAGTTTGACCAACTCCGGCCGAAAAACCTCCATAACCAGTGAAGCTCCCTCCTAAAGGATTATAAGGAGTTGATAACGCCTGATAAGGATTCCAAGCAGAAGCTAAGGGAAGAATACTTCAAAACGAACTAACTGTGGAGTACAACCTATTCCCTTGTTGGCCGAAAAACAGATTCCCAATTCCTATGCCACTAACTGCAATGTTAGTCCAACCTTGAAAGGGATTGTTGCCTTGTCCTGTAGAAGACAAGAGCATAGATCCTATTGTCAGGTTGGAATGTGGTATATGACCACTTCCAAAAGGAAAACCCTGGAATGAAGCCGACCCACCCATCATGGATGTGGAGGCACTAAATGGAACTGATGGAATACCCTGTGAATGGGTGCCAAACGGGAAGAATCCAGAACTAGATGCATTGGCTTGGGAATTTCCACTCGTAGAAGGAATGGAGGTAGACCCAATTAAAGATGTGCTAGAAAAATACCAAAATAAATATGCAGAGGGGATGGAAATAGTTCCTCCCCCTTGTACTGATGTTGGAGTCTGCATGGTTGTAGCACTTGTGGTAGAAGCCATGCTTCCAATGGTGGTCATCGAAGGTAAGTGTGTAATATGACCTGGACTTGACGGTCTATGCGTCGAAGTCCCAACGTATTGTAACATGTCTGGATGGCTAGAAGGTATAGGAGAATTTGGAGCCACTAACGACTCTGGGAGTTCTTCTACCTCTATGTTATCTTTCGATTGAAAGAGAACTCGAGAAAGAACTAGAGTGTTCCTCTCTAGTTCCGCGAAAGTACCAGGCCTATCCTGAACACTAATGCCCCCGAGGGGAGGATCAATCCCCGATGCGTTAGCTGCCACGGGACGAAACCCACCGACAGTATTACCTCTGCGCCTTCTAGGAGAAGGCTCTAAACTTGGTGGTGAAAGACCACGAAGTCTCTGAGACCGTCTAGGCGATCAATCAGCCACTTTGAATTTTTTTATTAAGATCTAATTAAGGACTCAAGAAAAAATGAAAGCTAGGCCAACTAAGAGCACAGAGCACACGCTAAAAAGTCCTTAAAAGATGTCAACCAGTCAAACAACTTTCAAGTATTTCTGCTCCGGGTGATGAGGACCGGCCACCAAAATACAAGAAAGTGAAGTAAGGGGCCTTCCGAAGATAGTCTGGGATAATGATGGCCCAATCCTACCAACGAAGGTAACAGAGGAAGTTATGCTGACCTCCTAACAACAGCCTGCACCGGTGCAAGCCCCCAAGCTTCGCAAGGGTGCCCTCCAATAGTACTATTGAGAGTGGTACAACGTCGACCTCAGGTGCCACAGGATTCCCCTCCGTAGCCACCTATGTAGAACCCTAGGAGAAGTAACTAAGGTTACCAACTTGTGTCAGAAGCCAGGTGGAACAGTCTTGACGTAAGATCCGACAAGTAGGAGAGGGGGTATCTCTCTTCCTTAGCTTAAAAAACCCTCGTGCTTAACTCCCAGATCTGGAGCTTTACTGGTATTCCTAATGCTATTGGATTTGCACTCACTATTCAGACTCCTATGTTTGACAGTTTAAATGGCCTTGGAGAGTTTTCTCTCCACACACCTAATCCAAGGCCCTAAAATATCCTAAAACTTGTTCATGTGTCTAAATTGACAATTATAAAAAAAGTTCTAGTGTATTTAATTAGCGCTTGTTTTTAAATGGGTTGTTCTTAAGTCAAGGGATAAGTGGAAATGAAACTTGTGTTGTTTTGACGGAAAAGAAATTAATAAAAACCAAACTATATGCAAATGCACTCATTTTGTTCTTCAATGAAAGAAATTTCTACTAGGTTCTGAGGAACTTCTAAGAAAGCAATAAATTTTTCTTTTCTTTTCTTTTACTCAAGCTTCACACTCACAAAAATTAACAAAACTATGGATTCCCTAAAAGATGCACAAATTTATCCTAATGTAATGAGTACATACTGATGCAAAACTTAAGACTACTCTAAATCAAAGAATGAAAGTAACTTGTTTATCAATTCTAATTAGCCACTTAAGATGTTTAGATAGAATATAAGTTGCTAATGCTCATTTTTGTCCAAACACTAAAAGCAAATTTCAAGACAAACAAAAATGCACTTTCACTTGCAAAAAAGAAACTAAATCAAAACAAGGTCAAAGAAAGCAAAAACCAAGTTTTCAAGAAGTTTTCTTCAAAAGCAAAAACAAAAATGACTTTTCAAAAGTGCTCTAAATAAGACTGAAAATTTATGATCGAAGAATAGGCAACAAAACACTTTGCAAGTTAACAACACAAAACAGGTGAAAACTCAGCAAAAAGTGTGTTTCAAGATGCTCTTAACAATCAAAAAGCAGCAAAAAGAGCTTGGTGACAATGATCGCAAGATCAAGAAAGACAATTCTCAAAATCATCACACAACAACTTTCAAAAAGCAAGAAAAGTAAATGGCCACAAAGATGCAGTTTTGACACGCAAACAAAAAGATCACCAAAACAAGATTTGCCACAAAGATTGAGACCAATCTTTCTGCCCTAGAAGACTAGAATAGCCAAGATCCCCAGAAAGAAATCTTGTGTGTTTAAAAAAAAATGATGACGCTTGCAACAAAATAAAACAAGACCAACACTTTCCACAACCAGAGAGAGTTTGAAATCATGAACTTGCTGTAAAAATAAAGACTGACACAGAAAAGTAACTGTTCAGGAAAGATTCAGACCAGCAAACAGATCTTTAGAAACAAAAATATTTGAAAAATCTTGAAAATTTTAGTGTATACGCGACTGTGTCAATACACAGTTGCGTGTATACATTATTCAGTCCATAGAAACCTGCGTATACATGGGTTTATATGGTGAAACTTGCATACATATGCGACTGTAACCTGACCAATATGCGTATATAAAAGATCACAAGAAAAAACAAAAAAAAAATTGAAGAAACTAATCAAACTTACAGTTCAAGTTCCTACGAGAACAAACTACTCAGTCACAGCAAGTAAATAAACAGCTGAGCACTAATTGGCTTGAATAAACCCAAACTAGGAACAACAATATTGTTGTCCCCAGCGGAGTCGCCAATTTTGTTTAGGGACAAAGCCCCCTAGGGTCTTGGGTCAATACCCTAGCAGAGCGGGGGTTATCTACAAACAAAAACAAGCATTCCATACAGCCATGATGCTAATATAAACAAACTACGTGAATAGAGGTGCACCTAGGGGTCCTTCGTTTGTGTAGATCCAGCCAGGGTCCAAACTCTCTTGGAGTTCCTTTCGATCCTTCAACCTGCAAAACAATCAATTCAAGGAAGCATAGCAATATATGGACCAAGCATCATAAGGAAATCAGCTTCATAGAATATTGAAAGTTAGTTATACAATTGAAACAACCATTCATATGTAAATCATAACATTAATATCATAAGCATGAAGAAGATTCATATCATGAATGAGACAAGTGTTTCTTTTATTATAGATAACTAAAATATAATAAGGAATGATTTCACCTGAGTCTTCCTTTCGCAGGCTCCAAGAAGAACTATCCTTCGGATTCATCCAATCTCAAGCCTTCAATAAGCTCCTTCCATAACTCACTCAAGGATATCTCAACTAATGGAATGACATCATAACTCAAGGAAACAAGGGTTTCCTGTAATGGGCGAAGTGCTAGAAGCACAAGGATCTTCAAACCTGATCAGGGATAATCTCAGTAGAGTGATTTTTCTCTCTCTTCTCTCCTCCCTTAGGCCTTCCCATTGAAGCCTTTTTATACTTCTCCCAAAGTATTTTTTTAGTTGGGAATTCGTTGGGAACATTTGGGCCACAGGCACTAATAGGTAATCAACAGGTAAAACCCGTGATCTCCACTCGAAATTAAGGAGATTTTATTAAGACATATACGTGGGTTGGTAAGCCAAGTATCGGAAGCCACAGGAAAGCCAAGTAAGTGTAAGAGCAGGAGATTGAGGAGGAGCCATATCGGGATTATCGCATGTAATATATGCCAAAGAAGTTAACAGAGGAGCCAAAAGAGTGGAGTAGTATATAATATCGGCAGAAATCAAGAAGATGGATGAAGGGTGAATGCACGTCGTTATATTCCAAAAGGCGGGTTTGTAATCGTGGCAGTGGTTTTCGGGCGGAAACTAGGCAGTAAGTGGTATTTAGAGGAGAGCGCCTGATTCCATTAACCAAGCGACACGTAGCATGAGGGTGGATAGAGAAAACTGCTTTATCGAGCGGGTATTCTCTGTGCTATTTGTCCACCCGAAATATCTGATAGTTGTTGGATCTAGCATGAGTTAATCTACGGTGGAGAATGAGCCTGATAAAGGTAAGCATCGATAAACACACCAAGGCTATGGAAAAGCAGAAAATGCAAGTTCCCGTGTGTTTGTGTATATTCCCATTATACGAGGGTTATAATAGAATTAAAGGGGATAAAGGGTTATGGGTTAAGTCCGCATTAACCAAAGTTAAGAACGGAGGAGTATATATATATTATATAGATGCGATACAATACACGGGCCCGAGGATTCCATTGTAATACACTTTAAAGTTACATCGCATCCGCCATATCGCAAGCCTCTTTAAAGCCTTGCCACATTAAAATGCCGATTGCGATACGTATGCGAACCCGCTGCAACGTTATAACATGCCCTATTGTAATATCGCGTCCGTCGCAATATCGCAAGCCTTGTTAAAGTTTTTGCCACATTGAAATCTACCGATTGCAATATAATTGCGGACCCGACTACACCATTATAGCATGGCTTAATCAAATGTAGCATCCGCGGTAATCGAAATGTACAAAGGAATGTCAATCCGGGGATTGCAATAAGGTTATGGACCCGACGGACTTATTAATCACTGTTTAATACCATATCGAATCCGCTCCGTCGGCAATTGGAAATCGGCTATGTTATGTGTGAACCTTCGGAAGCGGCAATTGCGATAAAAGGATGACGTGGCATGTGGGACCTCTATATGGCTATAGTCTCTTTTATATGGTTTCTGTGAATAATTAATGTATATTGTATGAATATTAAAAAGGGCCTCTTTGATATTTTTTAATATGCAACACTATTGTAATTCGGCCTCTCTTCCACATTAACGCACTATCCTATGTGTATTGATGGATTTGAAGAGACAGAGGAAGGCGAAGAGTGAGTGCAAAGGAAGTTGAAAGATCAAGTGAGCATTGAGTAAGCCGAAGAGCCAGCGGAGAAAGGAAGCCAAAGGTTAGGGGTATCAGGAATATAAAACAAAGAACAAGGAAAGTTTAGGGTAACTAGAAAACTGTAAGAAAATAAAGGAAGTTGAAGCTCTGGCAAAAATGGAAGGAACAGGAGGACAAAAGTAAGTCATAGGCCCAGCAGGGTTGGTAGCAGAGAATTACAACCAAACAGATCTAGACAGTTTACAGTAGAGGGTTGGAGCCCTAGAGGTTGGTGCCTCGGAACTGAAAGGATTGGTGTCCTGGGATTTGGTGCTCCTAAATTCAAGGTTGGTGCCTTGACAAGAAGAGTTGGTGCTCTGGAGGTTGGAGCCTCACAAAGAGTCCAAGTTGGTGCTTGGCAACTAATTGAAATCATATATATATATATATATATATATATATATATATATAGATAGTACTTGATTTATTGCAAAGATCACATTAATAAAAGCATCTATTCCTGTTATCTATTTCTGTGTTCCAAATATAAATGTTTTTAACTGATAAAATTAATAATTGAAAAAGAAATATTGATTCACCCCCCCTCAGTATTTCCAACAATTGGTATCAAAGCAGGCTTCTTCATATCAGCCTAACAGCTTGAAGAAGGATTCTTAGTCATGATGAGAAATCAAGAAGTGTCAGGAAGACCTCCTCTGTTCGATGGCACAAATTTTGGTTTCTGGAAAAAGAGAATGTCCTACTACTTAATGTCCCTTGGACCTGAAGTTTGGCATTCGGTCTTAAATGAGTACATAGCTCCTTCCACTCTTCCAACAGATCAAGACGAGAGGAAAGTCTACGTTGCAAATGCAAAAGCCTTAAACTCCATCACTAGTGGAATCACTGATTCTGAATTTACAAAAGTCATGAATTGTAACTCTACCAAAGAAGTATGGGATAAGCTAATTAGCTTATACGATGGGGACTCCAAAGTCAAGAAGGAAAAGCTTCAAACTCATAGAAGGAAATTTGAAAGTCTGAAAATGGATGATGAAGAAGATATTGCATCATACTTTCTCTGAGTAGCTGAAGTGGTCAACTCTCTTAAAGGATTGGACGAAAACATTGAAGAAAGCACCATTGTTCAAAAGGTCTTAAGATCTCTCCCAGACAGATTTGACTCCAAAGTAAGTGCCATAGAAGAAGTGAAGGATCTAAATAATCTCAAGATGGATGAACTCCATGGAATCCTCATTGCCTATGAGATGAGAAAAGGTTGCAAAAGTTCCAAATATGTAGTATTCAAGGCCTCAAAATCAAAAAGGGGAAAGAAAGGAATGTCAGTAGTGATGACTCCGATGTTGAATCTGAATTGGCGCAATTTGTATGAAGACTGAAGAAAGGATCTAAGCTAAAAGGTAAATACCCTCTTATTTGTTTCAAATGTGGAAAAATAGGTCATTATGCTGCAAAATGTCCTCATAAGAATGATAGTGATGATGAAGAAAATTCTAAAAGGATGGTATACAAAAATAAAGGGTTCAATAAGAAGAATTTCCTCTCTAAGCAAGATGAGTCTAATGAATATGAATTTGTAGTCATCAAAAAGAAACCAACTAACCGGTTCCCTCACCACAAAGGAGGTAATGAAGAATCAGATGAAGAAAATGATCATGCTGGAAGCCAAGAAGTATTATTCATGGCATTCACAAATGATGATGACTTAGGGCTAGATGGAAATGTAGATGAATTGTTAATAAGTGCCATTGAAGAAAATGAGAAATTACAGAATAAAATCATTTCTCTCAAGGTAGAAAACGAGGAAATAAAAAGAAGGGAAGATCTCTTGAAAAATAAGCTAAAAGAAAAAGAAGAAGCTTGCGAAGAACATGAAGCCGAAATAGTATCTCTGAGGAAGGAATTGGAGCAAGTTAAAAAGGGTTGGAAAAACTCTCAAATACTTGACACTATCCTAAATAATCAAAAACCTCAACATGACAAATTTGGAATAGGTTTTAAAGGAGAATCATCAAGTGCTAAGAATAATGTGAAAAGCTATGCCGACGTACTTTCCAGCAACCCAAAAGAAGAAAGATTATTTCATCAAAGGCTCATCCCAAATCCAAAGAATGAAGAGAGAGTAACTCCAAGGAAGAATGTTGATTCAAATCATGGATGTTACAACAGATACAAAATAGTATTTCATCAAAGGCCCATCTCAAATCCAAAGAATAAAGTGGGAGTAACTCCAAGGAAGAATGTTGATTCAAATCATGGCTATTACAACAGGTACAAAACTATCTTTTTTGGGCATTGTTTTCATTGTAAAAATTTTGGTCATCAAGCTAGACATTGCATGGCTCGTAAGAATGACACATCAAAACTGAAGGATCAAATAAACAAACCATATGGCCCCAAAGGGCAAGGACAAATCAAAACCTACAATTCTTTTGATCCCTTGGCCAAATTTGATCTGATTTGCTCATTATGTAACAATAATGGACACAATGAACAAAATTGCCCACTCAAAAGAGGAAAAGCAAGAAGTGAGAATCCCAACACGGATAAATGTGGCCTAGCTCTATGTGCTCAAAATGATGAAAATCATTGGTTTGTGGATAGTGGGTGCTCCAAACACATGACAGGGGACAAAAGGAAGTTTGACTCATTGAACAAAAGGGAAGGAAATGTATCCTTTGGAAGTGGATCTGCCAAAATTGCTAGAAAAGGAACTGTTACTCTTATTAATGGAAAAGGAAAAGCTCAAAATGCTTTGCTAGTAAACGAGCTCAAACACAACCTCCTGAGTGTTAGCCAAATTTGTGATCAAGGACATAATGTTGTCTTTAGCACCAAAGGCTGTGGAATAATGAACTCTTCCTCAGGGGAACTTGTGGCGAAAGGGGTTAGAACACCAAACAACATCTACATTCTGAACAAGATTCAAGAAGACAAATGCTACTTAAGTCAAACAGATGAAAGTTGGTTGTGGCACAAGCGACTTGGACATACAAGCTTCGATAACTTGATCAATATCAGCAAGATTAAAGCAGTACGAGACATTCCAAAGTTATTCAAACCGAATCAAGGAATATGTGGTCCATGTCAACATGGAAAGCAAACCAGAACCAGCCACAAGACCAAGGAGTTTTCTACATCAAAGCCTTTGGAGTTCATCCATGCTGATTTATGTGGACCAACTAGAACTCCAACACTCCAAGGAGAAAGGTACTTTGATTTATTTGTTGATTACTATACTAGAATGATGTGGATATATTCTATAAAATATAAATCCAAAGCATTTGAGTGTTTTAAGAATCTTAAAGCTCTTGTAGAAAATGAAAAGGATTCAAATATTAAGTGCCTCAGAACAGATAGAGGGGGAGAATTCACATCAAAAGAATTTAATGAATTCTGTAAAATACATGGAAAAATACATGGAATTAAAAGAGAACTATCTGCTGCCAGAACACCCAAGCAAAATGGGGTAGTTGAAAGAAGAAACCGAACAGTTCAAGAAATGGCTAGAACAATGTTAATAGAAACTGACTTACAGCCAAAATTTCAGAGAGAAGTAGTTGGGACAGTTGTCTATACCCTGAATAGAACTCAATTAAGACCAAATAATGAAAAGACTCCTTATGAATTATGGAAAGGAAGACCTGCTTCAGTGAAATATTTTAAGATTTTTGGAAGCAAGTGCTTCATAAAAATTAATGATGGCTCACCAGGGAAGTTTGATTCTCGGGTTGACGAAGGGATATTCCTTGGATATTCTACACAGAGCAAAGCCTATAAGTGCTACAATAACTGACTACAGAAAATAGTGGAAAGCATTGATGTGAAGATTGATGAAGACCTTCCAGAGAAAGAAATTGAAGAACATGAAGTTGATCCTCTCATTGAAGAAGAAGAACCTAAAGAAGAAGGAAAAAAATCAAGAAATACCCCAAGGAAACAGAGCCATCTCAAACTCCTTCAAAGATGAAACTTCTCCAAAAATATCACCCGGAAGAGCAGATTATTGGCAATATAGATGAAGGGATGCAAACCCGAAGAAGGATGACAAATACACCAAAGAAAAATGATATTGCTCTTCTATCCATGATAGAACCAGAAACATTTACTCAAGCAAGGATCCTCATTGGGTAAAATCCAAGGAAGAAGAAATGTCTCAAATTGAAAAGAATGAGACATGGGAGCTGGTGTAGAAATTTTGAATAATATGACACTTATTCAACAGAGATTATCCCGATTATACACTATTGCGGAAAACATGCATAATACATAACCTCCTCTACGTTGATCATCAATTTACAGAAGCAGAAACAATAACATGCGCACATAGAAGCATCAATCACACATATCAACATAGTATTTTCCCGGGGAAAGCATCTCGCTAAAAACCCCAACTATCTGTATATTATATTGATTGAGAACATGTAACAATACATAGTACAATACTCCTCACAAGTATCCAGCACTATCTCCACCTGTTACACACAATACAGCTCAGATCTGATCTCCAAATCTCCTCCGCTGCTTGCCTGCCTCCACTGCACAATACCTGCTGAGAATGAATGAGAATGGCTGAACCAAACTCGTTTTTACCTCAAGAGAATCACCCACACTGGGAATCACGTGAGCACAAGCTATATTTCTTGGTATTGGCCCCAACACTACGCAGTCTTCATTGGCATTACTCAATCCATGCATGTGCAAAATCTCATGCACAACTGATAGCAATCTCAACCTCTAACACCTGTCTCCACTGAACTGTACATGCACTGAGTTAACTGATGTATTCTTCAGTTGCATTATGAGTTAATAATTAGTGAATTAATTAATAACTAATTCACACAACTCATCACTTAGTCTATTGATCAGTTAGACTAAATACAACTAGTTCAACTAAGTCAAACTGAACACAACTCCATTAACTGCTCATCTAACTCCACAGAACTCAACCACATGAGTTCTAACTGATGTCCTGCATGCAATAGCTCAACTGACTCATAAGAAAACCTATTTCCTTCTGGCAGCTGCATGTGCCACATCTGTAGCTCAAACTAAAGTGCTCCAAGAGGATAAGATAAAGTTTATAGTCTAAATATTATTATGAGACAATAATATTTGACTTTTCTATTTTTGACTAGCAGTCTAAAAATAGACTCTGATCACTCCTGCTGTGATCACTCCTGCTGTGATCACTCTTGTTGTGATCACCCCTGTTGTGATCACTCCTGCTGTGATCCAAAAATATACTTTGCGCCATAATTTTCCTGCGGGCCCACTTAGTGAAAGCGACTCCTTTCCACTAAGCTCGATCATCTTGTTGCATTCTCAACAAGCATTTCTTGTTGCACACTTTTCAACACTCCCTCTCAACAAGAAAGGCTTCCTCTCAAACCCGATCCTGAAACTCTGGAATGTTCTGCATGCAACACATTTGCCCGGTCCACTTTGCTCCAACAACACTTGGAACAAAAACACTCCCAATTGACCACTCTATTGGGCTAGGAACATACTCTGATGCTGAAGCTCTACCTGCTGCTGACAAGTGCTCCCTCTCTGACATCTACGCTACTGCAACATCTCCATGCACCTCGCACCATTTCACACCTCTCTGTGCCACTTAGCACTGTGCAAAACACTTGTGCCTCTCGCATTGCTGCATCCTGCATGCTATGCGCTGTCCTGGGATTCCCTGCACTGTCGCTCTCTCTGCTGCTCCATCCGCATCTGTCTCTACCCAATCAATCAGTTCCTGCTACTCCACATCAGGGCTCCCGTAGCAAGGTCTCATCCAAGAGGTTGGGTACCTCAAGGATCCTGCCCCTCCTCCTTGGAACAATCAATCCACATCACCCCACCTCCTACCTGGAGGTATGGCTGCATGCAATCCCTCAGCCCACCTGGCTCGAAGTTTCCCCCTACTGGAGGTCTCTGCATGAGTAGATGTCTCTACTCGATCTCCTCTCAGCTTCCCTTGTTGTGGTTGCTCCACAACCTCCTGAAGCTGCTGCACCAATCGTGGCTCCTCCACAATCATTTGAGACTTCTTCTGGCTCTGCACGTTGAGGGGTAATATACGCTCCCTCTCAACCACCAAGTCTCCATCAGTTGCCTCACTTCTCAAGGCTTTGCATGCATCTTGAACCTCAAGAGCATACAGGTTCTTGACCCATGAACCAATCTGCTTCACCTGTCTAGTGATGATGTGTCTAAGGAAAACCTTCCCTTACTGAAGACTACATCATAGCCTCTGTCTTCCAGCATTACGATCGACACCAAGTTTCTCTTTAGTCCTGGTACATACTTGACATCGGTCAAGGTAAGGCGAGCTCCATGCTCCCTCTGAAAAATAACCGTGCCTACACCTGAGACACTATACTTCTCATCATTATCCATCCCTATGAGTATCTAGAGATCTTTCTCCTCCAACGTACTGAACAAAACCTTGTCACCGGTCATGTGGAAAGAAGCTCCACTGTCAAGAAACCAACCACTTCCCACCATGGATGAAACCATGCATGCGAAGAGTGTGAAATCCAACTCAAACTGTGAAGCAAGTGCCTCACCTTCAGATCCTTCCCCGGATCCCTTCTTGGACTTCTTCTTTGGGCAATTAGTAGCATAATGGCCCAACTCATGACAACGAAAGCATCTCACCTTCGACTTGTCAACCTTCTTCCCATCATTGGAAGAACTGGATTCGGAAAGAGAAACCTTCCCCTTCCCCTTCTTCGCCTTACTCGCTAAGGCACAGTTCTCCTCATCATGCATAGATGAAGAACTGTCTCTGGTGCGCCATCTAATCTCCTCTTGCACAAGATCCGACCAAAGTCTCTCCCATCCTGGCAATTTCTCCCTTCCATTCACCGAGTCCTGGTAGCTATGCCAACTCTTAGGAAGGCCAAGGAGTGCTAGACTCACCATATCCTCATCCTCAATAGTTACCCCCACACTTCCCAGCTCATCCCAGCATTGGGTGAACTTCGTGAGATACTGGGGCATACTGTCTCCATTCTCACACCTAAGGTTTTTGAGTTTATCCTTGAGCGCCAACTTCCTCTGGTCGCTCTTGCTTTGGAATAATTCTATCAACGTTTTCCACATCAAATATGGAGAAGCCTTTCCATGGAGGCTGGACATAATGTGATCCCTCATGCCCTCCAACAGAATCCTTCGACACTTTGCTGTCTTCTTTTGCCAATCCCCAACTTGAGCAGCATCAGTAGGTTTTGGGACATCCGCATCTATAAACTCCTTCAACCCATTATCATCTAATACCGCCTCCATCCCGTCCTTCCATGCAATATAGTTCGAGCTTCCCTCAAGGGCATACTCTAATCGCAATCCGTTGAAAGACATTTCAACTTTGACACCAAGAAAACACTGCTGCAAATTCAAATTCCACCAGCTCAACAACTCAACCGCCTCTGATCTAGAATTCGTGAGAACAAAGTATTTCTTGTACAGAGATCATCTGTATGGGCATTCACCGGATATCTCACCTTCCAAAAGAAGGATGAATCTAGAGGCTACCTGGCCCGATTACAGACTCTGCCTGAAGAAATAGAATGTAAACACTTTCTGAATAATAGATATGATGATCAATCCAGCACTGATATCATGTAGAACTTCTTCTTCAAATCAGCTCGCTCTGATACCATGTAGAAATTTTGAATAATATGACACTTATTCAACAGAGATTATCTCGATTATACGCTATTGCGGAAAACATGCATAATACATAACCTCCTCTACGTTGATCATCAATTTACAGAAGTAGAAACAATAACATGCGCACATAGAAGCATCAATCACACATATCAACACAGTATTTTCCCGAGGAAAGCATCTCGCTAAAAACCCCAACTATCTGTATATTATATTGATTGAGAACATGTAACAATACATAGTACAATACTCCTCACAAGTATCCAGCACTATCTCCACCTGTTACACACAATACAGCTCAGATCTGATCTCCAAATCTCCTCCGCTGCTTGCCTGCCTCCACTGCACAATACCTGCTGAGAATGAATGAGAATGGTTGAACCAAACTCGTTTTTACCTCAAGAGAATCACCCACACTGGGAATCATGTGAGCACAAGCTATATTTCTTGGTATTGGCCCCAACACTACGCAATCCATTGGCATTACTCAATCCATGCATGTGCAAAATCTCATGCATAACTGATAGCAATCTCAACCTCTAACACCTGTCTCCACTGAACTGTACATGCACTGAGTTAACTGATGTATTCTTCAGTTGCATTATGAGTTAATAATTAGTGAATTAATTAATAACTAATTCACACAACTCATCACTTAGTCTATTGATCAGTTAGACTAAATACAACTAGTTCAACTAAGTCAAACTGAACACAACTCCATTAACTACTCATCCAACTCCATAGAACTCAACCACATGAGTTCTAACTGATGTCTTGCATGCAATAGCTCAACTGACTCATAAGAAAACCTATTTCCTTCTGACAGCTGCATGTGCCACATCTGTAGCTCAAACTGAAGTGCTCCAAGAGGATAAGACAAAGTCTATAGTCTAAATATTATTATGAGACAATAATATTTGACTTTTCTATTTTTGACTAGCAGTCTAAAAATAGAATCTGATCACTCCTACTGTGATCACTCCTGCTGTGATCACTCCTGTTGTGATCACTCCTACTGTGATCACTCCTGCTATGATCACCCCTGTTGTGATCACTCCTGCTGTGATCCAAAAATAGACTTTGAGCCATAATTTTCCTGCGGGCCCACTTAGTGAAGGTGACTCCTTTCCACTAAGCTCCATCATCTTGTTGCATTCTCAACAAGCATTTCTTGTTGCACACTTTTCAACAGCTGGTACCTCATCCAAAGGACAAAAACATAATAGGAACCAAGTGGGTGTTTAATAAAAAAATGAATGAAGATGGACAAATCATCATAAACAAGGCAAGGCCTGTTTGTAAAGGCTATTCACAAATTGAAGGAATTGACTTTGAAGAAACATTTGCACCAGCAGCTCACATGGAAGCTATTAGGATGTTCTTGGCATTTTCTTGCTCAAAAGGATTCAAAATCTATCAAATGGACATAAAATCATCATTTCTGAATGGGGAACTCAAGGAAGAAGTCTACATGGAGCAACCAGAAGGGTTTAATCTAACAGAAGGAAAAGACTTTGTTTGTAAGTTGAAAAAGGCATTATATGGGTTGAAACAAGCTCCTAGAGCTTGGTACGCAAGATTGGATCACTATCTACAACAACAAGGCTTCAAGAAGGGGGTGGCAGGAAGTAATCTATACATAAAGACAGATGAGGATAAGTTACTAGTCACACTTGTTTATGTTGATGATATGATTTTTGCTACTAATAATGATGAGATGAGCGATGAGTTTTCTCAAACTATGTCAAAAGAGTTCAATATGTCAATGATAGGAGAGTTATCTCACTTCCTTGGACTACAAGTATCTCAAACTACGACAGGCGTGTTTATATCTCAAGCCAAATATCTTAAAGACATGCTTAAAAGATATGGAATGGAAGACTGTGCACCCATGAGCACACCTATGACCACAAGTTACAAATTGAGCAAAAATGATGACTCCCCTCCGATAGATGAAACTCATTACGGGTCAATAATTGGAGCCCTTCTGTACTTAACTGCTACGAGACCCGGCATTATGCAAGCAGTAGGAATGGTGGGAAGATTTCAATCAGCTCCTAAACAATCCGATTTGTTGGCTATGAAAAGAATTCTTAGATACCTGAAAGGAACTCCTGATTTTGGTCTCTGGTACCCTAAGAGCTCAACTCTTACTTTGACTGCATACACTGATGCTGACTGGACCGGAAGTGTCGATGATCGGAAAAGTACTAGTGGAAATGCATTCTTTTGGGACACTGTTTAGTATCTTGGCTCAACAAAAAACATACATCCATATCACTATCTACAACTGAAGTCGAGTATATAGCTGCCGCAGATTGTTGTACTCAAAGACTATGGATGAAGGAAGCTCTAAAAGATGTCCACATAGGTACAAATCAACCGACTACCATCTATTGTGATAACACAAGTGCGATCAGCCTCAGCAAAAATCCATTGATGCACTCAAAGACCAAACATATACCAATCAAGTATCATTTCCTTCGTGAACAAGTAGCTGAACAAAACATCATCTTGGAATATATCAATACTAAGGAGCAGATAGCTGATATTTTCACAAAACCTCTTCCTCGAGAAACATTTGAACATCTTCATCAAAAGATGGGAGTTATATCTTTAGCATCATTTAAGTTGATTCATAAAGATGTTGCAGGATAGGGGGAGCAGTTCGATAGGGGGAATCCCTGAGCACTCCTTTGCCATTGATGTCAAAGGGGAAGAAGAAGAATATTGCCATCAATAACAAAGGGGGAGATTGTTGACCTAGATTGTCATTGATGTCAATATGGCAATATTCTAGATGAGTAAACAATGATGTGAGGCCAAGGAGAAGTAGAGCAGATCCGTGAAGAAACAGGAGCAAGAAGCCATGATGAGAAACCAGAGGAAAGCCAAGACAGTCAAGCCATTGGAGAGAATATCAGAAGTCATAGGAGCCATCAGAGCAGAGCTATCAAAGTAGAGAAAGCCACAGGAAAGCCAAGTAAGTGTAAGAGCAGGAGATTGAGGAGGAGCCATATCGGGAGTATCGCATGTAATATATGCCAAAGAAGTTAACAGAGGAGCCAAAAGAGCGGAGGAGTATATAATATCGGTAGAAATCAAGAAGACGGATGAAGAGTGAATGCACGTGGTTATATTCCAAAAGGCGGGTTTGTAATAGTGGCAGTGGTTTTCAGGCGGATGCTAGGCGGTAAGTGGTATTTAGAGGAGAGCACTCGATTCCATTAACCGAGCGACACGTAGCACGAGGGTGGAGAGAGAAAACCGCTTTATCGGGCGGGTATTCTCCATGCTATTTGTCCACCTGAAATCTCTGATAGTCATTGGATCTAGCGCGAGTTAATCTACGGTGGAGAATGAGCCTGATAAAGGTAAGCATCGATAAATGCGCCAAGGCTATGGAAAAGCGGAAAATGCAAGTTCCCGTGTGTTTGTGTATATTCCCATTATATGAGGGTTATAATAGAATTAAAGGGGATAAAGGGTTATGGGTTAAGTCCGCATTAACCAAAGTTAAGAACGAAGGAGTATATATATCTATATATATATATATATAGTTGCGATACAATACACGGGCTCGAGGATTCCATTGTAATACACTTTAAAGTTACATCGCATCCGCCATATCGTAAGCCTCTTTAAAGCCTTGCCACATTAAAATGCCGATTGAAATACGTATGTGGACCCGCTACAACGTTATAACATGCCCTATTGTAATATCGCGTCCGTCGCAATATCACAAGCCTTGTTAAAGTTTTCGCCACACTGAAATCTGCTGATTGCGATATAATTGCAGACCCGACTACACCATTATAGCATGGCTTAATCAAAGCAACATCCGCGGTAATCACAATGTACAAAGGAATGTCAATCTGGGGATTGCGATAAGGGTATGGACCCGATTGACTTATCAATAACTGTTAAATACCATATTGCATCCGCTCCATCGGTAGTTGGGAATCGGCTATGTTATGTGCGAACCTCCGGAAGCAGCGATTGCAATAAAAGGATGACATGGCATGTGGGACCTCTATATGGCTATAGTCTCTCTTATATGGTTTCTGTGAACAATTAATGTATATTGTATGAATATTAAAAAGGGCCTCTCTGATATTTTTTAATATGCAACACTATTGTAATTCGGCCTCTCTTCCACATTAACGTGTCCTGTGTGTATTGATGGATTTGAAGAGACAAAGGAAGTCGAAGAGTGAGCGTAGAGGAAGCTGAAAGATCAAGCAAGCGTTGAGGAAGCCGAAGAGCCAGCGGAGAAAGGAAGCCAAAGGTCAGGGGTATCAGGAATATAAAACAGAGAACAAGGAAAGTTTAGGGTAACTGGCAAACTGTAAGAAAATAAAGGAAGCCGAAGCTCTGGCAGAAATGGAAGGAACAGGAGGACAGAAGTAAGTCATAGGCCCAGTAGGGTTGGGAGCAGAGAATTACAACCAAACAGATCCAAACAGTTTACAGCAGAGGGTTGGTGCCTCAGAACTGAAAGGATTGGTGTCCTGGGAGTTGGTGCTCCTAAATTCAAGGTTGGTGCCTTGACAAGACAGAGTTGGTGCTCTGGAGGTTGGAGCCTCACAAAGAGTCCAAGTTGGTGCTTGGCAACTGATTGAAATCATATATATATATATATATATATATATATATATATATATATATATATATATATATATATATATATATATATATATATATATATATATATATATATATATATATATATATATATACATATATATATATATATATATATATATATATATATATATATATTGTACTTGATTTATTGCAAAGATCACATTAATAAAAGCATCCATTCCTGTTATCTATTTCTGTGTTCCAAATATAAATGTTTTTAACTGATAAAATTAATAATTGAAAAATTAATACTGATTCACCCCCCCCTCAGTATTTCCAATACTGATACCATGTAGAAATTTCATATAAATTGCCACTGCTCAACATTTCAAAGTGAAAAACAATAGACACAATTATACTCTATTGATCTGCAGAATGGAAATAACAATTTAGAACAACATTCATAGACATGCAATAAGAAAAACCAAAAGTACATAGTGATTTCTAGGGGAATCCAACTGGGAAAAACTCCTCAAGCCTTGATGCATTAATCAGTTGAATAGAGAAACTATTACAATTGTCTTCTCCAACTTTGAGCATAACCTACAAAAGAATAATTGTTCTCTCTGCTGAGTGATAAACTCTGGGAAACACTTAGCCAATTATTTACTTATCTACTCTCTTATTTCCTTGCACAATACCTAAGGAAAATAGCTCCTAAAATATAGGAATTTCCTCCTATTTGCTTGTGCAATTCCCAATGATTGATCTCCTGACTCATGCAACAATTGTAAACTCATACTAGTATACAATTGATGTTAAACTACCTTGTCATCTCCACTTCAGCTGAGGAATTCGAATTCCTTGCATGTATTAGCTATTTTGGGTCGATTGATCAGTTAACTAATAGATCTTTGAGTTGGACTGTTTGTAGAAATTCTGCAAATTCTCTACAAATCTCGCTCTTAGGCCTATGTAGAAAATCTGACTGTAGATTAACCTAATAATGCAATATAACCAAAGCAAAATATTATAATCTACTTCTACTATCAAACTTGCGGAAGCTTAAAGATCAAGTTGAATCAGAGCTGAACACATATAACCATAAGAAGAAGAATCAATGCACATGAAACATAGAAAATACTCAAGGGAAAGCCTCAGCTAAAAACCCCACTATCTGTATTATCATACAAGATGGAAATACATCAGAATTATAAAAATCCTTAGCTCTCACAGCTAGCTAGCTCTCAGTACAATCCTCCTGGGTGCTCACAGGCACTCAAAGCTTCTCACAAGCCTTCTCCTCTGCCCTCTAAGCTCCTATTTCCTTGCGCAGTTTCTCTAGGTGATCCTCCTATTACCAAGTGAAAGACTGATCACTCACATTGATCCTACACCCTGTCAGAACTACTCAATCCTCAAGGAACCTTGATCCTTCTACATGCATGAGTTTCCTTTATAGGAAAACACATGCAACTAATAGTACATTGTCCTTGACATTTAGCTCAACTGGGTCTTTCTTTGAACAGACATGCATGAGTTTCTAATGAGGGAATCTTCAGTTATCTAGAGTACACTGGTTGAGTGCATGCATGCATCAACTGACTGATAACTCACAATTAGTTCCTCAAACAGTTTGGAACTAATTTAACTGGACTTAACTCAGTAAACTGAGCTAACTAATTACAACTCAAATATAACTCAATCTTATCTCCTTAATTAAGGGATAATATCCTTAGTTTAAGGGATAATTCTTGCATGACTTCAGAAAGACTTCTAACTTGAATTTCTCCAACTAATTAATCCATAATGAATTAATTAATTATTTCTAGGCAGCTGGTGAGACTAAATTCGAATTTAATTCACAATTTTAATTCAAGGACAAATTAAAATTGGAATATTCTGGATTCTATTTTTATCATTTCTTGTTGTTATTTTCAACACTCCCTCTCAACAAGAAAGGAATTCAACTTGATCCCAATCCTAAACCTTTGGAATGTTCTGCATGCAACACTTCTCTCTAGTGTTGTTGCTCCAACAACTCCAGAAACAAAAAAAACATCCAACCTGAATCAGTATGATGCATCTGTCATCAAATTCTCTGACTGCTATTGCCTCTGTCAACTGAAAACCCTGTGCTTCTATTGACTCAACCTTTCTACACTGTTGTCAATCCTTCTCTGTGCTCTTCAGTATCTGACTGCTCTATCCTCTGTCACTTTTATCTCTGACTGCATCAATCCCATTGATTCCTCCTGCTACTATGTACTTTGGGCTCTTGTAGCAAGGTACGATCCGTGAGATAAAACCTCTCAATGGACCCTACCCAATTTCAGCTTTCTTGAGACTATCACTTCACATCGCCCCACCTCACACCTGGAGGTATGGCTGCATGCGATCCCTCTGCTAACTCTAATTTTGGCTCCTCCACAATTGTCTGAGACTTCTTCTGGGACTGCATTTTGATAGGTAATTTACTCTCCCTCTCAACCACCAAGTCTCTAAAATTTTCCTTGCTCCTCAAGGCTTTTCATGCAATTGGAACCTCAAGAGCATACAGTTTCTTGACTCATGAACCAATCTGCTTCAGCTGTCTCATGGTGATGTGTCTAAGGAAAACCTTTCCCTTACTAAAAACAACATCGTAGCCTTTGTACTCCAACATCGCAACTGAAGGTAATTCAAAATCAAACAGATTAAGGCGCGATTTCTCTCTGGCGATGGTGAAACCCCCGAGCCCTTGACTGCGCTCGGCAGCTCCGCTGCTGGGTCGCAGCTCCCGCTGCGAGCCTCCTGCTCCGCTTGCTCCTCCCTCCCTGGGCCTTCCGCCCCGTCTCCCGCTGCTGCTCGTGCTGAGGCCGAGGGCAGCCTGCTGCTCCCTCTGCTGGGCCTCTTGCCTCTTCCCTTCTCCTGCGAATCGCCTCCGGCATGATGGGATCTCCTGATACAGGTCAGGCCGACATGGAGAAATCCTTTGCATCACTTATCCCAGAGAACAATCCAGAACGGATCCGACCCACGGCTTCAAAATTTATCAAGAAGCTTGATGAAATACCGGAGATCCCTCTCCCCCCAACCCTCCCAAGGAGATCCGCTGTTGCCTTGGCAGAACGAGGACTAGTTGGGCAGTTCACGGGGTTATGGCCGTCCTCCCGAACTGTCCAACGATGGGTGGAAAGAAATTGGAACGCTATGGTTCAGGGGAAAATTGCGATAAGATTCTGTGGAAGAGGCTTCTTCACCTTCCTCTTCGAAACTGTGGAGGACCGCAACCTAATCTTTAGGAATGGACCATACTTCATGGACACCAGAGGCCTTTACCTCAACCGCTGGACCCCGGACTTCGACCCAGAAATGGATGTCCCCAATGCAGTCCCGGTTTGGGTTCGCCTTCCGCATCTGCCGCTTCACTGCTGGGCTGATGAATCAGTTAGAGCAATCGGAAACGGAATAGGGAAATATGTGGACAGAGCGGAGCCAAAAGAGAATATGCACGCCTGTGCGAGGATCTGCGTGGAAGTGGATTTGGGCAAAGGATTACCAGAAGCTGTCAAGCTCAGAGTTGATCAGTGGACACACATACAGCAAGTGGATTACGAGCAACTTCCCTTCAAATGCAAGGTATGTCACGAATATGGTCATTTTGCTAATAGGTGCTCTAAAGCTAGAATAGAAGTCAATGCCAGCTCTGAACCCACAGAGGAAACATGGGAAGTAGTAAAAAAAAAAAAGAAATCAAACCCTCCCCCTGAACCAGAGGTGCCCCACACTGATATCCCTCCCATCTCCGCCGTCCCATCAAGCATGGATCATTCCATTCCCTCATCCTCCAACCCTTTCGAAACCCTAGCCTCAGAAGAACCCTCATCCCCCCCTCCATCCCCCAAGGGCAACAGAACCCCCCCCTCCTCCCCCCTCCAGGCTTCCCCCCCTCGCACAGTGGAAAGGATCCTAACAAGGAACAAAACAAAGGAAAATATTACAGCCACGGATCCACCAAGGAAAGTGGGAAGGAAATCGAATAAGGAAATAAGAGATGAGAATGCAGCAAAAGAGATGACCACAGGAACACAGCAACCAATAGACACATATCTTGACAAGAACAAGGGAAGCGGCGAAAAAACGAAGGAGAAAATCGGGCCTCACAACAAAATAGGTAAATGATGATTTTGGTCTCTTGGAACTGTAGGGGGATGGGCTCCTCCCTAAAATTAAACGCAGTCCGTGATCTCATGAACTCAGAACAACCAGACTTCCTCCTACTCCAGGAGACCAAAATTAGTGAACAAGAATTCCAAATCAGCACCTCAAAGTTTAGAAGGTATTCAGGAACAGCCGTGAGTGCAATAGGAGCATCAGGAGGCATAGGTGTATTATGGAAGAAAAGCAAATGGAATCTCATAAACAGCAATCCAAACAGGTGGTGGATTAGAATCGACATGCAAAGTCTAGATCTGAGGGAGGAATACACAATCTACAATGTATATGCACCACCCCATTTTAGGGACAAAGCCACTTGTTGGGAATCATTGAAAGCAGATATAGAGGCCTTACAAGGAAGGAAGATCTTTCTTGGAGGAGATTTGAATCTAATCAGGAACGCAGAAGAAAAACTTGGAGGGAAGTACTTCACAGATCCATTCAGAGACAAATTGGAGGACATCATACAAGCTCACAAATTTATAGACATCCCCCCTCAAAATGGCCGCTTCACATGGTCTAACAAAAGGATAGGCAGAAACAATATCAAAGAAAGACTTGACCGAATTCTTGTTCAGGAGAGTGCAGCAATCAGCTTTCAAAGGGTCCACAGTTCAATCCTACTGGGCTTCACTTCTGATCATAGACCTGTAGCGCTGCACTTGGAAAAAGAGGAGAATTTGGGCCCCCTCCCATTCAAATATAACAAGACCTGGGATGCCATCGAGGACTTCAAATCTCTGATCAAGGAGACATGGAGGATAGAGATAACAGGCTCACCGCATTATGTCTGGGAATCAAAGATCAAACACCTAAGGATCGCCATAAAAAAGTGGGCAAAAAACCACGCAAACGAGGAGAGGAGGACAAAAACCGAGTTGCAAAGAAGCTTGGAGGAATGGAATCAGGAAAGGGAGACAGTTCAAGAAACAGAAGAAGATCAAAAGGTAGAAGCGGAGATGCACAAAGCTTTATACAACCAGCATCGAAAAGAGGAGGAAGAGCTCAGGCAAAAGTCTAGATGTCTCTGGATCAAGTCGGGGGACAAAAATACCTCTTTCTTTCACAACTGCCTCAAGTTAAGGAGAGCTGGAAATAATATAGGAAAGATAAGGTTTAATGAGAAAGATTTAACAGAGAGTGAGGAAATCAAGGAGGCCGCGACAAATCACTTTCAATCCCTGCTCTCAGCTGACCCTCAGTACAAAGAAAACCCGGACTTCATCAACATTATTGAAAGAAAGGTTACTGAAGTTCAAAACAGCAATCTGGATAAAGAAATCACTATAGAAGAGGTGGAGTGGTCCATCAACAGCATGCCCCTGGACAAAGCTCCAGGCCCGGACGGCTTCACGGTAAGCTTCTACAAAACCCATTGGGATATTATCAAAAAAGATTTCCTCAGAATGGTGAGAAACTTCCACCTCAAAAGCAAATTGGGAAGTAGTGTTAAATCTTCGTTCCTAGCCCTCATCCCAAAGGATCCAAGCCCCCAATCTTTTGATAGGTTCAGACCCATCTCCCTTTGCAATGTGTCTTATAAAATTATCTCAAAAATCCTAGCTAATAGGCTGAAACAAATTCTCCCTTCTATCATTTCTGACAATCAAGGTGGGTTCCTTCCCAAGAGGCACATAACCGATAATGTAATTATGATTCAAGAAGCAATTCACAGCAGTATAGCTAGAAACGAGAAAGGAATGATAATCAAGTTGGACATGGCTAGTGCCTTTGACAGGGTAAATCACGCCTTCCTGGAGACTGTGCTTGCAAAGTTTGGGGTTTCAAGGAATTTCATCAATAAGGTCATGGAATGTGTCTCTCAGAATTGGACAGCTCCGCTCATCAATGGGAGGCCTTGCAGAGCCTTCATAAGCACCCGTGGAATGAGGCAAGGTTGCCCCCTATCCCCCTTTCTCTATATTATAATGGCGGAAACACTAAGCTTGCATTTAGAAAACAAGAGAAGGCTGAAGGAAATCACTGGAGTGGATATAATCAGAGGAGCTAAAGGGATCAATCACTCCCTATTTGCAGACGACACTCTGCTAATAGGTGGAGCTTCAAGCCTTATGGCAAGGAGATTCAAGGCCATCCTTGATCTCTTCCTTCAAGCATCGGGGGGAAAACTAAATAACAACAAATGCAAAATATATACCTAGAATGTTCCAAGACATATAACTCAAAGGATTGCTATGATTCTGGAAATTCCAGGCCAATCTAGTTGGTCTCACTTCATGTATCTAGGACTCCCGCTGGCCAAAGAATCAATCAAACACAAAGTATGGGTTAATTTGATCGAGAAGCTTAGAGGCAAACTTCAAAGTTGGGGGATGCACTGGCTCAATCTAGCAGGAAGAACAATCCTTATCAAGTCCATCTTATCTGCCCTCCCTATTTATCAATTCGCCATAACGCTCGCCCCCTCAAGTATCCATAAACACATGGAGCTCATCCTTAGAAGCTTTCTCTGGAAGGGTGGAAAGCAAGAAACGAAGAAATTCAGTCTTGTAAAATGGGAAAAGGTCATCCTCCCCATAGAAAAAGGCGGGCTAGGAATTAAAGTGCCCAGATTGGCAAACTTGGCAATGGGATTCAAGTTAATATGGAGAATTCTAACTGAGAAAGACTCCTGGTGGGCAGAGGTCTTGAAAAAAAAATACCTAAGTGGAAGCAACAGCAATATCCTCTCCGACACAATCACAGAAAGACAATGCACCCCGGTCTGGAAGCTGATCAAAAAATCTTTAACTCTCCTCAAATCTCATATCTCCAAAGCCCCAGGCAATGGGAAGCAAACCAGCATATGGAAAGACAAAATAATGGGTCAGGAAGCCAAGGAAAAGCTTCCCCATCTGAGGCCGCTGCAGCAGTGGATGTCTGATAAAAATCTCACAACTCTCTTTGACATTTCAAATTGGGACCATGACAGCTGGAAAGGCTGGAAAATCAGGCATCTTCCTGATGGACTAAAGGAGCAATGGAACAACCTTAAACTCTCATTAGCAGGAGCAGCTCCCACAAGCAAGGGGAAAGAGGACAGTTTCATATGGGATCCAAATGGAGGCACCTACTCGGTTAGGGAAGGTTACAAAGCGCTCCAAAAACAAGCTGCATTGAATAATTGGCAATATCACAAGAACGCTTGGAAAATCGAAAGTATCCCGAAGATAAAACTCTTCAATTGGACCTTGCTTCATGGCAAGCTCCTAACAGCTGAGAATTTGAGAAAAAAGGGGATCCAGGGGCCTTCCATCTGTGTTATGTGCAGGAAAGAGGAAGAAAGCCTCAATCACCTCTTCATAGAATGCCCAATAGCATCGACATGCTGGAAGCTCATAACCAGCCCTCTAGAGACAGGGGAGGTTCCCAACCAGGTCTCTCTCCTTCAGAAAGGCTGGGGGAAACTCTCTCCCTTTCCAACCAAAGACACAACCCTCGCCAAGAGACTCTGTTCCAGCATTCCCTCCAACCTCTGCTGGCAGATATGGCTCGCCAGAAACGCAAGCATCTTCAAAGACAAAAAACCTAGGATCTCAAATATCCTGGCCAAAACTGTTGCGCTTATAGCTGAGACTATTGAAGCCAACGGGATTCAACAAGCTGACCCGGAATACTCAACTGAGCAAGTGAAAGCATGGGTTCAAAGATTCAACTGCAAGCCAAATCCAAAATTCAAGACAATCAAGGGATCTGGACAGAGTGAATGGAAGATCAGAGGGTCAAAAGAGGAAGTTAACAACTGGATCCAAAGGCAAAAAAGGCACACACTACACTTCGACGGGGCCTCAAAGAACAATCCAGGCATAGCTGGAGCAGGGGGAGTTTTAAAGGACCCCCAAGGAAAAACGATGGTTACATATGAATGGAGCTTGGGGACTTTGTCAAACAACAAAGCAGAAGCATATAGCCTCCTTTTGGGGATCTCCATAGCGCGGAGGAGGGGAATTCATGACCTTCTAGTGATGGGAGACTCAGCAATCCTAATAGCAGCCTTAAACAAGGGGAACAACTTCAACCAATGTGCCCTGAACAGAACAAAAGACAGAATCTTTGAACAGGCCAGGGGCATGAACAACGTGACTTATAAACACGTCCTCAGAATACATAATAAGACAGCTGACGAGCTGGCCAACAAGGCCATCAAAAGACCCACGGGCCAGGTGAGGGAGAATGAGGAAATATATGATCATGATATCCCATAGATATATCTTAATCCCAATGCATCTGACTGTTAGTCACCTCAGGCATCTAACTCGAGACAACAGGCCGGCGAAAAAGAGATCTTCTGCTCTACAAATCGATCTCGACTGCCAAAAAGGAGGGTACAGGACAGGGAATCGGCCTCAGGACCTGAACATGCAAGAAAACAACAGCATTTCTCTTCGACACTCTCCCGGAATCAAAGGAAGGTGTGATCATGCCCATACTTGTTACAGAATACAAGGACGGTCACAGAGCACCTCAGATCACTCGAGGACAGATATGATCAGTCACTCCGCCTCCATTCATGAGTGGGAGATCGCCCGTTGCATCCTTTTTAAACTCATCAAGAACCCAAAGGCCCTCACTACTCATCAAAACCATAGCGCGCGCAGGAGAGCCCTTCTGGATCGGAGGCAGTGCCAAGGTGGTCTTTTCTGCAGTAACAAGGCTAGCACCGGAGACCAAATACACTCTGAGATTCTCTTAGTGAACGGCAATAGCTGGCTTTCCTTTGCGCACAGTGGCACCAGGCATCGAGCGCAAGCAAACTCCACGAGGGCGGACTTACCAGATCTCCATCTGAGCTGGGTAAACAATCTTCCCTTTATCTGTGTTCTTTTCAATACTAACAGTTGGTTCTGTGCTCCCAGCACTGCTCTCAATCATCAACAGGGCGCTCACCTCAACTCTGCCTCACCAAAGCAATCCGGCTACACAAGCGGCAAGCCTCATAACTCCTCAGCATCTGACAAAGCCTTCACCGCTCCCAGCAAGATGGCTGACCAGAACAATCAGCAAGCTAACCAGCAGCAGCCAAGGAACCCGATGGATAACATATTCAACAACAGAGATTGCCATATGTGCAAGGCACATGTCATTATGATCAATGCTCTGAAGAAGCAGGTGAAAGAACTCACTGAGGACTTTCACGCGGACAGAAACTCGAAGAGAAAGAAGCTGGAGAAGAGGAAAAAAGAAATCGAAGACCTTAAGGATCGCTGCATCCACATGGAGGCAGTCATTGACCACCTCCGCACCTTAACTGAAAGCCAGCAAGGAGAAGCTTCAACAAGAGTGAGCAAGAGGGAACCTCTCCAGGATGACTCGGTTACCCACCATTCCCCCTAACTCATGCAGTGTAGTTATAAATGGATAGGAGGATCCTTTGTAAGGCATTATAGCCGTTTAAATTCAGTATTAAGTGTAGTTAAGAAGAGCTTCGAGAACTATGGGTCTGCGAGCCCAATTTTGAATCTCAGCTCTTGGAATCTTCCTCTTATTGTAATAGTTTTCGAATCGCAAGTTTTATAATACACAAGTAGACGACTTTGTTAAAAAAAAAAAAAAACATCGCAACTGATATCAAGTTCTTCTTCAATCCAGGCGCATACTTCACATCTGTCAAGGTGATAGGAGCTCCATGCTCCCTCTGAAAAGCAATCGTGCCCAGTCCTGAAACACTAAACGTTTCTTCGTCACCCATTTCTACGTGCATCTTGAGGTCTTTCTCCTCCAAGGCACTGAATAAACTTTTATCGCTGATCATGTGGAATGAGGCTCTACTGTCAAGAAACCAAACCACAACCCTTCATCGATGACACCATGCATGTGATGAGGGTGAAGTCCATTTCAAACTGAGAGGCTAATGCCTCACCTTCTGATTCTTCCAAGGATCCCTTCTTGGACTTCTTCGATGGGCAATTAGTCGCATAATGTCCCATCTCATTTTTTTTTCTTTTTTTTTAAAGTATGATATGAATTCAATTTGCACCTGCAACCCTGAACTTCAAACTTCGAATTCTCTTCTCTGTATACTATTCACAGCTCCGATAAACTAGGCTCCAATACCATGTAGAAATTCTGCAAATTCTCTACAAATCTCGCTCTGAGGCCTATGTAGAAAATCTGACCGTAGATTAACTCAATAATGTAATACAACTAAAGCAAAATACTATAATCTACTTCTACTATCAAACTTGCGGAAGCTTAAAGAGCGAGCTGAATCAGAGTTGAACACATATAATCATAAGAAGAAGAATCAATGCATATGAAACACAGAAAATACTCAGGGGAAAGCCTCAGCTAAAAACCCCACTATCTGTATTATCATACAAGGTGGAAATACATCAGAATTATACAAAGCCTTAGCTCTCACAGCTAGCCAGCTCTCAGTACAATCCTCCTGGATGCTCACAGGCAATCAAAGCTTCTCACACACCTTCTCCTCTGCCCTCCAAGCTCCTATATCCTTTTGCAGTTTCTCTGGGTGATCCACCTATTACCAAGTGGAAGACTGATCACTCACACTGATCCTACACCCTGTCAGAAATGCGCAATCCTCAAGGAACTTTGATCCTTTTGCATGCATGAGTTTCCTTTATAGGAAAACACATGCAACTGATAGTACACTATCCTTGACATTTAGCTCAACTAGGTCTTTCTCTAAACAGAAATGCATGAGTTTCTGATGAGGGAATCTTCAGTTATCTGGAGTACACTGGTTGAGTGCATGCATGCATCAACTAACTGATAAATCACAATTAGTTCCTCAAACAGTTTGGAACTAATTTAACTGGACTTAACTCAATAAACTGAGCTAACTAATTACAACTCAAATATAACTCAATCTTATCTCCTTAATTAAGGGATAATCTCCTTAATTTAAGGGATAACTCTCGCATGACTTCAGAAAGACTTCTAACTTGAATTTCTCCAACTAATTAATCCATAATGAATTAATTAATTATTTCCAAGCAACTGGTGAGACTAAATTCGAATTTAATTCACAATTTTAATTCAAGGACAAATTAAAATTGGAATATTCTGGATTCTATTTTTATCATTTCTTTTTGTTATTTTCAACACTATTGTCCCACTGCACAACTAACCTTCAACTGAATCTATCAATAGTTAGAGGCGAGTTAACTGAATACAACTGAAAATAATTGGACTGGATTGCTAAAATTTAGCAATCACACATGCATAACTGAACTCCAAACCCTCTAACTTGAATTTACTGAGCTAACTAAGTGACAAGAGCCATGTCACACTAGTTAACTGCCTCCAAGTTGTCCCGTTGATGTGGAAACTCAATTTACTCAATTTAACTAAGGCTAAAGTCAAATTGAGCCTTTCTTACTACATTTTTTTAATATGTAGCTATTCTTAGTCTCTAAGAATAATTTAATTCAATATTTATTCATGGGTCATAGAGCACCCCTCCCACACTTGTTGCCTTTGTTATAGGTGTTACTGAGCAAAAGGATCATAAATATTATAATGATGTTAATACAATCATAAGATTTATTAATATGCAACCTTAAAAGCTACGAGTTGCATAATAAATTCCTTACCAATCAATGACATTATCCAAACAAAATTAAACCCATGACTAGAGATGGAGGAATATAAGGTAACTTGGAATTTATGAAACATAACTAAAATAAACTTGAACAATCCTACAAAAAATCCTTTTGTAAGTTCCAATAATTAATAGTCAATTCCCTACCAACCAAACAATTATGTGATCAAAATTAAACCTATTAATAGTAATGAAGAAAAATGTTGATCTTTAAGGCCATTTAAAATCTTGAAAATAGCATCACAAGGAAATTACATTCTCCATTTTCAGAGAGGCGGTACTCCTCTTTTATGAATACAATACAATCTATACAAAAATTGCATTAGATAAGACCATGATTGTTCACAGAAAATTAATATTCACAAATTTTTTCCTATGTGGTTCACAGTCCCTAGAGAACGGTGACTGCTACATCCATGAAATAGTGTACTAGGCATACCTACCTGAAAGGATCACTTCCTTCTAGCTCAACCACAAAGCTAACCCTGAGAGTGTCGAGAGAATTGAACTCGTGAACTCTCAATATCAGAGGTGCTTTAATGATGGGGACTCAACCAACTGAGTTAGCCCTCAAGCTCTAATATCCACAATTTTTATTATTATGCAAGAATTAAAAGAGTAAAATACGAAATTTCATAACATATCGCTTTCAACATATCACAAAGTAAAGAAAAACATATAATTTGGTGGGATGAAATTAAATGACCACATATGCAGAGAATTAACATGAGCTTTCTGTTGGGTAAAATTAATTGCTTAATGAAAACAACTAATCACTTGAACATTAATTATCAACTCGAGGAGCGTCTTTTTATTTCAAGGCAATCGGAAAAATATATGCATAACAATACCAACAGCTAACATTGGTTCTATATGATTGTGTTTTATACTATCAAGCTCATTTAACAAGAAATAAAATGTAAGACTTGAAAACCAATACTAAATTAAAAAGAAGAAAGTAAATGACAGGAAAAACAATTATGCTAATCACACAACTTGAATCATTGCTAAATTAAACCACACATTGCTAAATTGGAAATTTAAGCTATTGCACTCAACAGAATTCAAATGCTAATCTAGAGCAACAAATCAAATGAAATCTAGAAGTTGCAGGAAATAACAAATCTGGAAAATGCAACAACTTAACAAATTACTTGATTAAAATGGAAATTTACTTTAAAGAACAACGATTGAAATTCAAATAAACAAGCACACAACTAAACTACTGTAGATGTTCAAGGCAACACCTTGTCCAAGGTAGTGGGTCCAACTACCCAAGACTCAGTTCCGCCTTGAGAAATAACTCAGATTAGATTACAAATAACAGATGTAGAACTCAATGGATAACTTCCTTGATTAAAACATATGAGAGAAATAATTACATAAAATTGAAGTTCTTATCTTTTGTAGAAATTTTGAACAATAAACACTTATTCACAGAGATTATCCCGATTATACACTATTGCGGAATACATGCATAATACATAACCTCCTCTACATTGATCATCAATTTAGCAGCATTAAAAACAATGAAACATCAATCGCATGCACACATTAACACAGTATGTAACCCGGGGAAAGCTTACAACAGAAAACCCCACACTATCTGTCTATTAATGATTGAGAACATGTAATAATACATAGTACAATACTCCTCACAAGTACTCAGCACTATCTCCACCTGTTACACACAAAACTAGCTCAGATCCGAACAAGTCATAGGTTCAAATCTCCTCCGCTGCTTTGCCTGCCTCCACTGCACAATCCTGCAAGAGAATCACATGAGCACAAGCTACAATTGCCTTGATATTGGCCCACACTGCGCAGTCCTCATTGGCATAACTCAATCCATGCATGTGCAAAATCTCATGCACAACTGATAGTCACAACTCACCCTTTCACTTACCTCTAACACCTGTCTCTGTTGAACTGTCCATGCACTGAGTTAACTGATGTATTCTTTAGTTGCTTTATGAGTTAATAATTAGTGAATTAATTAATAATTAATTCACACAACTCATCACTAGTGTATTCTTTAGTTAGACTAAATACAACTAGTTCAACTAAGTCAAACTGAACACAACTCCATCAACTCCACATCCAACTCCACAGAACTCACATGCATGAGTTCTAACTGAAGTCCTCCATGCAATAGCTCAACTAACACATAAGAAACCACGTGATTCCTTCTGTCAGTTGCATGTGCCACATTCGTAGCTCGAATTGAAGTGCTCCAAGAGAATAAGATAATGTTTAGAGTCCAAATATTACTAAGGCTAATAATATTTGACTGTTTCTATTTTTAGCCTGGAAATCTAAAAATAGACTCTGATCACTCCACTGTGAACCAAAAATAGAAGTCCATCTATTTTTCCCAACATGACCAATCATCCATAAACAGCATCCTGCAACTCATAGACCATGATCCATATGTCTAAAAATAGACATAGTCTAAAAATAGACTTTGCGCCAAAAATAGCCTATGGGCCCACTTAGTGAAGGCGACTCCTTTCCACTAAGCTCCATCATCTTGTTGCATTTTTAACACTCCCTCTCAACAAGATATGGATTATCTGCGACCCCTATCCTGCAACTCTGGAATGTTCTACATGCAACACATTTGCCCGGTCCACTTGCTCCAACAACACTTGGAACAAAAACACTCCCAACTGACCACTCTATTGGACTAGGAACATACTCTGATGATGAAGCTCTACCTGTTGCTGACAAGTGCTCCCTCTCTGACATCTGCGCTACTGCAACATCTCCATCCATCTCGCACCATTGCACACCTCTCTGTGCCACCTAGCACTGTGCAAAACACTTGTGCCTCTCGCATTGCTGCAGCCTGCTAGCTATGCGCTGTCCTAGGATTCCGTACACTGTCGCTCTCTCTGTTGCTCCATCCGCATCTGTCTCTACCGAATCAGTCAGTTCCTGCTACTCCACATCGGGGCTCCCGTAGCAAGGTCTCATCCAAGAGGTTGGGTACCTCAAGGATCCTGCCCCTCCTCCTTAGGACGATCAATCCACATCACCCCACCTCATACCTGGAGGTATGGCTGCATGCGATCCCTCAGCCCGCCTGGCTTGAAGTTTCCCCCTACTAGAGGTCTCTGCATGAGTAGATGTCTCTACTCGATCTCCTCTCAGCTTCCCTTGTTGTGGCTGCTCCACAACCTCCTAAAGCTGTTGCACCAATCGTGGCTCCTCCACAATCATCTGAGACTTCTTCTGTCTCTGCATGTTGAGGGGTAATATACGCTCCCTCTCAACCACCAAGTCTCCATCAATTTCCTCGCTGCTCAAGGATTTGCATGCATCTTGAACCTCAAGAGCATACAGGCTCTTGACCCGTGAACCAATCTGCTTCACCTGTCTAGTGATGATGTGTCTAAGGAAAACCTTTCCCTTACTGAAGACTACATCATAGCCTCTGGCTTCCAGCATCGCGATCGACACCAAGTTTCTCTTCAGTCCTGGTACATACTTGACATCGGTCAAGGTAAGGCGAGCTCTATGTTGCCTCTGAAAAATAACCGTGCCTACACCTGAGACACTATACTTCTCATCATTACCCATTGCTATGAGTATCTGGAGATCTTTCTCCTCCAAAGTACTGAACAAACTTTTGTCACCGGTCATGTGGAAAGAAGCTCCACTGTCAAGAAACCAACCACTTCCCATCATGGATGAAACCATGCATGCGAAGAGTGTGAAATCCAACTCAAACTGTGAAGCAAGTGCCTCACCTTCAGATCCTTCCCCGAATCCCTTCTTGGACTTCTTCTTTGGGCAATTAGTAGCATAATGGCCCAACTCATGACAACGAAAGCATCTCACCTTCGACTTGTCAACCTTCTTCCCATCATTGGAAGAACTGGATTCGGAAAGAGAACCCTTCACCTTCCCCTTCTTCACCTTACTCGCTAAGGCACAGTTCTCCTCATCATGCATGGATGAAGAACTGTCTCTGGTGCTCCGTCTGATCTCCTCTTGCACAAGATCCGACCAAAGTCTCTCCCATCCTGGCAATTTCTCCCAACCATTGACAGAGTCCTGATAGGAATGCCAACTCTTCAAAAGACCAAGGAGAGCCAAGCTCACCAAGTCCTCATCATCGACAGTCACCCCCACACTTCCCAGCTCATCCCGGCATTGGGTGAACTTCGTGAGATACCTGGGCATACTATCTCCATTCTCACACTTAATGTTTCTAAGTTTATCCTTGAGCGCCAACATCTTCTGGTCGCTCTTGCTTTGGAATAGATCTGTCAACGCTTTCCACATCAAGTATGGAGAAGCCTTTCCATGTAGGCTGGACATAATGTGATCCTTCACGCCCTCCAATAGAATCCTTCGACACTTTGCTGTCTTCTTTTGCCAAGCATCAACTTGCGCAGTATCAATAGGCTTTGGGACCTCAGCCTCCATGAACTCCTTCAGCCCATTATCATCTAACACCACCTCCATCCTGTCCTTCCATGCAATATAGTTTGAGCTGCCCTCAAGAGCATACTCCAATCGCAATCCGTTGAAAGACATTTCAACTTTGACACCAAGAAAACACTGCTGCAAATTCGAATTCCACCAGCTCAAAACTCAACCACCTCTGATCTAAGATTCGTGAGAACAAAGTATTTCTCGTACAGAGATTGACTATATGGGCTTTTACCAGATATCTCACCTTCCAAAGGAAGGATGAATCCAGAGGCTAGCTAGCCCGATTACAGACTCTGCCTGAAGAAATAAAACGTAAACACTTTCTGAATAATAGATCTGATGATCAACAGCTCCGATACCATGTAGAAATTTTTTCTACAAATCAACCAGCTCTGATACCATGTAGAAATTTTGAATAATAAACACTTATTCATAGATATTATCTTGATTATACACTATTGCGGAATGCATGCATAGTACATAACCTCCTCTACATTGATCATCAATTTTGCGGAATTAAAAACAATGAAACATCAATCGCATGCACACATTAACACAGTATGTAACCCGGGGAAAGCTTACAGCTGAAAACCCCACACTATCTGTATATTAATGATTGAGAACATGTAACAATACATAGTACAATACTCCTCATAAGTACTCAGCACTATCTCCACCTGTTACACACAAAACTAGCTCAATTCCGAACAAGTCACAGGTTCAAATCACCTCCGCTGCTTTGCCTGCCTCCACTGCGCAATCCTGCAAGAGAATCACGTGAGAACAAGCTACAATTGCCTTGATATTGGCCCACACTGTGCAGTCCTCATTGGCATAACTCAATCCATGCATGTGCAAAATCTCATGCACAACTGCTAGTCACAACTCACCCTCTCACTTACCTCTAACACCTGTCTCTGTTGAACTGTCCATGCACTGAGTTAACTGATGTATTCTTTAGTTGCTTTATGAGTTAATAATTAGTGAATTAATTAATAATTAATTCACACAACTCATCACTAGTGTATTCTTTAGTTAGACTAAATACAACTAGTTCAACTAAGTCAAACTGAACACAACTCTATCAACTCCACATCCAACTCCACAGAACTCACATGCATGAGTTCTAACTGAAGTCCTCCATGCAATAGCTCAACTAACACATAAGAAACCACATGATTCCTTTTTTCAGCTACATGTGCCACATTCGTAGCTCGAACTGAAGTGCTCCAAGAGAATAAGATAATGTTTAGAGTCCAAATATTACTAAGGGCTAATAATATTTGACTATTTCTATTTTTAGCCTGGCAGTCTAAAAATAGACTCTGATCACTCCGCTGTGAACCAAAATTAGAAGTCCATCTATTTTTCCCAACATGACCAATCATCCATAAACAGCATCCTGCAACTCATAGACCATGATCCATATGTCTAAAAATAGACTTTGCGCCAAAAATAGCCTGCGGGCCCACTTAGAGAAGGCGACTCCTTTCCACTAAGCTCCATCATCTTGTTGCATTTTCAACATCTTTTCCTCAAATTCAATAATTGTTCATCTCCCATCTCTCATCTCTTATCTATTCCCCTACATCCTATCTAAGAATTTTCCATCTCCTATCTACTCATTATCATTCCCATTATCCCCTCAATTATCCTCCTTCTCTTTGATCTCTGCTTTCATTTAAATACAGAGAGAGCAAAGCGAAGTTACAACAAAGCTGATTACAAAATGATTTCCATTCCAGATTTGGATTGTACAAAACAAATTGATCAGCAAGATCATATCTGAAAGATCTTTCCATCAACATTCAGCAGGAACAAGTCGAATAATTGGAAAACGGCTGCAACAGCAAATGTGAGAAAATTGTCTTCGAAGAATCTTCCGTTTCTCTTAATATGGACTGAATTTTGGAAAACTTCTCATTTCAAAACTAATTCGGTCCATTCTGGACAAAACCCATGTTTCAGATTTTCTATATTCTTCTTCATTTGTCTGAAACGTCCAATGCAAAATTGTCACTTCTTATTCCAGCAAATTTCTGAGTTGGAATATTTAATTATGAGTTGGAGATCAAATTTGCAATCTGGAAAAGTTCTTGGAGGCTAAAATCATAAGTGATGTTATAACAAATTCATTAATAAACCATCATTGGTAAAATCATGCATAATAATCATCAATTTATTTAAAATAAAGGAGAACAAATAATATTTATCCATACGAGCATAAATAATTATAAAATGGAATTATATGATAAATTATGATAAATGACGTGATAAAGAAGGGTAGAAATGGATGAAATAGGAGTTAAAAAGTGATAATAATAATGACAAATTAGTGGCCCAACACTTTCATTTAAAACTCATAGAGTATTTGAAGAGGATATACTTGATATTTCATGCTTAAAACTCAAACTTTGAGATCACAGTAGATATGTCCCCCAAATGGTTATCACGGAGCTTTAAATACAATTTTTTTTATAAAAGAGTTTATAATATTCCAAAAAATAAAATACATTCATCCACACAGATTGGTATGGGGCTCACATGGACCATAAAATAAATGGAAAATACCTAAAGAAAAAAATAAGAGACAATTAGGAATCAACCTTGAATACTTAAAAGACTTAAGTGCAAGGTTGAATGGTTAATGATTTAGGTGAATATGGAAAGGTTAGGACTTAATGAAAAAGTTTCTCTACTTACTATATTGGAAAAACTCTCTTCTAATTTCCCTGTTGAAGTCTTCTTTAAATATTGTTTGCTTAGAGTTTCTGTAAAGGTTGTAACTATTTCTTGAGAATTAGGATCAATTATTCTTACTGATGTGTTTTTAAACCATTGTTCAATATACTCTTTCAATGGTGTAATTGTTAACCCATGCTTAACCTTGAGATTGAACAACTCATCCTTAATTTATTTTAATTCAAAACCTAATTGATGAATAATATCTGCTTGATCTTCCTTTCTACTAACAAAGTGAATTAGCCATTTTCCAATTTCTCTTGTGATAATTCAGTAAGGTTGTTAAATTCATTAACCCATGAGATTTTAAGCATGTCCAATAGACTTGCATCTCCTTTTAATTTTGAAATTGACTTTGGTGTATCTTCAGACATATCGGTTGATCTCACAATAGATATTGGTTCAACAAATATTGGTTGGGAAAATAAAGCATCTTCTAATTCATTTAAATATTTTTCAACATTAAATTTTCATTTTTTTGTTCAACAATAGAATATTTCAAAACATCCCCTGTAGCCTGATGGAAGTCTAAAACTTTAGGAATTTGATTAAATGTAGCATGATGAAGGTAACTGATTCTTCCTAAAAATATTGGCTTATAGTAAGCTAATTATTTAGTTATTGTTCTACGCATTAGGGAAATTTTGAGGTATAAAATGGGTTTACGAAAAAAAAAAAAAATTATAAAATAAGAGTTATGATTTTTTAAAGGAAAATAAATAAAATTACCTTTTTTTGTTTTTAAATTGTCCCTTCAACTTATCTCCTTAAAGGTTTGCTCAAATTCAAGTGTGGACACTTATTGGACGCATAATTAGATTCCACATCCAATAAGTACCCATTCCACATACTTTTGAGTAGACCAACACTAAGAAATATTGAAAATACATGAAAAATATGTGTTTTCTCACTATGGAATATGGATCTACTCAAAAGTAAATGGAGTGAATACTCTTTGAATGCAACATCTAATTCTACATCCATCAAGTAGCCACACTTAAAGTTTAAGTAAACCTATAAGGAGATAAGTTGAGAATACAATTAAAAAAATTGTTTTATTCTTTTCCCTCAAAAAATATTTACCCCTCGAGATAACATCATCATTTTGACTCTTGTTGGTTCTTTTAAAGTTGATTTTGTCAGTATATTTTTCATTTTGAGTTCCTTTTTTTACATTAAAAATATCTTAATGAAATAATTGTTTCTTTGCCCAATTTGATACTCCAGCCATAACATCTATTTCCATTTGCTCAAACTTAAGTTCACATTCTTGAACATCCTATTTTAGTCTTTCAGTAACATTTTTTTTTCATTTAGAACTTCCAAAAATTGTTTGTGACTTCTCAAGGGACTTTTTAGGAGGATCTTTGTCTCTTTCATCGCTTGCACTTCTAGTAGTGGATTTTCTTTGTTTACCAATTTTTCTATGAGTTTTGCTTCAGGTCATTGAAGAACTTCTCTATGAGGCGTGGTTAGTCGAGATCATTGTTGGTCATAATTTGTCATTTTTCCGTGTTGAAAAATGCAACAAGAAATTCTCAATTTGATTTTTCCTTGATTAAATTAAGAAAATTCGAATTCCCACATCAACGGACAACTTGGATGTAGTTAACTTGTGTGACAAGACTTGTGTCACCCAGTTTACTCAGTAAATTTGAGTTGGAGGAGTTAGAGTTTAGTTAAGCATGTGTGATTTCTAATTTGTTGTAATCAAGGTCAATTATCTCAAGTTGTTTTCAATTAAACTAGTTCCAACTGTTGGAGGAACCAGTAAAAGGTAAGTTGTGCAGTGGGACTTCAGTCTAACTTAATGATCATCAAGTTAACTCATCAATCAACCCAAAATAGATAGTGCATATAGAGAATTCGAGTTCCCTAGCTGTGGTGGAGATTCCAAGGCAGTGTAACATCGGTTGTAGACTAGTCTTGAGTGTACAAGTGTTGCATGCAATCAGATGATCAACCTTGGGAATTGCACAATCCATTTTGGAGAAATTCCTAAATAATAGGGGCCTAATTTCTCAAGGAATTGCGCAAGGAAATAGGGGCTCAAGCAGATGTAAAAATTTACTAAGTCTAGGTCAGAGCTTCTTAGTGAGTAGAGAGATAGGTTATTCACTTGTAGGTTGTGCTCAATTGAGCAAATCAATTGTAATACATCTCTATTCATCAAATTAATGCAAGCATGCATTGGGGAATTTAGCAAATTTCTTTCACAGAAAAAAATATTGTGTGCATGTGTGTTATTTCTTATTGCATGTCTGAAATTTTGTTATAATTGTGAATTAACTTCTGCAGAGAAGTAAAGTAGGTTTGTGTCTTGTGATTTTGATTAAAACTTTATGAGCAGTTGCAAATCTACACCATAATTTCTACATGGTATTGGGGCAGGATTCACGTTAGACCAGGAATTTTGAAGTTGTTTCTCAGGAGGTTTGAATTTGCAATTCAATGTAGCAAGATCTCTTGAGAGCTTAGAAGATGACCTTCAACGCGATGAGGCTAGAGTATGCCTTGGAAGGCAGCTCTAATTTCATTTTATGGAAGGATCACATGGAAGCTGTGAAAATTCCTAAACTCAAAGGAGCCCCTACTGCAACAAATTTGAATCTACTTCACCTACTTGATTTTTTAAATTACATTCATCAAGTAATTATTTTGAATACTGAAGAAAATTACTTCCGCAGCCTACACTAATTAAATATTTGATCTCATGAAACAGAAAACAGAGCAAAGAACAAGATGAATAGGACACACTTATTTTTGGACACAATAGTCCCCAGAAAAACCCAATGCGGGAAAACTGGTGCAGTAGTTCCGAGGGTATATTATTATGCAGGAGAAATATCTAAATACAAATCTAGGATTCTCATCTAGCAATCCTTTACAAAGAAAATACTAGCGGAAAATCTGAGTGAGTTTTACCTCACTTCACCCGGCAAAATTCCGACTAATCCAACACAAGAATGGCTGGCCCCGATTATTTCTAAGTTGGCCCTGTGTAGGCCCTGCATTAGCCTTTCAAGGTCTATGTCATCCCTGTGTCACCTCTTCTGCCCTCTGTGTCATCTATCCTGGCTGTTCTGGCAGTTCCTGACAGTTTCGGTTATTCTCGACAGTTCTCGACAATTTTGGATTCTGCCTGACAGACAACTTTTCTGCTCTGTGTTGACCCTTCTGGCTCTGCGTCAAGAATGTGGGCCTAGACTGGCCCAACGTCTGCTCTCTAGGTTACTGTGTTGTCTCTCTGAAAGATCTCTCTGTCAGTATTCTTCGAAAAGTCCTTCTCCCAGATTCTCACTGCCCCTCTATTGCAAGATCTCCCCAATCAATTTTCCTTCTGAGAACTTCTCACCTCAGAAAATCGATTTCCTCAATCTCTCTATGTGTGTTTCCAAATGAACCCCAAGCCTCCATTTTGTACTTTTCCTGTAGAGTCTTCAATGGTCGGGATTAAGTCTCTAATCAACGGATAAGATTAAAACATGACTTGATCCACCTTCTAGATCATTCTCACCCATATTTTGATTAATACCCGTTAATATTTTAATTTCCCTAAGTTTAGACATAGGAACTCCATTAAAAATATTAATTATTTTAATAAAATACAAGCCGGGTGGAATTTCACCAAACGGTTTCTGGGTTCTTTAGAACTCACGTGCCTTTGCATCGCCACCAATTTTCAAGGCTAGATCGCTTCCGATGCTACCAAAAACTACACTCCCTATTAGCGAGGAAAGTGCTCTAGCAACAATGTCCACCTGCATGTTGCCTTGTTTATGAATCACCTCCTTTCTGCATTGTTGCCACCACCAACACTGTGTTGTTGCTGCTACTGTATTGTTGCCCATGAAACAGACACTTCCACTATTGCATCTGTACCACATCTCCCTCTCAAACACTGCATCTGCTATGCTGTTAGCACTGCCACTGCTAACATTGCATCCGTAATGCGACTTAGTTGTTGAGAGAAGCAATTGAAAAACATCCAAAAATTAGTTGAACTTAACTATGTTCAACATAATACAATGAATGTTGGAATCTGACTGCTGTTGATTCTGACCCTCTGAATCTTCTGTGCTACTGCTGACTCCTGCGTTGTACCAACTACACTATGGAAAACCTTGCTCTGTGTTGATCAGTCTCTGGTCCCCAGCTACTGCATCTGTCCTCCAAACACTCCACTACATCGTCTGACACTAAGTCCATCTTGCCACAGCTGAAACATTTGACCTTCGAAATGCCCTTCTTTCGCTTCAGCTTTTGTTGTCCCTTCAATGATAGAGATGCGTTCTCCTCCTCCTCCTTCATCTTTGTGCCACTCCCACTTCTGTCACTAAGGTTGAACTTCACTAGGTCCCTCCCTAACTCCTCTTGTTGAAGATCCGCCCACATCTCCTCCCATGAAGGTAGTTTTTCTCTGCTCAATATGCTTTCGACGAAAACTTGCCATTCATTTGAGAGTCCATTTAGGGCTATCCTCACCATCGCAGTTGACTAAGGAGTGAACTCCACTGCAACAAGTTAGTCTATAGTGTCCTGAAGACGTTGAAGATAGAGGTTCACCCCTTCTCCTTTCTGCATCAAAATCTGGTGCAACTTCCTCTCTAAATACATCTTTCGTTGTTCGGGAGAGCCTTCATATAGAGAAGATAAGGTTTCCCACATCTCTCACGTTGTATCCTTTACCTACAAGTGTGAGACCACATGATCTCGAACTCCATCGAGAATGAGCCTCTTTGCCTTCCCCTAATCGGCCTTGTATTTCTTCTCTTCATCGTTGTTAGCAGGAACAACTACAACACTATTGATGTAGGCCTCGAGATCATATTCCTCCAGAACAACTAATATTCTGGTCTTCCATATGACATAGTTGGAAGCTCTGTCCAACCTATCCTGATATCTGAGCCCATGCGATGCCATCTCACCCAACTATCGAACTTACTCCTCTAGCCACTGCTTAGCACTGCTCAGTTGCTTAGCAAGTGAGAAATTTGAACTTTCTGGAGGAAATTTCTCTGAGGAGAAAATTTCCCTTCTACGTGTCTTCATTCTTTTCCAGCGGATTTCTGCCCCAACAGATACTGCACCCTTCAAGCACTATGTTGAGGCTCTGCGGCACTCCCCTTGCCTCTGAAACTCACGATATGGAAATCATACCTCTCTGTCGTCTCACTCAGAGAGAGATTTCCTCGATTCTGCTTCCCAACAGGACTGCGCAATCCCTTCAAGGGGATTCAAATTGCTACCAAGTGCAGCTTTTGGCATCACTGCTCAGCACTGGATTTTATCTTCCTATTTCAAAATCAATGCTTTGATACCATGTTAAAATTCCTAGACTCTAAGGAACCCCTACTGCAGCAAATATAAATCTACTTCACTTACTTGATTTTTTAAATTACATTCATCAAGTTATTCTTCTGAATACTGAAGCAAATTACTTCTGCAACCTACACTAATAAAATATTTGATCTCATGAAACAGAAAATAGAGCAAAGAAAAAGATGCATATGACACACTTATTTTTGGACACAATAGTCCCCGGAAAAACCCAATGCAGGAAAATTGGTGCAATAGTTTTGAGGGTTTATTATTATGCAAGAGAAATATTTGAATAAAAATCTAGGATGCTCATCTAGCAATCCTTTACAGAGAAAATACTGGCGGAAAATCTAAGTGAGTTTTACCTCACTTCAACCGGTAGAATTCCGGTTGATCTGACACAAGACTGGCTGGCCCCGACTATTTCTGTGTTGGCCCTGCATCAAAATTTCAAGCTTTACATCAGCCCTGTGTCACCTCTTCTTCCCTCTGCATCAGCTATCCCGACTGTTCCGGCAGTTCCCTACAATTCCAGTTGTTACCGTAAGTTCCGATAATTCCCAACAGTTCTCGCAGTTCCCGCAGTTTTGGATTCGGTGTGACAGACAACTTTTCTACTCTGGGTTGTTCTGGCTCTGCGTCAGGACTGGGGCTAGACTAGCCCAGTGTAAGCTCTCTTGGCTACTGCGTTGCCTTTCTACAAGCTCTCTCAGCCTCTCTATCAGTATTCTCTGGAAAGTCCTTCTCCCGGATTCTCACTGCCCCTCTGCTGCAAGATCTCCCCAATCATTTTTCCTCCTGAGAACTTCTCACCTCAGAAAATTGATTTCCTCAATCTCTGTGTGTGTGTTTCCAAATGAACCCCAAGCCTCCATTTTATACTTTTCCTATTGAGTCTTCAACGATCGAGATTAAGTATCTAATCAACGGCTAAATTTAAAACATGACTTGATCCGCCTTCTATATCATTCTCACCCATATTTTGATTAATACCCATTAATATTTTAATTCCCTAAGTTAGACTTAGGAACTCCATTAAAAATATTAATTATTTTAATAAAATACAATCCGAGTGGAATTTCACCAAACGGTTTATGGGTTCTTTAGAAATCATGTGCCTTACCCTCTCCACCAATTTTCAAGGTTAGAGAACTTCTGATGCTACCAAAAACTAAAAGAAGCGGTATTCGATAACAATGGATTGTTAGAATACATCAAGAGAGATGTTGCAAAACAAAACAAAATTTGATGCCCAGAACCTTTCTTAGTGGAAAAAAGATGTAGCCAAGGTGAGGAGAATAATATTGGAGGAAGTACAGGACCACATTGTCACCAATATCCATTGGAAAGAAACTCCTTATGCAATGTGGAGAGCACTGACACATCTGTTCTAGAATAGTAGTAACCACAAGAAGCTAGCGCTCAAGGATAAACTTCGAAATATCAATATGCAGAAGAATGACACTATCTTGCAGTATCTAATCATGTTCACACAAATTCTTGATGAGCTTGCAGGAGTTGGTGTCATTGTTTCAGAGGATAACTTGGTAAGCCTAGCCCTTTTGGGCCTTCCCAAGAGCTAGCATAACTATCAAGATTCAGTGAACGGGAGGGAGAAACTACCGAATTGGGAATGGTTATGGCCTGATTTGGTACAGGGGGGAAATAAGGCGGAATACTAGAGATGGGACTTCATCCAAGCACAACGATGAAGAAAACTTTGCATTGGTTGGAAATGTTAAGAAAGGAAAAGGGAAGAAATCTCAAACCAAACCAGAATCTAGCCAAGTGGGCAAGAAGAAAGATTTGTCAAAAATTAAATGCTTCCATTGTCATGAGTTCGGGCACTATGCCACAAAGTGTCCACATAAAAAGGTAAGCAAGAAGACCTTAGGAGGAGTATTAGGTTAAGCCTTGGCTTCACAGTTCAAGCTTGACTTTACCCTTATCGCATTTATGGCCAACACAGTGATGAGGAACGTGTGGTACTTGGAATCAGGTGCATTGTTCCACATGACAGGGTGTAGAGGCTTTTTAAGTGACCTGGAGGAGAAAGATTTGCAGATGCACACCGAGCTAGGGGACGACGGAAGGTACAACACGACCGAGATTGGTACAGTCACCTTTCAGAGGGAGTCGGGCTCCCCTCTCAGGCTCAAGGATGTCATGTTTGTTCCAAGCCTAAAGAAAAATCTCATCTTTATTATAGGTTTGGAAGACCATGGTTATGATGTGATCTTCAGTAAAGGAAAATATTCCCTGAGACACATAACCATGGTACAAGTGAAGTAGATTAGGGTTCATGTGATGAACCTATATAAGCTAGATGTGGAATATTGTGCTACATTAAGCACTAGGAGGAGAAAGTGCAGGGTCGCAATGTCGATGAACTTTGGCACAAAAGACTTGGCCATTTGCATCATGACGCCTTTAAGATTATGCAACAAATAACCATTGGCCTCCCTAAAGGAGCACTTGAGCAGTAGGATGTATGCAAAGGATGTACCTTGGGGAAGTACACAAAATCCACATTCCATGATCAGGACAACAAAGCACATGCAGTCCTAGAAAGGATCCACTTTGATGTTTGTGGACCTTTCTCAATAGCCTCCACTTCCAGACACAAATATTTTGTCATTTTTATTGATGACTTCTCACGGAAGTGTTGAATCTTCTTCACGTGGAAGAAATACGAGACATTCTCCAAGTTCGTAGAATTCAAGGCATTGGTTGAGAAAGAAACCGACAAGAAGGTGAAGGCTCTTAAGAGTGATAATGGAGGTGAGTACGTGTCGAATGAATTTAAAAATTTATGTGCGAAAGAAGGCATTTGACAAGAGTTGACAGCACCCCACAACCCACAATAGAATGGGGTGGTTGAGAGAAAGAACCGTAGTATTATGGGAGAAGTGAGGGCGATGTTGCATGACCAAAGCCTACCTCTACATTTGTGGGCTGAGGCATGCAACACAACAATCCATGTGCATAACTAGAGTGCTCATCAAATTTTGGGCATGATTATACCGGAGGAGGCATTCTCAGGGAGGAATTTGGATGCGTCACACTTCAGGATTTTTGGAGCCTCTGTTTACTGCCATTTCTCCAAAGAATCAAGGAAGAAGCTTGAGCCGACAACAAAATTGGGGGTATTTACGGTTTACACATAAACTCCCCACAACTATCATGTGTACTTTCCATCCCTCAAAATGACATTTTTGCGAAGGGATGTAAAATTTGATAAGGAGAAAGCGATGTGGTGCTCCCTTGAGAGGGAGCTTCATATCCCACTAGAAGAGGAGCTTTTAGCTCCAAAGGAGGAGCCTGAGAAAGCCGTGGAGTGGCCGGAAATTAAGGAGCAAAGAGTGGAGACAACCACTCAAGCGGAACCATCCAGAGAAGGCAAGAAAAGGACTAGGGAAGCTGATAGACTTATGCATATGCGAGGGAGAATGTGGGAGCTCCTTCGAATTTGCGTAGGTAGAGAAGGTCACCTGATCAATACATTGACTACATAGCTCCAATGACTGAGCTTGTAGAGATTGAGCCATCCTATTTCGAGGAAGCAGTAGAGCAACCTATATGAGTTGCTGCAATGGTGGAGGAATACAAATCCATTGTAAAGAACAATGTTTGGGAAGTGGTTCCAAGGCCAGTAGATAAATCAATAGTGGGTTCAAGATGGATCTTCAAAGTGAAGCAAGCAACATACATAAGCATAGAGAAGTATAAGGCCATATTTGTGTCCAAGGGGTACTCTCAAGTTCAGGGAATTGACTATGAGGAGACCTTTTCTCCTATAGCAAGGTACTCATCCATTAAATCAATTCTTGCACTAGTTGCACATATGGGGTGGAAGATGCACCAGATGGATGTAAAAACAACATTTCTCAATGGGGTTATTAAGGAGGATGTGTATATCGAGCAAGCCGAAGGTTTTGAGACATTTGATCAGGAGTCTCATGTGTGCAGACTCAAGCGAGCATTTTTATGGTCTCAAATAAGCACCTCGTGCTTGGTACACCATGATCGATAGCCACCTCATTGGTTTGTGCTTCACCAAAAGTGAAGCGGATGCAAACCTCTATGACATCTTGGTAGAAGGTAAATTGTTTATTATTGTCTTATATGTTTATGATTTTATTTTAACTGGTGATGAGAAACTGATCAGATCTTGCAAGGAGGACATTGCAAGGGAATTTAAAATGAAGGACATGGGTCTCATGCACTACTTCCTCGGGTTGGAAGTATGGCAAGGCAATGGGGAATTGTTGTCTCTCAAGGAAAGTATGCAAATGAGATACTACAAAAGTTTTGCATGGAGAGTTGCAAACCCATAGAGACACCTCTAGCGACCAACTGGAGGAAGGAGGATGCCACTTCAGGTGAAGAAGTGGATGCTACCATTTATCAATAGCTAGTGGGTTCACTCATGTATCTTGTGAACACACAACCAGATATGTGCTATGCAGTCAACCAGCTGAGCCAAGCTATGGTTAGGCAAACCAAATTATTTTGGAAAACAACTAAGCATGTTTTATGGTACCTCAGAGGCACTACCCAGTTTGGACTATGGTTCAGATAGACAAAGGGAGTGAAGCTATGTTGCTTCACAAATGCAGATTGGGTAGGGAGTCCATTAGGTGGAATTTTCAATGTTGGGTCTGTAGCGGTTTCCTGGTACAATAGGAAGCAAAGATCTATGGCATTCAACTTAGCAGAAGAAAAATACATGGCTACAAGTCAAGCAACATGTGAGGCGATCTGGATGAAAAAGATCAAATGCAATTTATGAATTCCTGCCACTTGTTACAATGAATGTGCCACCGAGGAAGGATTTTGAAATTTCATGGCCTAAGAATGTAATATATCCAAACCACAAAGCCTATCAACCTCAATAAATGCGCTAAGGACTAGCCAAAGTGCGAGGTAGAGAGGAGAAATAAACTTCTAATGATAACATACACCTGAACGACGATTATATATCTTGGAATTTTGATCATGGTTAAGGGATAGAGGCATATTTTGTTCTTCCATGATTTATTCCTATTGTGCCTTGTCCTAGGGAGGATACTTTTTTTGCCAACATATCTGCCACCGAGTTTAAATATCTGTACACATGAAAATAATCCAGGTGCTTGAACTGAGAGGCAATTAATGAAATCCTTTGGAGTATGGGAGGACTATCTGAGCATGCCCCTTTTTTTGGCCCTAATACCTTGTCAGATAACAAGCATTGAATCACCAAAAACCAATAAATTAAAAACCAATAAATTGTGTATTTTCTTTGTAATAGCTAGTTCTAAGTCTTTCCACATCGCGAGAAACTTAGTGTGATAATTGGTCACAGTAACAAAACCCAAAACCAAATAAAACCCCTCCCACTCTTACGTCTTCTAATAAACATCAAATATATCAATAATACTTTAATAATAATAAATTAATACTATAATAATAATAATAAATTAAGAACTCGAGAAATCAAAGACATCTCGCAGAACATCAGAATAAGCATTAAGATAAACCCACTTGCATATTTTCATGAACATTCTATGTCACTCAGTTTGTGGATATCCCTTGATAAAGAGGAATCGTAGCATAAAGTGGGCTCTATACATTTCCATCACGTGCATATGTGTCTTGAGTCAAATTTACTATGTTTCTTCGCCATTTTTTCACATATATAAAATTTATGTATGCATTTTTTTATTCAAATGGTCGTGGTTCTTTTATTATTTTAAGCGTGGTATGGAAGGATACTTCGATCATTTACAAATAATTTTATATATATAATTTTTAATTTAATTTTAATAAATAAAGTTTATAGCTTAAAATTAATTTAAAATTTAAGAATTAAAATTAATAATCAGTAAATTAATATAGTTATATATATTAAATAGCTAATAAACATTAATGAACATCAAAATGCTTATTTTATAATACATATTATATTATTAAAATTAAAAACAAAATAAAAAATAATTAAATTAAATTAAGTTATTATTATTATTATTATAAGAATTAATATATGAGTTAAACATATATAATTAAAAAAAATATTTAAAGAGATTCTTAATTATGGAGATTCACTCTTACTTTATCATGGAGATTTTTAACTTGTAACTAAGTTTTGTTACAATACCATGACTTATTAGTGGCATGTGTCCAAAAACTCATAACTCGTGTTTATATGGCATTTTTTTAGTGATTAATCAATTTAATTAAAAATGTATAAAGGGTAAAACTACTTTTGAAATAAATCTCAATCTTTGATATGTGACTACTACTAAAAATATTCTATAATTTCTTCGTTGAAATAAAACCCCTATCATCTATTTAATAATTATTGATAATTAAATTAAAATTATTTAAGCCTTATTTTAAAATAGACTCTCTTATCAACATATTGATTCAAATGACATGATTGTGTGCACTCTACAACTGAGTACAGGTTAGACATGTAAGCGCTAAATGTTAGATGTTAGACGTTATATGTAGATATTTTTTAAATTCAATTTTTTTATATTGTAATTTTGTTCTTATTAATAAAATTATCAACAATTTTAAATTAATAAAATTATCAACAATTTTTTAGATAAAAGAAAATCATAATATACATATCACATTTAAATATAAACATATAAATAGTAGTTATAAATTAACATCCATTTTACCATATAAATTAAAATAATGATTTCCTAACCATATTTAAATTTAATTAATAAGCACATAATATACATTTCACCCATATTTTACCATGGATATTACTAACATCTAAATAGGGTTTCTTACAATACCATGACTTATCAATACCACATACCCAAAGCCATAACACACACACACTCTCTCTCTCTCTCACACACTTCACTTGCATATAATTGTATCACACTTTTAAAATTAAAACTTAATACTTACAATAAACATATAATATAACAAGATTCTTAACCATGGATATTCCTCTTCGAGACTCTTGTCACACTCGTGAAGTTTGGGGTTGCAAAATATCTAGAGGATCGTGGAGGAAGATCGAGATGATCCAAAAACAATTTATAATATACAACCTCAAGATTAAAGGTAATAATCCCTATCCTATCCTCTTGACTGAAGCTAGCCTTTCCCCCATTGAAAGCATAGCTATGTTTCACTATCTGATGTATAAAAAGAAGCTTTACAACATGGAAACCAAGAGGTTCCCCAAAATTGCTTCTATCTCTAGCCAAAACCCCCACCTCCGACTCAAGTAGGGTTGGCACAAGGATGCCTAGGCATGGCTCAACTATTGGGGGGTAAAGGAGGAGATCATCTTGGAGAATAGAGATAATATTAAAAATACTATCACTTCCAAATTTAAGGACAAATTGTGGGATGATAAGGAGCTTGAGGGGAAAATGAAGCTAAGGTACTATAAGGAGGTGATCAACCCCACTCTCGCTAACCAGAATTACCTCTTTGTCTTGACTAGTGCTAAGAAGAAAATGAACATTGTGAAGATAAGAACTAACTCCCACGAGCTTCAAAGTGAAATTGGGCATTGGTTTATCCCCAAAACACCCTGGGAAGAAAGAATCTATAATATGTGTTGGATTGTCCAACCCTCACTCACATCCGTTCTCATTTCCAAAACATTTGTCATACTTCCAACCTTCTTGACTATAGTGATCTCAGAACACTCCTCTAAATAATATTTTAAAAAGTCTTAACTAATTTCTTTTCTTAAAGTCCAATAAATATTTTATAAATAGTTTATTTTTATTTTTATTTTATAACATTTTAAAAATTAAATCTAAAAGCAAAAAGTTACAGGGAGATGTTGAAGTGGTGTAAATGTTTGTCAACATTTACATGTGGGCTCGATTAAAAATAATAAAACGTTAAAAGTAATTGCCAAGAGAGGCCTCTCTAGACTAGTATGTAGATGTGTTATAATGTTTTATAAACATTTTGACTTGATCAAAATAAAATAAAAATTAAAATAAAATTGAAAAAAAGAAATAGTAATGATAATTATCAATAAAACATTTTGACTTCGTCAAATTACATAAAAATGAAATATAAAATTAATAATCCATCTTAACTCTAGATCCATCGTAACTCCATATCTCCCTCCATATCTCCCAAGCACCCAAAGGGATCAAATCTATGCAGTTGTCAACCTCTTTTAGAGTTAAAAGAGATTTGATCCTGAATTGTAAACCTCTTTTAGAGTGAAAGGAGATTTGATCCCTCTTGACGCTTGGTAGATCTCGAGTTAAGATGGATATACGCTGGTTTTAAATAATTAAAAGTGAAAGTTTAAATAGATTAAATATCTTATTGTAATATAGTTATTTTATGAATTATGATAAAATTTCATTTCTTTGAATTATATATTCATATATAATTTTGGTGTTGAATTTTTCAGTTAGTTTCTTAGTGGTTTTGAAGATATTTTTTTAAAATAAATAATTATAATTAAAATATGTTTTTTATTTTTAGTATTTAGAAGAATTTGTAATTGGGTTGAGTTTGTACCATTATAGTTTTTAGGTGACTTAGAATCACAAAGCAAAACTTATTTTTTAATTTATAAAATTGAATTACCGGTTGTGACCTAATTTATGGAGAGGAGAGGAGGATAAGCTCTAGACCTCAGAGGTTTACGAGGTTTACTAGTAGCTACCACGGAGACTAACCTAAAGAGTGTTGAGAAAATTGAACTAGTGACCTCTTAATAGAAAATGTGCTTTAACAATGGGGACTCAACCAATTGTACTTGATAACAAACTTGAGTAGTTAAATTCACAAGTGGGTGATGGTATCCTTTTGGGCAAGTTTGTTATAAGACTTCTTTTGTATACATATGACCTTATTCTGATTGCTAAATCTGCTCTTGGTTTGCAAGAGCACTTACTATCCCTTGAGCATTTTTGTAGAAGGGTGGGGATGCAAGTCAATATTAGCAAAACGAAAGTAGTGGTTTTCTCTAAAAAAATGAAATACAACCAACATAAGTTCTACTTTGAAGGAAGCATCCTTGAAGAAGTTGTGGATTACAAATACCTTGGAATTGACTTCAACAAAAATCTAAGTTGGGATGGCTATAGAAACAAAGGAACTTCGGGGGGTAAGAAAGCATTTTATGCTTTTCAAAATGGGTGTAGAGAGGCAGAGATATGGGACTGGAAAACCACTCAAACTCTTTTTGGGCTTCTAGTGATTCTGATGATTCTCTATGGTTGTGAACTGTGGGCCAATAGTACATCCGGCATGCAGTGAAAACAAATTGAGAAAATTCAGAAGCGTTTGATTACAAATAAATTCAAAATTGAAAGTGCAGTTCCTTATGCTATCTTGTTAAGTGAAACATGGATTGCTCCTATTGAATCAATTGCTATGGTGCGAGTCATAATGTATTTAAAAAAAATGAGCAAATGGAGGAGGGCAGATGGCCTAAGGTTGTCTTTAATGACATATTGTGCAAAATAAAGAAGACTTGGATGCAACAAAATAACAAATTGTTTAGTAAATGGGGTATTTGCTTGAACATGTGTCCCATAAAATAGTAAAGAGATAAAAGCTTTTGTTATGAATAAGTTCCACAAGCATACTTAGGATAAGGAGCCAGGGAGAAAGAAAAAGTACTATATTGAAGTGTTTGATCCCACTCATAATCATCAACAAAAAGCATACATAGAGGCCAATATTAATTGGAAAGTCAAAATTCTTATTGCTCAGTTAAGGACTAATTCTCATCAACTCCGTTGTGAAACAAGGTGCTGAAAAAGGCCAAAAGAAGTGTGGGAGGAAAGAGTATGTATTTTTTGTTCCTTCGGAAAAGTAGAAACAGAAAAACATTTCATTTTAGAATGTGAGGCCTTCTTAGCTCTTGGGATAATCTATTTAGTGAGGGGTTTGTCGAGAAGCTAGGAGCGTTTATTGTGAGGTTTCACAGGGAAAAGGCCAAATACATCAATCACATGAAGAAGCAATCTGTCCCATAAGCTATCTTTAGCCTCGTAGACATTAAAATAATTTTCTTTCTTTCTTTCTTTCTAACCATTCTGGCTACTCAACCAATTAAACTATTCGAAGTTTAATACAAATTTATATTTAATACCAAATTATATATTATAATGGTTTTTATAATAGAGCAAATTTATAAATATGTTTTTTCTTTAATAGAATAATAAAAAATATATAAAAAACCTTTACTTAAAAAAAATGTTTTTTTGTTTGTTTGTAAGAAAATATCTTATTCTCCAATTTAGAGGTGAAGAAATTAACATATTATTTGTAACTTGAATAGTCAAAATAATAATCATTCTTCTCCATCATTTAAAATAAATTATATATATATATATATATATAAAATAAATATTTTTAAAATTTAATAAATTAATTCTAATATTTTTTTTGTAAGTTTGGTTGGACTATTTCTTCATCATATCCAATATATCACCCCATGGAATATAAGAATTGAATAAGTGACTTCGCATCAAAAAAACGCCTTAACAAAACACCCAATCACAAACTAATTCTAATATTATTAATAAAAATTAACTTAAATAATCAGATTAATATTCACCCTCTCCATTACTTAAATTTAATTATATATACAAATTTTAAATATTTAATATTCTCCACAAATATCGATTATTATTATCAATAATAAAATAAATTAGAAAAATAAAATCTGCTCCTTAAATTCTTGTGAAGTCAGAGTCTCTTCATACAAAGGAAATGATATCATCAAAAGAGTATCTACTTTATGTTGCAGATCTTATAAATATGGCAGTAGAAGATTAATCAAAGTTAATTTTCCCTTCCAAAACTCTTTTCATAATCATTTCTAAAACCCGATATCATTAAACATTTATAAATGAAAGGTTTTTAATATTATTTTAATATATTTATATACAAATATTATTTTAGTAAATAACATATTTCTATCATTATCATTAAAAATGATTTAAAAAACTAACATTATATTTAATAGAATATAATATTTATTATTAATAAATTGAAAAATGAAAAAAAATCTTTAATTTGCATTAATATAATATTAATTTTATTTAAAAATAACAATTCAAAATTACAGGTTTCGTTTCTTCCCGATAAATTTTTACAAATTAATAACAAATAAATATAATTAAATTAAAATATTATATTTATCAAATATTGCAAAAAAAATAATATTAACCGTTTGGAAATTTTCTAATTCAAATAAATTTTTTCTATTTACCATGTTGTATCCACCTACCACCATCATTATTCCATCGCATTGTGAAATTTGTAACCCTCCCTAATCCGGGTTTGAATGTGAAAACTATTTTTGGATGATTATAAATCTGTTTTTTTTAGCCACATGAAGCTTCCGGGTCTGAGAAAGTGCAGACGGTGACACTGGGGGAGGCCAAAGGTAAGTGTTTTGGCAACACCCACATGTCAATCTAAGAGTTTTAATCCCGTCTGTTCCAATCTCAGGACACCACAGGCCATCGACTCGGTTGAGTGTTGAGCGAATATTCTTTTTTCGTGCGAGTTACCCTCACCCACATCATCTAAAATGCCTTTCCGATAGTGTAGAATGATGCCCATCTGAGGAAATTCAAAAGGTTTTCATGTCTTTAATTTGATCACAGTAAAAAACAGAAGCGAGAAACAGGAAAAAAAAGAAAATAGCGGCAGCGGGTTTTTCGCTCTTTTTAATCAAATCTGCATCTCTATGAATTCTGGATGAAAAAGGCCTGTTTTTAACCTTACAGGAAAACTTCTATTTGGGCGCCCCAAGTGAAGGATCAGAAGCAACAAGGCTGTTTTGGGGTGTGTACATTCCCCAGAAAAGACTTGATTTAGGGATGTGTAAACCCTGTTTCGGGTATGTTTGGGGGTTTCTACAATGAAAGATCAGAAGAAAGGTAGGTTGCTTAGGATGTATTCTATCTGAAATACTCTTGTTGTGGTATATGAAAAACCTAAAGAAATCCAGTTTTGGGCATATATGCAGGCATAGAAATTCCAGTTTTGTGTATATATACAGCCCTCATAAGTCCAGGGATATATACAGCCCTAAACATTCAAGTTTTGGGTCAAATTCAGGTGCCTAATTCTCCTACTTTTTGGAATTTATAAATTCAACCTGAAGAAATCCTCTTTTGGGATAGTATGGATTTCCCGAAATTCCTGTTTTGGATTTTAATCAGCCAACACAGATACTGTTTTGGGTGCTTCTGCCTGCCATTTTGTGAATGCGGATTTTGATCACGAGGCTAGACATTTTTTTGGGGGGTGGACCGCATTTGAAGATCAACAACAAGAAAGTTGATTTGGTATTATATTCAGCTTCTCTTTAGAGAAAAACCTATTTTGGGCTACATACATTCAAACACCCCCCACAAATCCTCTTGTGATATTGTCGGTAGAAAAAGTCCAATTTTGCAGTTTTTGGCTTGAGACTACTTTGACGTAAGATTTTGAGATTCCCCATATTTTTTGTGGGGTATACTACATTGGAGGATCAACAGCTATAAGGTTGCGTTGGATTTATTGATCTGGATTTAGTTCTTAAAAGACAAATTCATGATGGAAAGTTGGAGGAAATTTTTCAAGTCTTCAGGGATTGATATATGTACATTGATTGAAAATGCGATAATAGTTGCATCATCTGATTATCCCCAAGAATTGGAAGCCAGAAGAGACAGGATAGCTCAAAGATTGTTCACATCTACACTTGTTCGATGTGGTGAATGCAATGCATTGAATTCGACAAACCTGGATTCTTCAGGTGAAGATGATATTGCAGGGGCAGTGGTTGCTAGATGTGAAGATGGTCAGAATGATACTAAGGGTTCCAGAGATGAGAGCCCTGATAGCAAGGTGACAAGTAGCAGCAATGAAGGCAACAAGAACATGACTAGGAATTACAGCTACTACCAGGCCGAGGCTCTTACAGAGGAGATAGAGGAGGAGTCTCAAATTATCAGAGAAGTTGATAGAATCAAAGACACTCTTTCAAACCCAGATGAGGTATTTTTAATATCCTTAAGAATTAGTTAGTTTTTGTTCTCTTTAAATGGGAAGTGCTTCAAAAACATACCCCGAGCACTTGCAACACAAAGAACGGATTTCTTTCATCTTGGATCTCAGGTCCGAGGGTTCGATATTCTGCCAAGATCGGCCGGGACTGGCACATAGGTGGTGAAAACCACAGTGAGAATGAAATCTTGGTGGATCGCTTAACCCTTCATTGTCCACTAAACTACAGTAAACTATGGCCTATGAAAACCACCTAGTTTTAATGTCAGTACAGGCTCACCTGCTTCAAATTTTGGAAAACTGCGAGAAATTTTTTTATATGCGTTGGTGGTTGTTCCAGGCTCCAACAGTAGCCTAGTTGAAGTTCAGTTTGGCTTATATAGTTATTCTTCTTTTGTTTCTGAATGGAATGTTTTTGGTATTTATTGAGGATCGGGCAGTTAATTTAGGTCATATGTTGAATTCTTCTTTCCTTCTGCCCTAAACAACCAACTAGTCTATGGTCAGTGTAGATCATCTGTTTGGCTTTGGTGTTCTTTCAAGACCAGTAAAGTTAAAGCTTTGAAGGTTAGGTTAGGTTGTGTTTTATTTATAACCTTGTGCAAACGTAAAATCAAAAGAATTTCAGACTGGTGTCTATTAAGCCCTGAATATGCTCATGACGGTCAAATTAAGTCATTTTCAAATCTTCTGAGAAAATAAAATTGGTTTGTGGCCTTTTTCTTTTGATCTCATAAATTTTCGTATTCTTAAGTAAAGTTAGTCCAATTAATGTTTTCAGAATGCTAGATATCTTCATTTTAGCCTTCTATGCATTATTTTACATGACAACGGGTATGATGCTTTGCCCCCTTCAGACTTTTGGCTAGGAAACTCCGATTGGGACTTTGCTATAATAAATAATTTATTGATTGAATCCATGCCATAATCCTTTGATGAAAAATTTGTATGAAAGATTTGTTCCTGTTTTGACTAGATTAACCTATTCCTCTATGTTTTTATGCAGTCAGAAAATCAGCTATACGAGTCATTGAGAATATTGGAGTTAAGGCAACTTTCTGTCGACATTCTAAGGGTATAACTTCTTTCATTGTTACTTCAATAATTCAAGATATTTTTGTTCCCAGTGCGTAATAAAGTTGTTTACCAGCGGTTATCTTAGCAACAAGGTAATGGTGGCCCGGATTTGCCATCACTGGAGGATGTCAACCTGGTTGTGTAGGTGTGGCCCTAAATGAATAGGGTTTCTCACCCTGTCGCATGTAAACTGCTTGTAAAAGGACATTGCAATCTGCATTATTTCCCCTGCATGAACCCATGCTATTTGAAATTCTGTATTATGCTTTTCAAACCTCTAGAGGTTTTATCTTAAATTAATTTGACTACATGGGAGTTCAATTGCAGACTTTCCGGTGTTTTCGTTATATCTGGTGTGATTACGTCTAATTGCAACATTTGATCGATTTCAATCGAGCATATGGTCATATTCAACTTGCAATGTGAATTTCATTGATTGAGTTTTGGGGTTCCGAGGTTTTGTCCTCCTATAAGATTTTTAAAGGAGTCGCTTAATATATCTACATTGTAGAGTTGAGGATTGGGCTTCATAAAGGTGTTGTCTCTTTGAATTTGATTTTGAGAGAAGGCTTCTGATCTGTCTTTTCAATACTTTGCTCTATTTCCAGGCAACTGCTATTGGCAAGACAGTGAATAGATTAAAGAAACACAGTTCAACGAGAATTCAGTCCATCGCAAAGCAGCTAATCAGGTATTGCATGGCTTGTTTTGCAAATTCTCACTAGGCAAATGGATAATTGTTTGCGGTGGAAGTGCAAAGGCAGTCCTCAAATAGCTAAGGAACATAAGACAACAGGGTAGAGCAATAAGTAAAACTTTCACTGGTCTTGAATAATTAGATCTTTGTTTTTATAACGACCATTGCAGTGGTTGGAAAGATCTTATGGATGTATGGTTAAAGACTGCTGATGATGTTGCTGCGGCGGCTATAGGTGTGGGATTGTATTTTGGAGAGAATACTGATTTTATAACTTCAATTTATCTTTTTGTGTTTGTTTAAGTGCTTGATTGAATATGTGGTTAATTTTTGGTTGTCAGGCACCTCTCCAGACTCAGTTTCACCAGAAGCTTTCAAAGATGATGATGGTCTACCTTCTCCTCCACTTGATGAGGGTGCCTTTTTAACAGCTCAGACCACATCAATAGAAATGTCTCAGGTAGTTATGAACGTATACATATTTGTACCGTGTAAAATCCCTTTGTTTTTAGCCAAAGCATCAGTGGTTATCATTTTCAATTATATATGCAATTCATTGCTACGTACAATGGCTAAAAGATAGAAGGACAGTGATGTTTAGGAAATTATTGTTGAACATACTTGTTGCTTTTAGATAAGATATGAATGCATGCTATTTGAGATATGAGACTATTGTATATTCTGATTTAATTTTTTTCATTGTATCATGCTCGGGCTTGAAGTTCTTTGATGGAATGGATGAGGATGGAAGTAAGTCAATTTTTCTATGAATTGAAGCTCTTATCAGGCTTCCAGCTGTTGAAGACTAGCAATCCATTTATTTCAACTCAGATGTATCATTTATTTTGTGTTTGTGATTGTTTCTCATTTTTTATTTCCATTGTGATATAGATATTCGAAATACCAATGGACATGACAAAGATGGAGATGCTGGTTATTTTGAAAAACAATGCACAGTGGCACCTTCGAGTAATGGCAAGCAGTCTATTCAACGGAGCAATGCTGTAAGGGAAGGTGCAATCAGTGGTAAACAAGGAACCCCAGGAGATAAAAAGGCAACGGGAGACACAAAGTCACATATTCAAAAGCAGAAGAATACTGATCATAGACATTCAATTAGTATTCCAAATGATGGAGCTGCCACTTCTATGCGTGTTAAGAATACAAGTGGAATGCCTCAGAGGAATGAACTTAGGGACAATGTCCGTCGGTGCAGTGATCCAATGAAGAATCAAATAAAGGATGCTTCTCTTCCACCTCGAAATGTGAGTGGCTCAATCCATTGTTTTCTCCATGGTACTTCATTACATTGAATGTATAACTATCACATATAAACAGAGGCAATAGATGACAGGTGCCCAGACAAGTTAATTTTGTACTCTTGTAGACAGTCCTGCTTGAAGTTACTAAGAGGCACTTGTTACTAGTACAGAGAACAATGGAGGTGTATATATAGTTAGGTACTGAATCTAAAAATTAAGTCTCATGCTTTTTTTTTTCAGAAGCCAACATCTTCAGTTGATATATCTGTAAGGGTTGAAGCTTCTAAAAGAAAGCTTCAGGAACGATACCAACAAGCAGAAACTGGTTTGTACTATTGACTTGTCCTTTCCTGATTTATCAGTGGTGTGAATTTCTGCAAAATGTGTGATTAAGTTTTGAACTAACATCATGTTCATTCCTTTTGCAGCAAAGAGGCAACGAACTGTTCAAGTAATGGATCTGCAAGACCTCCCTAAAAATGGGCGTAATCTTGTAAAACCATCGCAAGCTAAACTAGGGTCACAGAATAGGCAGCGATTCATTAATCGCATATAGGAATGTCATATTATCTGGGCCCAAGTAGTCCAGTATAAATTGCTTGAAGACCCGAGTAGTCCAGTATAAATTGCTTGAAATCATGATACACTGGTCATGCCTGTTTTTCTGTGAGTCTGAAGCTTCCAATTGGAGTGGAGTGTATTTTTGAGAACGGGAAACTGACCAGCGAACTGACTGACTGGTGATTTCATTTTGTAAGGTTCCTATTTCTTCACATAGAAGATCAGAGATTGTGGTGGTCAGATGGAGCTAGGACTTTTTACACCTTAACTCATGTCTACCTTGATCATAGATGTACAGGTCCCTGTCCTATATGCTGGCTTATCATACATATTGTAGAACGAGAGAGGGGATCATTTCAAATTTTGATGTCAAAATATGACATGTGATGAATAATATTCACCTTTCCTCATATTTAACTTGTTCTCTCCTAATGTAGAGATCCTCATCTTGTATGTTTGGCCTATCATACACGGTGTAGAATCAGGGAGAGGATCATTTCAATTTTTGATGTCAGATGGAATAAAGCAATGTTTAGAATGATATCCATCTTATGTTTTGTAATTAAAAATCGAAATGATCAAAAACCAATTTGTGACAGTAACTCTCTGTGAAATTGATGCTAATGAGTGGTGTCAAAGTTCCAAATAGAATAGTAAGACAAACATTTCATCGGTTTATGTATAGCTTTTTCAAGGGATGCCTTGATGGAGATTATCTCAAATTTGGAGCACTAAAGCCCTGCTAGGAAAACTATATAAAATAGAGTATTAACTGAATGCAGATAACTCTAAACATCCAAGGCCTGAAAACCTGTCAAGGGAAAATATCTGTATCTGGTCAAAACTTTTCCTTGCAGGTAAACATTTTTATGCCGAGCATTTGAAGGATCATACTTACGAGAAGTTGTGAAATTAAGAGCACTGTGCATGCCATTTCTATGCTTAGCTTAGCTGTGTCCAAAGCTTTAGCATTTGCAGAATTTGAACTTTTTACATCTTTTACTGTTGATTAAATCCAATTATGCAATGTTCATGGTAAGGAATACTGGGAATTATATGCATTAGTTAGGGTCCGTGCTGGCAAATGCATGCCTATAATTTTAAAAAAGTTTTTACATCTCAGAAGATTGATAGCTGTGAAATGTTATGAGCATACTCAAGACAGAGAAACTTAAAAGCAACTATGCACAATTTCGGAAAATATGTAATAATAAAGTTGTGAGGAGGAGAAAAGTTTCAGAGAAAGAGGATGGTGTAGTTGGAAGGTTATTGGAAATAAGTGTTTGACCAGATCTAATAAAAAATTATCGCGAAGAGAGAATTATGATTAGACATGTATGATGAGGAGGAGGTACATAGAAATCATGGTGATTAAATAGATGAGGCTTAACAATGGCAACTTGCTTTCTGGTGTAAGTATATTGGAGTCAATGGAGTATCGAATCATAGAGCGTGACCTGCTAAAGTTTTTAAAGCTCACGAGCTTACTGAGAAATGTTAAGTTGGTAAACCTTGAAATGCTTAAGATGTTATATCTCATCTTTGGGGAAAGATATCTTATGCCTTGTTTTCGGAGAAGGGCGATTTTCTAGACTAGCGTCTCTCCTCTCTTGGAGGAAAGTCTATTTCTGCTTATAAATTGGACGACGCTTAGGTGCCAAGTCTTCTTTGCAACAAAGGAATTGGCAATATTAGATAAATGGATATCAACATTGTTATCCTTTCTGCCTGGGACTATTTTCTGCTGCTGCCCTAAACACTTTTTAGCTATGTTGCACTGCCTTTGGGGACGGCGGGGACGGGGACGAGTTTTTGGTATGGCTAGAGTGCACCCCCAAATTTTCCAAGGTGGCAGGGATAGCATGTTGGGACGACAATAATATATATATATATATATATATATATATAATATATTATTATTATTTTAAATTCACCACGTGCATAAAGATGAAGAATAAATAATAAATACATCATTGCAATAAAATTATAATTATTGAATTAGCTAAGAAATCTGAAATTCATTTTAATAATTACAAACCAAATACATAATTTCAAATCTCAAATTTAAGTTGAAGTTTCTAGTTCAAGGATGCTGAGTCAAGAGTAGTGTTGAGTAAGTGAACTGTTCTCCTAGTGTGACACATGATAGTTAGTTGGAGGGTATCCATCTATATGATGGTCCAAATGGCTTAGCGCTAAAACACTAACTCTTGCTAGTTTGACCTTTCAATTGCCATAAATGTCAAATCAAAAACCTGGGTTGAATTACTAAAGCTAGTTGTCTTGCTTGTTATTTTTGGTCAAATCCCAAAGCAGATTCAGTTTTACTATTCTTGGTTGACATTCTTGCATGTAAACTAATTCACGTTACTGTCCCATTTTGCAAACATGCTAATTTTGTCAAAATCATACCTTGGCTCAAATTCCTACTATTGCCAATATCAACACCTAAATTTATCTCTATGTTGTTAGATTTGTCAAATAAAAGCCATGTTTGACTGGTCAACCACACTAGATATTTTCCTAATCCTGTGAAAGCAAAAATGGCCTTTCTTACAATCACTGCTACTAATATGGCCAAGTTAAACTAATTCAATTTCCTTGGCATAATTAGCAAAGTTGCAATGTGTGTTAGAGCTAAAAACATAGTATGGTTTCTTTACATCACTCTGAGATGTAAATTAGTCTTGAATCCTGGTTTATTATTCTTAGACAAAGTAAGTGTAAGATTTTTTTTTGGAAACATTGGTCTTAAGAGGAAATGTGCTGAAATGAGTCATTGTTGGCAGCCTTTACTTCACACAGGAGGTTACATTCAAAAATAAACATCCATACAACCTTCATTGTTTGAGGAAAAGCTATCCAAACAAGCAAAGTAAACCCAGCAACATTGGGTCAGACATACCGCTTTTTCCTTGGGGATGGCGGAACGGTACTCGAAAATTCCCCAAAATTTGCCCGTGATGGATTGGGAAAAGCTATTCAAACAGGCAAAGTAAACCCAGTGAAAATTGGGTCAGACATACCGTTTTTTCCTTGGGGATGGCTGAACGGTACTTGAAAAGTCCCCAAAATTTGCCTGTGACGGATTGGGAATGGCTTGGAAGTCCCCAAAATTTGCCCGTGATGGATTGGGAACGGCTTGGAAGTCCCCAAGTCCCGCAAAAATTGGGGATGTTCCCAACCCCTGTAAAAGTCCCCGGTTTGCCAGAACGTCGGGCATGAGGAATTTTTTGGTGGGGACGGGTCCCCGTGCAACATATCTTTTTAGTGAGCAAGTTGGTAAAAGTAGAGGGAACTTCCAGTATGGATCTGAATCATTCAGGATAGGTTTTTGCATTATGCTTCTTAGGAATCTCATGGCTTATTTTGAAGCTTGTGGATTGCTCTGGGGTTAGTGTGGAGTAAACTGTCTCTCAAGTGCTGCCATCTATACCCTTATCATTGATGGGTTGCCTCTATTTAAATGCAACTATGTACCGGGAAGTGTATCAGGGTATAGTTTTTTCAAGAAAAAAAATGAAGAAATGGAATTGTGACGAAGGTGTTGCTTCTTAGGCATTTCTCTGCCTGTAGCAGCATTTCTGAAAAGGCAACTGCAAAATTTTAGAAAAAACAAGAAAAAGTTGTAGTCTAAATGCGATATGAAATGGCTCTTTTCTGGTGGCTCGGAATAAAGGAAGGGGAAACCAGCATTTTTGGCCTGAAATCTCACCGGGATCATTTTTGATCAATGGAATCACAGATGTCTGATGTTAACATTGCACAATTCAGCTGCAGTAGGGGTATTCAAGGGTGTTGATTAGTTTCTGCATGAAAAATAACAATCTCATCATTCCAAAATTGGAATTTCAGTGAAGGTTGCTTGGCCAGATTACAGTGATGGCAAACTGGAAATTGTCGACATCATGGAATGTTTAGCCTAAGCATCACGAGATGAATGTTACTTGATTTATACAATTGGTTTATGTCTATGTTGGATTTAAACATCCTTTCAGAGTGGCAAGTCATATCAGGAACTCTATGAAGCGTTGTCTGCCTGGATTATCTTGGAACTCTATAGTCAAGGGATCCCTCTTAATCTCTGATGTGTTAGAATCATAATTAAATTTTGAAATAACAGGAATTGAAGGTTATTAAAAATTAACATCTTCGAAAACTACAACTTGGAACCCCACTACTTGGAGGCAACTACCAAGCCTGCCCACAGATCATTTCGGTTTTATTGCATATGTTGATTTGTGTAAAGATGCGTTCATGATGTCCCACTTAAGTTGGATAATATAATAGATCATTTTTCCATGCTGAGAAGCAAAGTGAAATTCCTGGGATGAATGAAAAATCTCACATATTCCGATTATGTGTCTAAATGTCTCATGTATTTTCTTGAGACTTTAGAATCTTAAATCTGCAGCATGCAAGGCCTCTAGCATTTGAGAAGTCAATACGATCACAAATTTGAAATCCTGCCCACTAAGAGCATTTCAATGCAGTCAGCTTCATATTTTCCACTTAGACCAAAAGATACCACCATAAACTAAAAAACATATCGTGCACTGATTATTCTTTCTGATAAAATGAATTTATTTGCATGGTATTGGGCTTGAGAATCTTATACAGAGACGTAAAACCATTTAACGAGGTATATATATTTAATATTTAAACGATGCCTGGCTCAATGCATGCAAAAATATATAAAGACATTTAACAATTTCTTGTTTAGTGCACGCACACAACATGGGATGGTTCAGCTACCTTTATGATATTTTAAAGAAACTTGTAAAGACAGTTAAAGCGTTGTATTTTGCAACACAATCAATTACATGGAGAAAGAGGAGACTTGTTAGAGGTGCAACAATGTCGTTGACGAGGGGAATGGAATAGCTTTACTCCACCTATCCATAATAGAACAGCAACTTGGCTTGATTTATCTTTATAAAACTTGATTCATTTTCATTTTATAGAGATAGGGTAGTTAACTTAATCTTGTTTTTTTTAAGGAAAGAAATCAATCTCTATTTCTATTGAGGATTAGAGTAAGGATGCTAGTATCAGGCTAGTCCACAAGCATACCCATTTAAGAGTTCACAAGGCTTGAAGCCAATACAACAATATTCATAGGCACGGAGCCGTTACAACAATAATTATAAGGCATTATAGATCATCATGTCACTAGCAGGGATTTGAATCTGAGTAGAAAAAGATAACAACAATTTTGTCCAACCATCTGAGATGATCCCAATTGACTTAATCTTAGTTTATTTAATTGTAATTATATGGTTATAATATATTAATTATACCATATATAAAAATAATCACTATACATGTATCGAAATTTGATTACCTACATTGAGTGGTTAATGTGATAATGGAAGAGATTTGAGTTATTATGATAGGATATATCCAAACCTTTAAAGAAAAGTGCTTACCGACATTTTTGGATCCTATATAGAGGCAAAGATTTCAAATTCCTTTGAAGGAAAATTAAGGGTTTTTAATGCTATTGTAATCCACCCTTTCAAAAGGCATTCAATGGAGTGTGCTCTTATCAAAGCATTAGAAAAAGCTAAAGTAGAGGAACAATTCACTCTTATCAAAGCATTGGAAAATGCCAAAGTAGAGGAACAATTTGCACAATTAGATGATAATTTATGCCATCAAAATGAACTTCAAAGTACTCTCTAACTACATGTGCAACAATTATAACATAAAATTTATTAGATTGTGACATTGGCTTTTTATAAAAGCTTCATAATGGAATTTAATGTATAAATGCTTGCACTTATCTTTAGCATGTTGGAGTACTCATGCCATGATACAAAGTTCATTGGCAATAAACTCATCATTTTAGTTTTAAAACAATAGAATGTTAAGTAAATGTTATTAGTAAGAGTTAAGTAACCATGTAGATAATGCAACTATTGAACAATTAACATAAAAGGAAAACATTTTAGCTGTACTAGATGACTCCATTATAATAAATAAATACGTTTTATCATGTTTTTTTCCTTAATGTGCTCCAAAATTAGCTTGGTATCATATTGATATCAAAGTGTGTAACCCTAACCAAACTAGCTTGTGAGCCTTAGCAAACTAGTTTGTAAGCTTCAAAGTATGTATCTTTGGAGAAGTTCCAATTACAAATTCAAAGTTCACATGAGAAAGAAAGTTGATATAAGGGTTTCAAAAGGGAAGAGTAATTATTTTTAGTCTTCATAAAGTTCAAAGGTTTGGAAAATGTTTGGATATTTTAAATAATAGATAAAAGTGAAGGGTAGCATGAACATAGAAAAACCACAAACTGCGTTATGATACGTAGGAACACCAAGAACACATGTTTGAAGTCCCAACGCATAGAAGAGAGTAACCTATTAGGAATTGAACAAATTTTGATAGTTTATTAGTCATTATGAATGTAAAGCCATTGAATACTAACTTTAATTGACAAATTCCATTGAAAAAATAATTCAATTTCATTGAGGTCTAACTCGATTACAAATTTGTCAATACTAGTCCGCATAGTGGAAGAATGTTGAGTGCATTGTAATAATGGAAAAATGGACTCTAGTAATAAAGGGCAATGATCAAGTTGTAAATGAGCAAGAATGACACAAACACATGCAAAAGAACGTAATGATCAAGAATGACACAAATGCATGCAAATAACAATGATTAGGAGTGATAGAGATGCCATTCCATTTGAAAACACATGTATTTAGTTTTGAAGATTCTTGGTTTTTACTTGGGAGAGACAAAGTTGTGCAAACAAATGAAATTATTTGTTTGAAGTCATTTTTTTTTAACTTGAAAATGAAGGCATATATACATGTATATTTTCGTCAAAGTTGCATACATAAATCCTCTTTATTTCCTTTAGTATTTGGGAACAAAGAAATTTTATGCAAAAGTATTAAGTGGATTATGATAGCCCAAGGATTTAGCTCAATTAGTTGTCATGAATGTTGTTGAACATTTGATTAGTTCTACTAGGTTCAGTTCAAATTCCTCTCAGTGAGCTGTACTAGTCTACATGTTTTTTTCATGTATTTGTAGCTTATCTTAGTGTACGCTTATAAAAAATATGCAGAGTGAGTACTTTTAGATGTAGAATTCAATGCCACATCTAATGACTACCTACATTGATTCATAAAATTCAATGGATATTCCATTGGAGAGTTCATCACACCATATCTGATAAAACTATATTTAAAATTTTGAAATCTACACGATTATGGTTTTATTTTTCTTTAGATTTATGGATTTGTAGATTACAATTAATTGCTATGCATACAAACTAAAATTATGTAGAAAAAATACAACAAGATAAAAACTCACAAACCATGATTGACACAAGATATGACCTGGGAGACGCTTTTGGTAGAAAACCCAACTAGAAGGTGAGGCCGCTCTACGCTCTTTCTCTAAATAGATAATTACTGTGAGTACAAAGAAGTATGGCTTGTGGTCCGTGAGATACTATAATGCATAAATCCTCTGTGTGTGCTCTATCTCCTTACTCTCTCAGTTTTTTTTTTCATCTATGGAACAAATACACTCGAAAAAAATGGAACCCCTTTTCCTCTCAGTGATTCGATTATAACACAACTCGATAGCCTACTAGTGGTTACATTTGACTACCTCAAATGCTAACCATAGTTACTATATGGGCTCTTATAGAGTCTTATTCATCATAATCACGTGGTTAGCCCCTTTCCCATGAATAATGGGGGCTGATGTGACATCCTCTCAAATTATGGTGGTGAAACAAGAAGGTCAACTTTTGAGTGGTATAACTTTTGCTTACATACTCCGATTGAGGTGATTTTTGTGTCGTTAAAAATGTCTCTATGTTTAGAATATGAAAAAAATGTGTCACGTTAAAGAGACAAAGTTTTACACCCAAAAAATAGCATTCGATGCCTCAAAATTCTTCTTGAATGTTTCAAACCTCAATTTGCCAAACTAGGTCCCGTTGGTAAAAATGGTCCCGTGAAATGATTCCTCCCCTTTTTCTACTCTAAAAGCATCAAGATAGATAACAACAATATAATGATTTGATCCGGATCACACCTCCCCATTTTGAGATGCTTTTGGTCCCCAAAAGATTCTACTGAATCGGGTGGGGAAATTTTTTCTCCACCTTTTCTCGGGTGTGCCATTTAGCTTTGCTTAGAAGTTGCCCTTTCAACCTAATCTTCTAAAGGTCATGCTGTCCCTGTCTTGTAGTTCGAAACCTCTTCTACAAAACTATATCTTCTATGAACTCCGCCTAAACATTTGGTGCCAAATGCTTTACATAAGGTAGGACCTATTCCTCTTCCTGATCTAGCATGGAAGGCTCATTTAGCTTCAGATTCTCCACATTTACAACTAAGTACATGTATGGGGGTAGACTGAGTCTATTGGAACTATATCCCATATTTTCCAGTATCTCAAAGGGACCATATCGTAGAGCTTTGATTTTCTTACCAAGACCCTATAACCTCTCCTTGTTCAATTATAACCATACTATGTCTCCCACCTTGAATGTATTCTCTAGTTTTTTGTTGATCATGCATGGCCTTGTATTTTTTCTGTGACTTTTGCATTGTCTCCTGCATCTATAGATGCATATGTCTGCCATATTTTCAACAAATTTTTCATCCCTCAAGGCATCCCCTGTTAGATCCTCCCTCACCCTTCCTTCCTACCCATATTCAATATCCAAAGGTGAAGACAAAAAATATCCAAAACAAGTTTCAAATGGGGACTCACCAGTGTAAGTGTGGACCAACTTTGGATTGTTGTTATAAGAGTGCTATTTATATACCATATTTTCATCCCAAGTATTCAGATGCTTTTGATTATAACCCTCAAAAGTTGCACTAAAGCTCTATTGAATACTCATGTTTTCCCATCTGTTTAAGAATGGAATGATGTAGAAATCTTTAACTTCTTGTCCATGTTGTCCCACAATGTAGTCCAAAATGCACTGATCTCGTTTCCCTGTTTGAAATGATGCTCCTTGGTATCTTAAAGTGCACCCATACATTTCCAAAGAACAAGTTTGTTGTTTCTTTCCCATTGATGGTCTTTTTACAAGGTATCATAACACACACCTTGTTGGGGCCTGTCAATTACCATGAATAGGTAGTCATGTCCCTTCCTAGTTGTTGGTAAACCTACCACAAAGTCCATGGAAATGCTTTCCCAAGGATGAGTGGGCATAAGTAGGGGATGATATAGACCCCATTTCTTGTTACCAAGCTTGTTGGCACAACAAAACATGCATCCTCTTATGAACGTAGCTACCTATTCTTGCATATTGGGTCAATACACATACCTCTGCAAGTTGACCATTGTATTCCATACACCAATGCACCCTACAACCTTGGAGGTGTGATCCTCTTTGATTAGCTACATACACTCATCTTTAGGAGCACATAACTTATCCAGCCTATAGAGTAACATGTCTTGGAGATGGTAGTCAACGGTGTTGTCACCATCACGTACACGACTCTAGTTCTGTAACTACTGAAACACCTCAGTGAAGTCTTCATCCTTCAAATGTCCTCTCTGTATGCATCATGGGTGAATGGATCCATGTGCACCAGAGTTCCCAAAACTGTGATCTTTGATGTGGGTGGCCTTGAAAGCATGCTGACCAACTTGTTTGTGTTTCCCTTCTTATACTTGATCACTAAATGAAACTGTTGTAAAAACCTCATTCACTTGTAATGCCTGGTCCACTGTAGCTTACTTTGTGTTGTAGGTAGTGGCTAGTGATCTATGTGGATTACTATCTCCTTTCCTATCAGATAATGCTTTCACTTGTTCACAGTTTACACTAGGGCATAAAGCTCCTAGTTGTAGGTAGGGTAGTTAAGAACTGCTCCTTGAAATACTTCAAAATGGTAGTATACAAGGCTTCCTCCCTGCATCAAGATTGCTCCCATAACATACCCACTTGCATCTGTCTCCACTTTGAAGGGTTGATGCAAGTTTGGTAATGTCAGAATTGGTGCTTGATTGATCTTCTTATTTTTCTCTTCAAAGGTCCTCTGCTGACCATTTCCCCACCAAAAACTCTTGTTACTTGCTATTATGGCATGGAGTGATGTTGTTATCACTAAAAATGAGGCTATAAATTTCCTCGGGTACTGTGCTTCCCCAATGAAACTCCTAACCTCAGAAAAATTATTAGGTACCAACTATTTCATGATGGTCTCCATCTTGGTAGGATCTATCTTGAGCTCTCCTCCACCTATCACAGACCCCAGAGACACCAAATACTATTGTGTAAACTCACACTTCTTGACATTTTCTAGCAATTGGTGCTTCTTTAATGCTGCTAGTACTTGCATCAAATGTGAGATGTGCTCCTCCCAGGTGGCACTGTATACCAATATATCATCCAAATAGACAATAAAAAATGAATCTATAAAACAACGTAGTATACCATTCATTAACCTCATAAATGTATCTAGTGCATTTCGTAGGCCAAAAGGAATTACTAACCACTCATACAAATCTTTCCCGATTTTGAAGGCGATTTTCCATGTATCGTCTTCTTTGACTCGAACCTAATGATATCCAGACTTTATGTCTAACTTGGTGAAGTATTTTGCTTGTTGCAACTAATTTAGCAGATCATATAGCCTAGGCAAGGGTACCTTTTCTTGAGCGTGATTTTGTTCAATGCCCTATAATCAATACACATTTTCTAAGTCCCATCCTTCTTTGGCACAATGATGATGGGTGGCCCACATTGTGATGTACTCAGTCGAATGACACATTGTTCTAGTAGCTGCTGAATTTGTTTCTTCACGTCACTTGCTTTTATAAAAGCCTACTTGTATAAGCCAATGTTTGGGAATGGGGATTTCGACAATAGCTAGATCTCGTGCTCCATTTCCCTTTTGGGTGGTAACCTTTTAGGCTCCCAGAACACATCCCTATATGCCTGTAGTAACTCTTCTAGTTATTGTTTATGTTTCTTAGTACACCTCTCCAGGGATGCCTTTCCTCTTATAAACTCTTCTACAGATTGATTTTCTCTTGAAAATAGTAAAACATCTTGCTAGAACTGATCAATTTCTTGGCTTGGTTGGCACTTACAAATGAAATCTTCGACTTACCTTTATGCACATTGATGGCGAACAATTTTCCATCATTAATGAGCTAGTATTGGTTGGCTCTCCGCATGAATATTGCATCTCACATGTACATGTAAGGAATTTCGAACATGAATCCACATACATAAAGGGGAACTGCATCTAGTTTTACTTCATCAATAAAATCAACATTGATGGCAAATCTAATTTTGCAATGTTGTTTTACCTTCAACTCTGCATCCTTATTTATCCATCCTAATGGATGTGGGCTTGGATGATAACAAACTTCCAATCTCAATTTGTTGACAAGCTCTCCTGCAATGAGATTCACCTGCAATCCTAAGTCAAACAAAGCATCATCCTTTGTCTCCTTTACTTGTATCTTTATGTGGAAGAGTGTCATTTATTTCTCTTCTATTGCAGAAGGTGATGAGCCTCATCATTGGGTAATTATATGGGCCTTAATTGGCCTTAATTCACCTCTTAGCTTAGTCAAACCAACTATTCTCACAACTTGTTGCATACTTTGATTATATTTTGTTTATGAGATGAGTTAGAGTTGGATATTTTGGTTTGTGGTCTAATGTGCATGTAATGTAGGAATAAAGGATAAAAGAAAGGAAAAATGTAGGAATAAAGGATAAAAGCAAGGAACTGTGGCAAAGACCTTGGTCAAAACTCGAATGGGACAAGGGAGAGGAATTATAGGAGGTAAATCCTCCTCATTTACTACCCCTCCATTCGAATATTCCTCCATCAGCTCGGAGTGCAAACAACCAAATCATGAGGACTAAAAGACAACCGAGCAAGTGAAAGTGACAAAAACCAGTTTATCTTGAGTGGGGAGCCAAGCCTCCCTAATGGGAAGGAAGTCGTTGGAGACTTCAGATGTATACGTAGAGAGGCTTAGGACCTCAGTAGGATTCAGATTCTTATTGTAAAACTCTACTTTATTTCTAAGCTGCAAGACTTGTGACAGTTTGTTATGTAATCCATGGTTTTTATAATAAAGATGAGTTCTGTTTTGAGCCAGCACTGAGTTAACTCAGAGGGCTGAAGCTCTTGGGTTAGGGCCCAACTCGAGCAGCCAAATCTCATATTTATTGTACATGTATGCTAGCATAGATTTCTGGTTCTGTTCATTTTCTCAAGTAGCTTCCTGCTTTTCTGTTCATTTGCTTAAGTAGCTGCATTCCCATTACAGTAGTGTAGAGTAGATCCGTTGTGCTCTAGTTTACTTCCATTTGTGTTTTTTTCAATTAGTAGGTTAGCTAGGAGAAGAACATCACCATAAGGTTGTGCGCAAGTGTCTCGGCCTCACCTCCTCCTCTGGGACCATGACTTGAGGAAGAGACCCTTCAGCAACCCCAAAAACACAGGTTTCTAGTTCTCGCATGAGCTTTGGAGTTTGTTGTTTGATGTAGTTACTTGTTTCATTTCATTATCATCGGTTTCCCTCACTCTCGGTCCACCCTCACCATCATTGGTTTTTCTGTCGTTTTCATTTGAAACCTCCTTCAGCACATTCTTCATGCATCGTTTCCTCACCGTCCGATCCATTAGTTTACCCAATGGCCATTGCGCGCAAAGTCTTCCACCTACTTTATGCGCTCTAATTTCCATCGTCGATCTATCTCTTGATCCAACGGCTATCACGTCACCTCAATACTTTATGCGCTCTAATCTCCACTATCGATCTATCTAGCCTCATCTGACGGCTATTGCGCAATCTCGCGCGGATTCTTGCATGAACGTTATCCGCCCAAGAGCACGCGAGAAAAGTGGTTTTCCCGTGCTATGTGTCACCCAGTTAGGCTAATCGTGTGAAATTTCAAAATACATCTTATAGCTTTGAGGGTGTGCGAGAAACTGCTTAATGCCTCCGAAAACATGCTCCATCATTTTTGCACGTTTCTTTTACGATAAGATCTCTGCCGTTTATCTGCCAATTAATCTTGTTCGTCCATCCATTCACTTAATTCCTTGCGATAAGATCTCTGCCGTTCATCTGCTTCGTTACCTTGTTCGTCCATCCATTCACTTAATTCCTCACGATAAGACCTCCACTATTCATCTGCTTCGTTACCCTGTTTGTCCATCCATTCACTTAATTCCTTGCGATAAGATCTCCTCCGTTCATCTGCTTCGTTACCTTGTTCGTTCACTTATTCACTAAATCGCCCGTGATAAGATCTTCGCCATTCATCCTGTTCGTTAACCCTGTTCATCCATCTATTCACTTAAGCCCCCGCGATAAGATCTCCGCCGTCCATCTTCTGTTCGTTGATCGATCCAACGGTCCCTATGCACTACTGCGTCCTTACGTCCTCCTTTCACCAATTTCGATCTCCGACTGCTCTTCCACTTGAAAATAGATTTAGTTTAGTTCCTTTTCTTACACCTTAGTATAGTTTAATGCTCTTTACCTCTGCAACTTAGATAGAAGCATTAGGTTAGTGTTGATTTAGCAATTCTGTTTAGCATAGCTGTTTAGATGGTTAATTAGGTTATGGTATGGTTTAGCATTACATGCTGTTTTCTTCATTACTGCAGTAGAGTAGCTCTCTCTTAGAATATATTTGATCTTCTTCCATAAAAGAATTAAGCTTCTTCTGACCCTATAGAAGTCTGGCTTGGAACCCCTGGGGTCTATTTACGAATCTCAGGTTGATAAGTAAATCTGGTCGCCCTGGGAGTTGCAACATTCTTGTTGCAATACCTAGGCTCATCACTTTTTGGCGCCGTCGTTGAGGAGGTGTCTAAGTAGAATGTGATTAATGCTTTCTTCTATTCCTAGTCTCCAATTTTCTTCCATTAGTTTATTTCTGCAAAAGTAATCTAGTTTCTTCCTTTCTTTCAGTTGTCATTATCTACTTTCCTTTCCATTCTGCAAGTAGAATTTCAATTCAGTAGGTAGTTTCTTTGTTAGTAGCTTCCTTTCTTTCATTTGTCATTATTTGCTTTCCTTTTCATTCTGCAAGTAGTTTTTTTGTTAGTAGCTTCCTTTCTTTCATTTTTCATTAGATTCTGCTTTCCTTTTCATTTTGCAAGTAGAATTTCAATTCAACAAGTAGTCTTTTTCTGTCAGTAGTCTTCCTTCAATCAAAAATTTCATTTTGCAAGTAGTTTTTCTTGTTAATGATTTTTCATTCAATTATCAATTTCCTTTCTGCAGAGTACTTTCCAGCTTAAAAAAAAAATCTTACAAAAACCAACTCAAAAACATTTCCTTTCATGACTCGTAGGAATAGGGACAATTCAGGGAAATTCTTGTCAAATACCCCCACTGCATCCAACAGTCAACCTTCTCTCTTCTTCGGTGACTGTGAATTGGAAGACCCTTAAGGTGAGAAACCTATAGGGGAAGAAGAAGAGGAAGAACCCATTATAACTGAACCAATGGCTGAAAACCAAAATGACAGAGGAAATAGAGAAAGAATTGAGGGTGCCTTCCCCATCAGGGAGACCAATAGGGACACTAAGATGAAGAATATAAGCCCCTCTGCTCTACCTCATTCCCATGGCCTGACCACAGAGGACCCTGACACCTTCCTATTTGAGTTTGCTGTTATATGCCGAACCTATGACTATACAAATGATGAGCAAAAGTTAAAACTGTTTCTATCTACCCTCAAGGATGCAACATTGTGCTGGTTCATGGGTTTACCTAGAGATAGTGTCACAATTTGGGATAAGATGCAACATGCTTTTAACAACAAATATAGGACTACTGTAGGTCAAAGGATACTAAATAAGAGATTTTTAGGATGACCATAGGCCAGGATGAATCCTTAGAAGACTATGAAAAAAGATTCTAGCTCAGTTACAAAAGGGCCAAGTTCACACTTGACCCTGAGTCACTGAAGCTGGTCATGTTTAGAGGAGTAAGGGAGGATCTTCTGGATACATTACATATGATAGCAGGAGGAGATATCTACCAATTACCCAATGAGGATATTAAGATTGTCTTTAGAAACCATTCTAGGGAAACCAGGAAAAAGGGTAGGGGTAGTCAACCTATGGCTAGTGCATCATCCTCCAACTCATCCATCAAGGGTGAAATTGGAAATATGCTGGAAGATTTCAAAAGTGATATGCTACAAACCCTTGCCTTGCAATTAGACACCATGAACATCAAAAGGAAGCAAGAGGAAGCAGAGAGAGCCTTGGCCATCTTTTGATGCACCAAGAGGAATCCTAGGAACAAATGTCCATTGAACTGTATTAAGATTGCTCAGCCTGTGAAGAAAACCACTCCACAGACAAGTGCCCTTCTTTACCTAGAATCAAACCTGTATATCAAGGAGCTGAATGGGTCACTGAGCAGCTTTGCTATATCAACCAAAGGAGACCTCCTGGGCCTAGACCATACCAGCAAGGTATGCAAGGGTCATCCCATGCATATTACAACCCCAACCAAGCCACAACTATACCTTATTGGGGACCCCCTGCTCATCCTTTATGGTCTACACCCCCTCCTTGGTCCTATACATCTCATTATCAATCCCAGCGAGCCAACCAGTCATTTCAACCTTATGTTCAACCACAACCTCAGTGGAATACCCCACTCCAGGGGTGGAGGCTCCAATTCAACAATGTTCCAACCCTATTGCCTCCACCACCTACCCAACCACAACTCCTGCACTCTCCTCCACCCAAGAAACCCCAGATGCCTGCCCAACCAAATCCGAACCCAAACAATAGGTAGGCTCAACAAGTATATAGTGGAGAGACATCATACCCAACTTATGTTGTAGAAATCTAGGAGATCAACCTAAGATCTGGGAGAATTATCCCAAACAACCAACCTCCCTCTCCACATAGGGAGGTTGAGGAATAAAGAGAGGAAAGAAAACTTAAAGTAAATCCACCCTTTCCTGAGAGATTAGCCCAACCACTCCAGCCTACTGCAAAAGAAACTGAACTTCTGGGAGAATTGAAAAATCTATGTGTAAAGATCCCCCTTCTCTAGGAAATAAAAGATGTTCCCATTTACAATAAGTTGATTAAGGAGAAATGCTTCAAGCATCCAGGAAGAAGAAAAAGGGATGCCCCTACCATTAATGTCATTGGGCAACTGTCTGACTTAATGCTAGGGTAGGTAATATGTCCAAAATATTTGGACCCTGGAAGACCTGTAGTAGATGTGCACATCAATGACACCATTGTCCCACACACTTTGATTGATCTTGGGGATGCCATTAATGTGATGACTAAGGATACCATGCTCAAGCTAAACCTCCAAGGGTCATTGAGGAAGACCACAACAGTTCTGCAACTTGTAGACCATTCCACAGTCACCCCTGAGGGAATTGTGGAGGATGTGATGGTCTCCATTGACTCCTAGGAGTACCCTGCAGATTTCCTAGTTCTCCAGCCTAAGGCTAAGTTTATTGGTTACCCTCTCATCCTTGGGAGGCCATGGTTGGCCACAATTGATGCTTACATTAGCTGCAGAGCTGGGAATATGACTATCAAGAATGAGCATATGTCCAAACAGTTAGTCCTATACCCTCCTGCTCAACCTACCCTAGAGCATGATTTACCTTTATGGTTGGAGGAGGAGGAAGAAGATGAGGTTTATTCTGCCCAACTTTATGCTTTGGAAACAACCATAGGAGGAGGAAATCAAGATGAGGATGACTTAATTGAACACCTGCTCCAAAGTCCAACTCCTAGTTCACTACCATTAGAAGAAGAAGTAAGGGAAACCCAGAACAATCATCCAATTGACTTATGCTTAGCCAATTCCAACCCACTCCGTGTCAAAACCATAGAATTTGGCCCAAAGAAAACTTTGAAAATTAATCCATCTCTTTTTGCTTTAGAAGAGGAAAAGCTATGAAACATGTTGAGAGAAAACCTAGAAGCCTTCGCTTGGAGTTATAAGGAAATGAAGGGAGTACACCCCTGAGTGTGTACTCACCACATATACATCAAAGAAGGTTGCAAGCCGGTCAGGCAACCACAAAGGAGGATGAATTCAGCTTTTAAAGACATAGTCAAAGAAGAACTGCAAAAACTGCTAGATGCAGGATTCATTTACCCTATCTCAGACAGTGAGTGGGTCTCTCCTTTAGTGTTAGTTCCCAAGAAAAATGGTAAGTGGGGGATTTGTGTTGATTATAGGGAGTTGAACAAAGCCACAAAGAAGGATCATTTTCTCCTACCCTTCATTGACCAAGTGCTAGATGGCCTGGAAAGGAAGAAGTTTTTTTCCTTCCTAGATGGATTCAGTGGGTATAGCCAAATCCAAATCTGCCTAGAAGACCAGGATATGTCTTCATCATAACCTAATCCAAAAACTTCATCAAGGGCTAGTTCAAGGCTTCTGCTTCAAGACAGGGTCTGCTCAAAACTTCTAGCAACAATACTTGTTCATAGAAACACTTTAGTCTTGTCCTGGTCATAAATGGTTCATCAAACCTTAACAAGCATAGCCAGATGAAACAAAAATCGTATCTGATATAAATCTATCTAAACACAAATGAAATGGAGTCAAACAATCCTTTCCTACAACCTCACTTCTCTACCTTCAGTGATCAAGCCTATCTTCCCTTTCTTCTGTGCAAGAAACAATCCTTAATTTAGGATCAGGAGGAAGACCACAATAGACCTTAGGCAGGATGAAAAAATTGCCTCAGACAAGTTAAGATATGCATTAGAAACTCAGGGAATGGCCTTAGAAGGGGACCAAAATTTGGATGCCTCAAAGGACTAATACAGGGTTGAAATCAGTGCCGCAGACTAAGAAAATCTACCTCAGGAAAAACCTCGGATATGCCTCAGAAAGGGGACCTAAGATGAGCCTTAGGGAGGCTGAAACTGTCGCCACAGAAAGAGCTTCAATACTGACTTCAGTCCTCCTTAGAATCAACTCAAATCAGCCTTGATTTTACCTTAAGAATACATCAAACAAAGGTTCAAAAAATAACCTCAATCATGAGCTCAATTTAGGCTCAAGAATGGCCTCAGAATAGGCTTAATAAACTTGATTTATTTCAACGTAAATTACAATAGAAAAATGAAATGATTAGCTCCAAAAAACTTAGCAGCTCAACCTTCTTCTCTAGATATTCTTGGCCTTAGACAAATTCCAACGAGATTCTTGAACAAAAGATGCCACAAATTCTTGCCCTTTGATGCTCAAAAATTGCCATATATATACACATTTGTAGTGTTGAAAATGGAACAAGATGATGGAGCTTAGTGGAAAGGAGTCGCCTTCACTAAGTGGGTCCGCAGGCTATTTTTGGCGCAAAGTCTATTTTTAGACTATGTCTATTTTTAGACATATGGATCATGGTCTATGAGTTGCAGGATGCTGTTTATGGATGATTGGTCATGTTGGGAAAAATAGATGGACTTCTATTTTTGGTTCACAGTGGAGTGATCAGAGTCTATTTTTAGACCGCCAGGCTAAAAATAGAAACAGTCAAATATTATTAACCCTTAGTAATATTTGGAGTCTAAACATTATCTTATTCTCTTGGAGCACTTCAGTTCGAGCTACGGATGTGGCACATGCAGCTGACAGAAGGAATCACGTGGTTTCTTATGTGTTAGTTGAGCTATTGAATGGAGGACTTCAGTTAGAACTCATGCATGTGAGTTCTGTGGAGTTGGATGTGGAGTTGATGGAGTTGTGTTCAGTTTGACTTAGTTGAACTAGTTGTATTTAGTCTAACTAAAGAATACACTAGTGATGAGTTGTGTGAATTGATTGTTAATTAATTCACTAATTATTAACTCATAAAGAAACTAAAGAATACATCATTTAACTTAGTTCATAGACAGTTCAACAGAGACAGGTGTTAGAGGTAAGTGAAAGGGTGAGTTGTGACTATCAGTTGTGCATGAGATTTTGCACATGCATGGATTGAGTAATGCCAATGAGGACTGCACAGTGTGGGCCAATACCAAGGAAATTATAGCTTGTGCTCACGTGATTTTGGATCAGCCAAGGTAAATAGGAGTTTGGATCAGCCATTCATCATTCATTCTCTTGCAGGATTGCGCAGTGGAGGCAGGCAAAGCAGTGGAGGAGATTTGAGCTGTGATTGATCAGATCTGAGCTAGTTTTGTGTGTAACAGGTGGAGATAGTACTGAGTACTTGTGAGGAGTATTGTACTATGTATTGTTACATGTTCTCAATCATTATAATATACAGATAGTGTGGGGTTTTCAGCTGTATGCTTTCCCCGGGTTACATACTGTGTTAATGTGCGCATGCGATTGATGTTTCATTGTTTTTAATGCTGCTAAATTGATGATCAACATAGAGGAGGTTATGTATTGTGCATGTATTCCGAAATAGTGTATAATCGGGATAATCTCTGTGAATAAGTGTTTGTTATTCAAAATTTCTACATGGTATTAGAGCTGTTGATCATCAGATCTATTATTCAGAAAATGTTTACAATTTATTTCTTCAGGCAGAGTCTGTAATTGGGCCAGGTAGCCTCTGGATTCATCCTTCCTTTGGAAGGTGATATATCCGGTAAAAGCCCATACAGTCAATCTCTATACGATAAATACTTTGTTCTCACGAATTTTAGATCAAAAGCGGTTGAGTTTTGAGCGGGTGGAATGGCGCTCAAGGATAAACTTAGAAACATCAAAGTTGAGAATGGAGATTCCACAGATTGTCTGCAAAAGAAGAAAAATAAGCAAGCTGTTGGATTTGCAGCGGGAGAGGCCTTAGCCTCGCAGCTTGAGCTGGATTTTTCGCTGATCGCATGCTTGGTATCAAGTGTGATGGGATCGGTATGGTTCTTGGACAGTGATGCGTCTTTTCACATGACAGGAGATCAAGATTTGTTTTTTGATCTGGATGAGAAAGGTCTTGGAGTGCACATCGAGATGAGTGATGATGGTAGATATAGTGTGACCGGTATCAGTACCATTTCCTTTGAGAGGGAGTCTGGTAAACCCTTCAGATTGAAGGAAGTGATGCATGTTCCAGGATTGAAGAAGAATCTTATCTCTGTGGCAATGTTAGAAGACAAGGGATATGATGTTGTCTTCAGTAAGGGAAAGGCTTTCCTACACAGCAAGACAACTGGAGAAACCCGAAAGATAGGGGTTCGAGTCAGGAACCTTTATCAGTTGCATGTAGATGCATGCAAAGCCTTGAGCAGCGAGGCAACTGATGGAGACTTGGTGGTTGAGAGGGAGCGTATATTACCTCTCAACATGCAGAGCCAGAAGAAGTCTCAGACGATTGTGGAGGAGCCACGATTGGTGCAGCAGCTTCAGGAGGTTGTGGAGCAGCCACAACAAGGGAAGTTGAGAGGAGATCGAGTAGAGACATCTACTCATGCAGAGACCTCCAGTAGGGGGAAACTTCGAGCTAGGTGGGCAGAACGATCGCATGTAGCCATACCTCCAGGTAGGAGGTGGGGTGATGTGGATTGATTGTCCAAGGAGGAGTGGCAGGATCCTTGAGGTACCCAACCTCTTGGACGAGACCTTGCTACGGGAGCCCTGATGTGGAGTAGCAGGAACTGACTGATTGGGTAGAGACAGATGCGGATGGAGCGGCAGAGAGAGCGACAATGCAGGGAATCCCAGGACAGCGCATAGCTAGCAGGCTGCATCAATGCGAGAGACACAAGTGTTTTGCACAATGCTAGGTGGCACAGAGAGGTGTGAAATGGTGCGAGATGCATGGAGATGTTGCAGTAGCGCAGATTTCCAAGAGGGAGCACTTGTCAGCAGCAGGTATAGCTTCAACATCAGAGTATGTTCCTAGCCCAACAGAGTGGTCAGTTGGGAGTGTTTTTGTTCCAAGTGTTGTTGGAGCAAGTGGACCGGGCAAATGTGTTGCATGCAGAACATTCTAGAGTTGCAGGAAAGGGGTTGCAGATAATCCATATCTTGTTGAGAGGGAGTGTTGAAAATGCAACAAGATGATGGAGCTTAGTGGAAAGGAGTCGCCTTCACTAAGTGGGCCCGCAGGCTATTTTTGGCGCAAAGTCTATTTTTAGACATATGGATCATGGTCTATGAGTTGCAAGATGCTGTTTATGGATGATTGGTCATGTTGGGAAAAATAGATGGACTTCTATTTTTGGTTCACAACGGAGTCATCAGAGTCTATTTTTAGACTGCCAGGCTAAAAATAGAAACAGTCAAATATTATTAGCCCTTAGTAATGTTTGGAGTCTAAACATTATCTTATTCTCTTGGAGCACTTCAGTTCGAGCTACGGATGTGGTACATGCAGCTGACAGAAGGAATCACGTGGTTTCTTATGTGTTAGTTGAGCTATTGCATGGAGGACTTCAGTTAGAACTCATGCATGTGAGTTCTGTGGAGTTGGATGTGGAGTTGATGGAGTTGTGTTCAGTTTGACTTAGTTGAACTAGTTGTATTTAGTCTAACTAAAGAATACACTAGTGATGAGTTGTGTGAATTGATTGTTAATTAATTCACTAATTATTAACTCATAAAGCAACTAAATAATACATCAGTTAACTCAGTGCATGGATAGTTCAACAGAGACAGGTGTTAGAGGTAAGTGAAAGGGTGAGTCGTGAATATCAGTTGTGCATGAGATTTTGCACATGCATGGATTGAGTAATGCCAATGAGGACTGCGCAGTGTGGGCCAATACCAAGGCAATTATAGCTTGTGCTCACGTGATTTTGGATCAGCCAAGGTAAATAGGAGTTTGGATCAACCATTCATCATTCATTCTCTTGCAGGATTGCGTAGTGGAGGCAGGCAAAGCAGTGGAGGAGATTTGAGCTGTGATTGATCAGATCTGAGCTAGTTTTGTGTGTAACAGGTGGAGATAGTACTGAGTACTTGTGAGGAGTATTGTACTATGTATTGTTACATGTTCTTAGTCATTATAATATATAGATAGTGTGGGGTTTTCAGCTGTATGCTTTCCCCGGGTTACATACTGTGTTAATGTGCGCATGCGATTGATGTTTCATTGTTTTTAATGCTGCTAAATTGATGATCAACATAGAGGAGGTTATGTATTGTGCATGTATTCCGCAATAGTGTATAATCGGGATAATCTCTGTGAATAAGTGTTTATTATTCAAAATTTCTACATGTAGGGGGCCCTATTATTGGTCAACCTGAGCAAAAATAAATATTTTATTTTTGAAAAGGCATGACTTTTCTTGGAGCCAACCTGTACAAGGAGGTTTAGGCTTCTATTAAAAAATATTTTTGTTGTCCTCTATGAATTTTTTTTTTCAAGGCTAATTGGATAGATGGACTTAGAGAAACTTGATTTACAATTTCAGACCTTCTTCTAGAGAAACAATGAAGTATCAAGGCCATAAATTTTGGGGAAAAGAATGGTGCTAAACCCATCCATTTGGGGCATCAAACTTCAACCTTGAAAATATCTTCAACTAAGAGGACCCACAAGGTGTGCCACTTATCAAATGAAATGGAGTGGCAAGGGAAACCAGTCTAGAGTTTCCCTTCATGCCAATTCACTAGCTTAAGCATGCAAATCAGAAAACAAATGCTGACCCGTTCACCCTTTGATATTAATGACGATTTCATCTAACACCTTCACCATTGATTATGATTCCTTTGGGTTTGTACTTGGTGCAATACTCTTATAGGATGATGCAATACTATTATAGGGTACTTGGTGCAATACCGTTATATGATGATAGTCCCTTTAAAGCCTTTAATGACAATGAAAAAGGTGCATACATACAACAAACAAATGTTTTCCATACTTCATCCAATGACCAAGTGGCCTTAATTACTCCTTCATATTGATAAGTTCATTCACAATTTTGATCACCTTATCTTTAAGAAATTGAAGTGAATTGACCACCTCCAAGGCTATAACTTTGAGATCCTCTATAAGGATAATATTGTTGTAGATGTTTTATCTCAATGGGATCAACGAACAATCTTCAACTCCATATTAGTCGGCTAGCTTTCTTGGGCTGAAGAACTCCTTGCAAACTACATGGTGGGTCCTCCTACACTTGAACTTCATTAGGCCATGATAGAAGGAAAGAAGGGCCACCGTTCAGAATCTTACGAATGGTGTCATCCTCTTCAAAATCACATATTTTTGTGAAATGATTTTCCTCTTATCATATATGATCTTTGGCATGAACATGCCTCTTCCTTTGTTGGTCATGTGGGTTTCCATAAGTACTTACAAGAATGTCTCCTCTAACTTTAATTAATAAAAAATGAACTATAACAAACTGATTTGTGGTAGAATGTGACAATTTCTAATTAAATGAGGAGGAAATATCCAATGTAATGCCATCGTCAATTAGAAGTGGAAATAGGTATTTATGGATTTCATCACCAATTTTCCTGTCTCTAAAAATAAGGTTGTATCTTTGTAGTAATCAATTATTTAACCAAGTATGATGATTTCATTCCTTTGACTACCAAGCTTGCAACTTTAGGGGTTGTTGAGTGATTCTTTAAGGATGTACATAAGCTACATGGAATCTTCCATTTCCTTATTGATGACAAATATCCCAAGTTTGTCAACGACTTTTAACAAATTAGCAAGAGTTACTTTTAATATGAGTACTACCAATGATCCTTAAATAGATGTGTATAGTATGCAAGGCTATATTGATATGCATACAAGAGATAAGTAGAAAAAACAAATAAGGTGGTTGTATCTTTTAGAATATTGGTATAATATTTCCTATCATTCTTGCTAAAATAAATAACCCCTTAAAGACATTATATGTCAAGTAATAACCATTACTTAAGGATTGGGTCATTTACAATATTAGAATTCCTTGCACAATTGACAATATATAGAAAATACAAAACATCTTTAGCATCCTTAACGACAAATTGTCCATGGAAACAAAATACATTAAGCAACAAGAAGATCAACACAATTATGAAAGACAATGTACAATTGGAGTATCATCTTTTTTGGGCTACAATGATGAAAACATACAAATTTTTGGCAATAGGGAAGAACAAGCTTTGGCCTAGGTTCTATAGCCTATAGAAAGTACACAAAAATTTGAACATGTTGCCTCTAGACTTGACATTCATAAAATAGGGAGATCCTTTGATATCTTGAATGCATGTTTCTTGCTTAAAAAAGTTGGGTAGCAAGGTTATCACCTAAAAAGATTGTCCCCTCATAAATGAAGAATATAAGTCTATATTGTCCCCTCATGAATGAGGAAGATAAGTCTATATTGAAACCTGCCAACATTTTGGAGGTGATGGTGAGAAATTTCCATAAATGGAATATTACATAACACATGATCAAATGGGAGGCCCTCTTAAAAGAAGAAGCCACATGAGAGCTCAAATCAATTTTGGTGAAACACTAAAACATCAGGTTTACACATGTTATAATGCATCACTCTTCTTGGGTAGTCATTGATAAAAACATAAGTCTCTTTCTCCTTTCCTACCCTAGACATAATCATGTTTTAACACATGGTAGAAATTCACTTTTTGGAATTAGTAACACTCTATTCTTCAAAGCACTTCAATTATAAAGCGCAACCCTCTTTTCTTTCCTTGCACTCTCCAAAAATCACTCTAAAGGGTATAACATGGATCACTTTGTAGACCATAACATGAATCACTTTGAAGGCCAAAACATAGGTTTAGCTATTAAATTTAGACATCACTATGGAAGCCAAAACATGGGTTTATCTACTAAATTTGAACGGTCATAAGATGCACCCAAATCCATAGACATGTTTATGTTTTTTTATAAGTTATTATAACCTACTTTGCATTTGTATAGGGTAATAATGCATTTTTAAAGGTTTTTTTATCAACTTTTTAGCATGACCCTTATTTCTTGATTTTCTAAATTTGGGTAAAATATTTTTTTGAGAGGGAAGTCATGTTGTTGTTACTATACATTTTTAATACATATGCACTATTTATATACAAATTATTTTTTGGGATTATGTTTATGATTTGAATGCTATTATATTTGTAAAAATGTTAATTTTATATATTGAGGATTTTTATTAATTATTAGTTTTAAGTTAAATTCTTGTTATTGTTTTGTATTATTATTATTTTAAATAAGATTTTTTTCTTATATGTAGTTTTTGTAGAAAATTTAAAAAAATAAATGCATGGTGAGTTTATAAATCTTTTGATAAATCTGCGATTGATCCATGTGGACAGGGTTTTAAACTCTTTGGCTTCCGGATATAGTTTATGTTTAAAAGGTCAAAGTTGGCTGGCTGGTCTTTATCAACAACGTATTTAATAAGTAGATATATACATCAAGAAGGAAATAAAAATATAGTTTTCTTTTCCATTGGTTATATATTCAACAATAATCCTCTTGTCATATAAATAAATTACCAACTTAAGGATATTGGCATATACACATTTCGACAAAATAAAATAAAGTATTTTTTAGGATCCAGTGTTCAAACGCACCGCCCAAATCACTCCGTAAGCGGCGAGTTGGTCTCTGGTGCATGTACCAGCATCAAAATGGATCGGAGAATCAGTAAGTGTCAACTTAATGGATACCTGCTCAGGAAAAAGACAACTTGGGAAGTGACAAAATTGGATGGAAATTTAGTTCCTTTGATGGTACATGAATATATGATCTTCAATGAATAATTTTATTTAATTAGTTGACTTTTGTTAGGATGAAGTTGGATAGGATGATTCGCAATATAATGCTTTTTAAAAGCATGAACTATAAATGGGTGGAATAGATCGTATCAATAATTTGTTTAAGTGGTTGACCTTGTTTATATGAAGTTGGAAATGATGATACGCAACATTGTGGTTTATTTTAGGTATGATTAAAGTTTTGATAATGTTAATGAGTTTATATATATTTATATATATTTGAAGTATTGATAGTAGTTTTATATTATAAGTCAAATTTGGATTATGGATTAGAAATTTTATAAAATTTAATTTGTTAGTTGTTGTTGTTGTTTTTTTTTTTTTCACTATCCTATACTGATATTCAAAATAAACTTTTAAAAATAGTTTAAATTTGTAATACATTAACAAAAACAAAGAGTTTTAAATTATATGGGAATTGAAGGTCCCACTTCAGGGTCTACTTTCGCTTGTACAACATCATTTTTAGTCTTCATTTTTCTTTTGTTGTGCTTCTTCTCTTTTTCTTTAGCAGTTCCTCGTTGGTGTCCAAGTCATCTTGCTTTCCCTTTATCTCCCCACTGAAGTCTCCCTCCATCTTGTTCAATCTGATTTCCAAAACAACTAATTCACTCCATGATTGGTTTCATTCGCTCAAATTTCCATTGCAACAATTCATATTTTTTATCCAATAGATCCAAGTGTGCCCTCCTTTCCCTATCAACCATGTTAGTCCTTTTCCTCATGGTGGCCAACATGCTCTCCACAACTCTGATAATATTTCTAGCAATTTGTTCATCCTCTCCCGTGTCTGTTCAAGGGATTTGAACTTGCTATCCGCCATTATAGCTCGCTGATGCATCTGTATCCTTTGAATGATGCCTATTGTTTCATGTTCTCTCAAATCTCTGGTTGACACTTGCAACACAATAACACTAACTATCCTTTTATTGACTATATTGAGATATGCTATCCAACTCCTTCCCTGAGTTTGCTAGTTGAGGTCATTAAATTCCATATCTTCTAGATTCATGGCACCAACGTTGTAGGTCTCCTCTGTTAAATTGTTTGGGTGACGGCCTATACAAAGAATATGTGTGTTTAAATCATCCTTGAAGTGGTTTACTTTCTTCTTCAAGGCTAATGGTAGTCACGCCTGTGACCACCATGCATCACCTCGTGAACATTCAACCCACTGCCACTTGTTTATCCAAATGTTGCCATGTTTTAACCAAGTGCGGATGCCATCAATTTGAGGGTACTCTGCCATCAAGCCCCATTTATGTGGGGTGTAATTGGGGCTTCGTTTCATTCTCCATGTTAACAAGCATGTAATCTTTGTTGATAGAATTATATGCTGGCGTATATTACTGATGCACCATTCAATTGTACAATGATATATTCTACGGCTGTAAACACCATTTTTCTCAAGTTTATTGATAGGCGAATTGGTCCACGAATTCATGGAAAAGGTGAATATAATATGTGCCTTTGATCTTGCTCCATTTTTCCCTGATCCAAGGTTGTTCCTTTGTTTGCAAGTGCATTAGCCACAATGTTCAAATGTTGATATAAATGGTAAAATTCAATTTCCTCAAAACGTCAAATTTGTAGTAGAATCCCATGTAAATGGGAGAGTGGGAGTGGTAGGGTTTTCCTTGACTTGCCTTACCTATCTGATCACTATCATTGAGTCACCAAAAACCAATAGCTTGCAGATTCTTCTTGCTATAGCTATTTGTAGACCTTGCCATAATGCAAAGTATTCTACTTGATTGTTGGTTGAGGTGCCCAATCCCCATGAAAATTATGACTCTTTTTGGTCATCGGGCCAAAAAGTAACCCCTCCTGCTCTTTCCAACCAAGGATTTCCTTTCAAAGATTCATCAAAGAACATCGAGAAATGCCTTTTACCTAGGCGTCATTTTAGAAATGTAGTTGAATCCTTTCTTATACAATAAATGTTATTTGAAGCTGGCCGGGGATTCAAGTTGCTAGCTTGATATGGGATTTTACCTACTTCAATCCAATCCTTTTCATTTGGAGTTAAAATTTCAAGATCATAATTTTTATAACCCCGTATCGTGATAATTTCAAATATGAGATTTAATGCTTTATTTGTTATCGAGGTTGAGGTTGGTCGATCCCTTCTAAATATTGCATTGTTTCGAGCTAACTAGACTGATTAACATATGTATTTTGGTAGAGCCTCCCAACAAAGTGTTGATATAGAAGAAGCTTTCCTCAGCCATGGGAGTTTCTTTTTCCAAGATTCAAACATGTCAGTCCAATTTTCAAGAATGTCCTCAATGTCACTAACTTTTTCAAAGGATTTCTGCCACATTGCCTGAGTGAACGAGCATTTCCTGAAAATATGAGGAATATCTTCTTTTGTTGCCTTACATAAGACACAAATCAATGGCCCTTATATATTTCTCTTCCTAAGGTTTTCAATGGTTAAAATTTTTCCATGTACCATTGTCCAACAAAAAATATTAACCTCAAGAATCCCATCTCTATGCCAAATTTTGTGCCACAACTTAGAAGGGGCTAAGGGGCTAGGTGCGGCAATCTTTTCACTAATAAATTATATATTATTTTTAAAATATTAAATTTTAATATATATATATATATATATATAAGTTTTAAATTTATTTATAATTAAAGTTTAGGAGATTTGGTATATACATTTTAATTTCTTTTATCAAATTTAAATATATGGTTAAAATTATGATTAATGACATTCATGTTTTAATGCAATTATTTATATTTTTAAAAAGATTTACTTTATCTTTATATATATATATATATATATATATATATATAAGTTTTAAATTTATTTATAATTAAAGTTTAGGAGATTTGGTATATACATTTTAATTTCTTTTATCAAATTTAAATATATGGTTGAAATTATGATTAATGACATTCATGTTTTAATGCAATTATTTATATTTTTAAAAAGATTTACTTTTTATTGTTGTTAGTTTTCTAGATGATAATATTAAATATTTCTATGTTTAATTTTTTCTTTTTCTTTTTCTTTCAAAGTGTATTTTCACTAAACCTATTGGTTTGCAATTATTGGAATCCCAAATGAATTTGTCTCTCTAACTTCCTTTGAGATGGTTGAACAAACTATATCCCTTTTTGTGTTTAAGTTATTAGATTTATGTTGCCTCTTCATCTCCTTGAGGGGTATGTAGTAGTAATAAACTATATCCAAGGCATTATCTCTTTTGTCATGAATGAATCCATGTTGATGTCACTTCCCTATGATGGAGGGGTTGGGACCTCTGTTGATGTTTTAGGTTATTGATGATGTGCATATTTGTTGGAGTTAACTTTGATAATGATTTCAACCTCTAGGTATGTTGTTTTTCTTTCTTTCCTAGTGGACTTATTTCTTTTGGAAAGTATCATTCAAATCACCTATCTCTTGAAAAAAATTACATCTAAAATCCGTGTTTTTATAATTTTGTTCTTGGATGCGTCAACAATTATCCTACTCTACTCTTTGTTATATGGTGAACTTATACTCAATTTAAAATCTACGTAGAATTAAGCATAGGTAGTTATCTCATTTTGTACCTTCTATATGTCATAATAAATATGTGCATGATATTTCAAATTCTTTTGTGAACTTGATAGGGAGATTAAATGGTGTCACACACAATAGGATTGTTATGATAGGCATAAGATCTAGGTTCAAATTCGAGAACTATGGTTTGATGAATAGACTATATTTTCTTGGAAAGTATGGTTCCTCTACCAAGATCTTTTTTGTGATTTTCAATATTATGGAAACAACAAACCACATAAAACCTCTTGATAAAAAAGTTATATAATGTTGTGTGGTCCAAATAGAGTTATTTCATTTATAAGTTATATTAATGATGACCATATCCCATTGAATCTACATATAAGAATCTTGAAGTCGAAGGGGATAAGTATATAATTTGAACATCCTCTTTTAAGGGTTAAGAACTTGAAGATTTTCCTTCTCAGAAAAGGGAGTACCATCAATAACATTTTATTAGGATAAAGTTGTTATTTTGTCTAGAACTCATCCATGGAGATGAATACTAGGGAAAAGGATATTTTTGAATGTTATAATCAATAAAGGTGAAACCACTTTATAGGTGCTCTCCTAAGACTTTAGCCTTTATTCATCGGGAAATATCCTTTCTTTGGCCCAAAGTTTTTTGGCCATCATATTATTAATAGTTGTTTTATGAGGGTTTTCCCAAAAAGAGTTTTCATGAAGCTTTGAATGACCCTTTGAATGTGAAAGCTAAAATACTCTTATTGACATTCATCAAAAGAAACATGAAAAAATAAAATGGGCTAGCACTTTATCTTGTTGAAAGGATAACAAAACATTATTTAATCCCTTTTCATCTACCGGTTCCATTATACCTTTTTCTACTATTGATCCACTAACCTGTAAAAATTTGAAAGGATGGTCAATGATCTATGCAATGTTTTCTCTCTTTGACTATGTATATATCTCACTATAGTGGGCGATTGTAGTGTTATATATTTCTTAATGTAATTGGTTGACACCATTCACATATTATATTCCTATATTTTATTATGAGTCTTCCTTGCTTGATTGAACAATGGGAGCAAATGGTGTTTTGACCTCCCTCTCTTAGCCAAGTAACCCTACATTTTTTACACCATAAAGGTTTCTCTCATGCTAGTAATGTGGAACTCTTCTTCCATATTCTCCATCTCTTCCCACAAATATTTAATTACCCTATCCTTAACCATTTGATCAAAATAATTATAGTTTAGCCTTAATTTACCCCATTCTTGCTTTTGTCTACACATCGTGTATATAGACCCATTCCTTTATGATTAAAAAAACAAATTACATAATATTTGCCAAACATTTTTTTTTATTACATAATCACATGAAATGGGACCAAGGAGATTCCACTTTTTTCATGACATCTCTCTACAATCCTTTTCCCCAACCAATTGAGGTTTACAAGTGATAGGTCTTTATCCATATTAGATTGCAACTAAAGGATAATATAAGGAAATGATCCAAGAATCGTACATTAACTCTAGATTTGAATATTCCTATCTCAATCAACATGCGATATGAAACAAGGAACCTATCTAGTGTTTTAATAAGCAACATTTCTCTTCCTCTTTTATTTCTCCATGTGAAATTCAATTCATTAACATCCACACATACAATGATTATTTCTTCACAAATATGAAAAAAACATAAACTATTCCATCTTCTCCCTCCTACTCTTTTATTTCTCCATGTGAACTTCAATTCATTAACATCCACACATACAATGATTATTTCTTCATAAACATGAAAAAAATTCATGAACTATTCTATCTTCTCTCCAAATTTGACATCTCTTCAGTACCAAATTTAATTAAGATACCCACCACATAATATATTGTGATATTTTGAGATAAAAAGGACCTTTCATCATTTCTTTTCCCAAAGTTCATGTTATGACAAGTCCTTAACAATTAACAACATTCACCTCAGTTAAATATAACTTTAGATTTGGTGAACAACTTATAGTAGAGACCAATAAGAAATGATTTTAAGACCAAAAAGAAATAATTTTGATGTCTACATGAGTTTGGACCTACTACTAAACCCCCTCACCATTCTTTAACACTAGAGACTACGTTTCTAACTTGGAAGTAGGTTGTACATAAGGCCTACCACATCCTCTTTTCACAACATTGTTCTTAATTAAAAAAATATTCCCCTTGTACTTCTACACTTGTCTCTTCAAGGATTGCTTCTTTCGAGGTGCCCTAAGTCCTTGACATGGATGGAAAGACAAATCATTTGTTCCTGTTTTGTGAGGTAGTCCTTCATCTAAGGGACTAGTTAATGGATTGGTGTCTTGTCAAGTTGACTTCTTCTTCAACTTGCACTTTTCTAGTTATATTAGTGATTTCCTTCCTTGACTAGGATTAACATTATTTTATTAAGGTTAGGTTCTATCCCTCCTCTTTCCATTAGATCCTTTTCAACTATATTTTGTCTTTTATTATCTAATTTTAGATGGTCTCTTTTGTGAATTGTGGATTGATTAATCTCTTTCACCTTTATTACATATATTGAAGGTGAGTTATCCATTTATTCTCTTACTAACTATATGACCCTATGCTACCTTTTTAATGATCTAGCCAAATGTTGGGAATCTTGTATGCATAAATGTCCCTATTCGTATCTAATTTTTTGGTTATTGTCCTTCATAGAGAAAGGGTATATTAGTGTATCTTCCTTAGATTTATATACTTCCTCCATCATGAAATTAAGCTCTAATTCTTTCTAGATCACTTATGTTCTTGAAGGTTGAGCAGATATGATCCAGATCTTTTTGGGGGGGGGACCCCAAGGTCTAAAAAAATTGAAATGGATCTTGGGGGGGAGGCCCCCAAGATCTGAAAATTGAAATGCCAGAAGAAAAGTGGAGAACGCCCAGTAAACAAAACCACATTTTTTTTATTAAAACAAAGAATAACTGTAAAAGCTACATTGTGGTGGACAATATGTCTTTTTACAAAATGTGACTTGTTACTTATAATATTTTTTTTAGTTATAATACCATAGGTAAATTCCATGGGTGGATAGATACCATGGGTGATTGAATACCATGGGTGGATTTCACTTACAATACCATGGGTGAATGAATACCATGGGTAAATATCACTTACAATACCATCGGTGGATAAATACATTGGGTGGATGCCACTAAAAATACCATGGGTATATTCCATGAGTGGATAAATACCATGGGTGGATGCCAATTTCCATTCGGATCATTCCTTGCTCCTTAAGAAGTAATGTTCCCCATTGCGTGAAGTTCCCTCTTAAGAAGAGTTTGTTCAATATAAAGAGCCATTGAAGAGAAGGGTTTTTTGTGGTTAACCCGTAACCATGATGAACAAAGATCCGATGATAGAGATACCTTGTAATGCTTGTAATCAATTGTGATACTGATAGTGTGCGGCCTAGAAAATGGACTTCGATGAAGTGTGGGTTTGTGGATGACCCAAAACCATGACAAACGGATGTCTGAGGATAGAGATACCCTGTAATGCTTGTGACCAACTGTGATACTAACAATATGCGACCTAACAAATGGGTGGATAAATACCATGGGTGGATGCCACTTACTAACAATATGCGACCTAACAAATGGGCTGCGACCTAACCATTTTGCATCTTCCCATGTAATTGAAATCCCTATATGGACACTCTCGAAACTTAGATTCACGCTACAACTATCCCGCCATCATAAAAGTTAAAAAAAAATCGATTTTAAATCAACGATATCTCCCTCATCTGAACTCCGATTCGACCATTTTTTTTTGAAATTGGGTGATTTTTCAAGAGGAGTTTAGATACGCAATTATGTTTCTAAAATTCTTCACAAAAAACTGCAAAAAATGATAAGAGAGCTGCCATCCATGAATTGCCGTCAGAAAAATTTCTGCAACACAACTGATTTTAAATCAACGATATCTTCCTCATTCGGACTCTGGTTCGGTCGATTGTTTTTTTGAATTTGGGTATTTTTTCGCAAGGAATCCAAATATGTTATTTATTTTTGTAAATTTTGCACAAAAAGTTTTAGATATGATCTACAAACTCACTACCCAAAACAATTCTACAAAAAAATGAAAACAAAAAATTCTTCCTACTTAACCCAAGAAAGTGTTATGTGGAGGTCGTAGCATGTGCATGATGGTTGTTGAATATTTCTACAAAAATTTGAAACTGAAATATGCGCTAAACCCTCATTCCCATGGAGTCATGAATCCGATACCATTGATCCGGATCTTGGGGGGAGGCCCCAAAGTTCTAAAAAAAGATTAAATGGACCTTGGAGGGGGAGGCCCCCAAGATATGAAAAATTGAAATGCTAGAAGAAAAGTGGAGAACACTCAGTAAACAAAACCACAATTTTCTTTTTATTAAAACAACGAATAACTGTAAAAACTACATTGTGGTGGACAATTTGTGATTTTACAAAATGCTACTTGTTACTTATAGTCTTTTTTTAGTTATAATACCATAGGTAAATTCTATAGATGGGTAGACACCATGGGTGATTGAATACCATGGGTCGATCTCACTTACAATACAATGGATAAATACCATGAGTGGATGAATACCATGAGTGGATGCCACTTACAATACCATGGATAAATACCTTGGGTGGATAAATACCATGGGTGGATGCCACTTACAATACCATGGGTACATTCCATGAGTGGATAAATACCATGGGTCAATGAATACCATGGGTGGATGCCAATTTTCATTGGGATCAAGATAGTAATCAATTCCTTCTACACAGAAAAGAAGAAGAAGTTTTTATCAACATCAAATTTAAAAAAAAAAACCAATAGGATTTAAGATATGATGTCAACCATAAGAGTATATTTTGGGAGGGAAATGAAAATTATTATTATTATTATTTAAATGTAGGTACTCATTCGTTGTGAAATTAAATTCTATATCTAATGAATACCACATTATCTATTTTTTGTAAATTCACGCACACACACACATAATCAAAATGATAAAATTTAAATATATATTGAGTAAATAACTAAGTAATTTTTAAATTTTATAATTAAAAATAATAAAAATAAAAACAAATAATAGAGGAAGAGGATGGAAGAAGATATTATGCAAAACCACATAATATCTCTCACCACCCTTACTCTCAAAGTCATTACAACAATATACTTGGTATAAGCTTAACATGTCACTTGTAAAAATTGAACTTAAGTAAAAATGATAACAATCATTCCTCTTATCTACTTGATATCAATCCAATTGATACATATAAAATTAAAATTTTTACTAATTACAAATTTTAAATAAAAATAATTATATAAATAAATAATACTTTATAAATTTGAATACAAGATATTAAATAAATAAAATTAACAACAGGCTTTGAAAAAAGCAAGGAAACCATAAGATATAGCGGAAAATTCCAACCTAGAGGAATAATAAGGTTTAAGCTATCAAAATTGTAAAGGGTCTATAGTAATAACATATAAAATATACAAGATAATGAAAAGCAAAAAAGTTTCAGCTACTCAAAAACATAAGTAAAAGTATTCTTATTAGTTTATGCCCAGGAAAGACACCAACAATTGATTTGTAGTTTGATTGTTATAAGTTTAACTTTAACTTAATTTACTAGTCTCTGGTCCTATTTTCCTTGAAATTTTGTGACTGTAAAAGCAGTTTTTGTGCAGAGAAAATATGGATAAAGAAATGGAGTTTGTAAGAGGTAAAAACCAACACACCATTGTGGAAAAAAATTCCAAAATAGATTGTAGAATATTTTAATAATTTTTGTTCAAACACAACACCATGCAATTCATCCAGAGTTTTACAACTAAATGAAAAAAAAACGTCGAATATGATATTCCTTCAACTTAGCCTCCTAAATATGTTGGGTCATATGTATGTATGGACCTTATGCATCTCTTCCGTTAGAACCTTAAAAAACAAGGAAAAGTAAAAAGTTTGAGTGTGTTCAAAAAATTCTTATTCATAGCATACCAAGAAAGCGGGAAGGGACAATTTATATTGTACAAAGAAGCTATTTACATTTTGTTTTAGAGAAATTATTATTCATAACATATCGAGAAAGTGGGGAAGCGATAGTTTATATTGTATAAGAAGTTATTAGTTCCTGTCCACGCATAACTCTAGCAATCGATTTTCTTGTTGATCACTATTAATTTAGCATTGACCAGTTCAAGTTATAATTTTTAAATTTAAAAAAAAATATTTATTTTTCAATATTATAGTCCTTGCCAAGGCATGACTCTAACAATCGATTTCCCGTTGACCACTGCAAGTTATAATGTTTAAATTTGGAAAACAAATATTTAATTCTCAATATTATTGAAAAAAAATATTTTTCAAACATTTGATTGGACCATAACTTGAAGGTCTTATTGCAACCTTTGCACAATACAATGCCATGCTGATAAATGCCTCATAATTTATGGATATAGTTGTAATATTTATGCCATGATTTTTATATATTTGTGCAATGATTTTTCAATGTTAAGATTTATAGGAAAAACACCTAAAATTAAAATCCTTGACAATAACTCATACTCACCTAAATAACATATTTATTATTAGTTACTACCCACCATAATTTAAGCAAGAGTTTGCATAAAAAATGGATAGTAACAAGATGTAAATATACTTACCAAGAGTTACTGCTCACCATTATTTATGTTTTCTTCATCACATTAACAAGTAGGAGTAAAAATGTAAATGTGCAAACTTACTAGTCATTACTACCCACCAAATATTTATGCAAGTCCTTAACCCTTAGTAGATAATTAATTTTTCATTTCATATAACAATTTACTTTTTTTCTAAAAGCCTAATTTTCACTTAAATAACAGGGATTGCAATGCCCTACAACACTTAGTTTTTTTGTTTTTTTGACATAATCGATTGCTGTTTATATTCCAAAAAGAAAAATTGAGGAGGCTAAGTTCCTGAATTACAAGGCATTATGCCCGGGAAGCAAAGAAGGAAATTACTGCAAGGAAGACAAAATTCCTCTTTGCTCCTGTCATTTCTGACTTTTGGAAAACCTGAACAAGTATAGATTCTAATGAACTGGAGTAATAAAAAGCAGAATTTACATTGCATTCTTAATCTATGTTTATATGGCTGATCTGATGAGCTGTAGACTCATCGGGCTTGCTGTCGACTTCAGTGTTCCTTAGGCTTGAAGAGCTAGTGTTTGGAGCGTTTCTTTTTTCCATCATGAACTTCAGAATGTCAATGGACCTCTGAGCATGACTGCATCTGTTGGAGAGATTGTTAAACTGTTCCTGAAGTGAAGAAACACGATGGAGAAAAAGATTGAGGTTGGCCTCATGCTTCTCGCTAGTGATCCGGGCATTAGTGTTGATTTTCGCATCCAAAATCTTCTGATGAGCATGAATTTGTGCCCTACAACACTTAGTTATTGAGATGAAATAGATTGAATATAAATTAAAAAGAATTTTGTGTAAGGGAAAATTACTTAATAAGATTAAAATAACAAAACTAATAAAAGGATAAACGCTAAAGGAGTTTATAGTTAAGGGGTTCTCCCATATCCATTAACAAAGGGATGATTTTCAAAGAGATAAATACAAGTCTTCTTTCCTATAACCTTCTTATTTTGTTTTGTTGTGTTATGAGGATCTCATTCCCAAAAGTCATGAATATTCCACCTAACTTAACATTAACTATATGTCATCTAGAATTTCTTTCATGTTCCTTTAGGAATGTGTGCTTTGAAATGGGAATACTTTTATTTTCTATCCTATGTCAAAAGCATATTGACATAGTTACGCCGATCGGCGTCTCCTCTTGAAAATGGTCAGGCTAGCCTTCATCTACCCTTTTTCCATTGAGCTAACATATGTCTCATGGTGTGACAATGCCATCCGTCCTTTATAAACATCCTCATCACCGCACAATATTCTCATCACATTTATTTTTTTCACGTGTTTCATTTCCTTTCTTCACAGGGTACCAAGTAGTCACGTGACCACACCTCGTGTTTCATTTCCTTTTGTCCACGGGGTATTTACTCCAGTAGAATGCATCCATTTCAAGGATGATGTGGTCGTGTCCGAATTGGCAAAGTTGAGGCTTTGTTTTCTATCCATTGTCAGATTGAACAAACTGTCCACATATGCACGAAAACCAGTTGGAGGCAGTGCATTGTGACACTTGTTTATGAGCCCCACCAAGAGTTCCCAATGCCTATGGTATATGTCCACGAAACATGGTCCACACCTCTGGAAGAAAAACCCTAGAATTAGAAACACTTTCTCCTGATCCTAGCTGACCATTGCGATGTCTCGCAAGATGCCCTTCACGAAGATCACTGTCTCCTCATTTGACTTGTTGCTGAAACACATGTGCAGTAGGATGGACAACACCGTGCTTCGAAAGTGTTCCATGACTATCACCACTCCCTCGTTGCGAGTCGCTTTGTTCCATCATTTTTCTGCTAAGAGGTTTATTCTCCACTACCTTCCTTCCCCAAACGCCTCCATCGCCGAAGGTTTGAGGACTTCGCTAACCAGATTCCTGCGAAGGGTTCACTACAACTGCCCATAAGCAGCTGAAGAGATGTTGTGCTGGTTGATGGTGAAAATTTTCTGCACCCCGTGGGCGGGCAAGCGGGCGGTCAACGAAGACAAAAAATTTCTTAATCAGTGCCTTTTGGGCAAGCTCGTGGGTGAATACCAACAAAATAGGGCGTGAACTGATCCATATGGTGAATATTGGACCGTATCTCTTATGAAATTTCTTTAGTGAGCTATCAAACACGTGACCATAAAATCTGATATGAAGGTGGTTACCTATAAGTGGCCATGGCCAGGGGCTTGGGGGGAGGTTCATGTAGCACCAATTCCTCTAGATTTCCTTGTGCATTACTTGTTCTCGCCTTGTGCATTCTGTCAAAGGTATAAAGAATGTTAGGTCCCTATAATACTAATGTATCCCCCTTATTTTTATTTCTAGTGTAGCTCCTATTGTTATTGTTATGCCCTATATAATCCCACTATTTTTATTTTTATTCCCTTACATTCTTATTGTTATGTAGACTCTGATTATTTTGTAACCCCTTAGACTCCTATATATACCAAGGAGTTCTTATCATTTGTATCATCCACTAATTGTTTATTTATGTAATTTAAAGGAGGTTTCCCCTCAAAGAGGATAGTTTTGAGTCGTTGATCTATCTTTTCTCCTATTTCGCGAGTTGGTTGCATAACATTTGGTATCAGAGCTTTGGATCCTTGGGTTTCGCTACTTCAAATAGGTCATCGTGATATTTTTACTATAACATTTTTTATATGAAGCTTCAAAAGCTAAAATTTCTACCACGTGGAGCTGAAATCATGTTTAACTTCATGTAGAAATTTGAGATATTTTTGCACTATTTTTTATGAGATATGGTCAAAATAATTTAGGGCTTCTGCATGCTCCAGAATTCACTCTCAAATAGGTGACCTAGGGAAAATCTTCATAACTTTTTGTAAAAACATTGGATTTGAATTTTGTAAAAAATAACAGAAAGTGCACAAACTATAGTTTTATGTGTATCATTTTCAGGGATGAAGGTTGAAATCGTAACATGTTACATTCCATACAAGTTCAGTCTACTGAACCAGTCCATAATGAGGGTATCATGGGAGATTGGGCATAACTTTATCTTGAATAATCCAATCTTGGTCTGACTTATGGTGTTGGAAATAAGATTCAAAGGGATACCACAAGATGAAATTTAAGACATTGAAGAGCCAAAATTACAGAGATACAATAGTTTCAAGATAGAGCTCCTAAAAGCAAGAAAAAGGTGTGTATTTTTAATTTCTTTTTTTGCATAAATTTTGTTTGAAAAATTAGTTTGAAGTGATTCAAAGGGCATAATGAAGCATAGATATAATTTTTTTATTCCATAATGCCTCAAAACAAAAATCTCTACACCTAGTAATCAACTAGAAAGCTCTACTATGACACATGTATCCCCCATATTTTTTTTTCTCTGGGGAAATCAGCTTAAGATCCTTGTCCTCGCGAGCTTGAGCCACAAGTTGACTTGATTGCAAGTGATTAGAAATAATACATAAGTGCAAATGATATAATGCAGGTTACTCATATTCGAATTTTAAAGTTTCAATTTATGTGAATATGAAACCCCAACTTAAGATTTGTTGTAGCTTTTCACAATTTTGTAACCGACTTAATGGGGCATTCCAGGTTCTCATATTTGAATCTTAAATTTTGAATTTATGTGAATATGAAACCCATACTTAATATTTGTTGTATCTTTTCACACTTTTGGCATAGACTTAAGGGGGCATTCAAAGAGTCAACATATAAGGTTGCCATTGATTGCGAGCCATTAGAAATCAAACATAAATTCAAACAATTTAATGCTTTGATGCATCCACAGATTACAGGTCAAAGAAGAGTTTGATGCAAATTTCAGGATGAAGAGGGCTTCCAGGGTTACAAGTAATTCATTGGTCATATAACTTGTGGGAAAGTTAATGTATTATAAATATATACTAATGTGCTAAAAAATTGTGAGATTATATATAGTAATTATGTCTATTAGAAGCCTAGACAATTTTATGGTGTTTATGATACTAATATTCCCTTTCTATATCTGAGTCTACCTAATATTTGAAGTATAACCATGTGATAGAGTGGCCCTTGCTCAAAGACGATGGCCTTATACAAAGTGCAAACTCTATATATTACCACACAATTCCACGCCCAATTCTTAATTAGTTGGAAAGCCATAATCCAGATGAAAGCACTTCCTTCTTGCTACATAATACCTCAGTCACCATTGAATCCATTCAAGTAATAGGGAATAACCCAGGTCCTACGTTTACCAGTTTGGCAGGAGTTTAATATTTTGAGAGTCACACAAGGTCTAAGAACAAGATATATAGTATGGAGAGGAAAGAAAGTGTTAGCACAGTACGTGGAAGACATCCACAAGTTCTAAAACAAAAATCTTAATTATCAAGATCCACTATGAGGGTGCTATAATGACAACCCAAGAATGAAAATGTAGATGACAAAATCCGCCTTTTAAAAACAACTGATCAATTTATAAATATACATATATATCTCATTGGATGGGTTTATGAATAGTGTCCAAGGTGATATTTTTCCATAAAAACATAGGCAGAGAATAGATTAAAATTGACATAATGTGGAGTGGAGAAGATTAACAAAAAGAGAGGAATTTGAGGTTGTAACATCCCTCTGAGCTTGGCCCTTTAAAGAAAAATGCTTTTATACATTTCTACTATTTCCATAGTATAAAATGTATGCCTAGCTAAGAAAAATACACTTGGATGAAGGAGTTTTTGAGTTCTTTTACCAGACCATAATTTTCAATCACAATACCCACTCTACCTTCTTTTGTTTTCAGTGTGTGAATACAAAGTCTAAACCTGTCTGTTACCTTCTTCAAACACATAGAGTGCAATCAATGCAAATGACTTATCCCTTACTTTCAATAATTCATTGATTGTTTCTGAGGAGGAGACATAATTTTTCTGGAATCCCAAGCCTCTTCTTTGATCCTCCAAACATGCAATTCTTTGTTATGCAACGAACTCACAAAATAAAATAAAAGATAGTTCGACAACTTAAAATTTATCATCTTAGAAGGGGAAACCTCTTTTACATTACATAAATTAACAATTATTAGATGATACAAATGATAAAACCTCCTTGGTATATATAGGAGTCTAAGGGATCACAATATAATCGAACCCTACATAACAATAATAATGTAAGGGCACAACAATAACAATAGTGAGCTTCTATGGGGCACAACAATAACAATATGGGGGATACATGGACCCCAAACTTAGTTATTGTTGTGCCCCATAGAAGCTCACTATTGTTTTTATTGTGACCTTACATTATTATTGTTATGTAGGCTCCGATTATATTGTGACCCCTTAGACTCCTATATATACCATGGAGGTTTTTATCATTTGTATCATCTAAGAATTATTAATTTATGTAATGTAAAGGAGGTTTCCCCTTCTAAGATGATAAATTTTAAGTTGTTGATCTGTCTTTTATTTTATTTTGTGATTTGGTTGCATAACAGAGAATTGCATGTTTGGAGGATCAGAGAAGAGGCTTGGGATTCCAGAAAAATTATGTCTCCTCCTTGGAAATAATCAATGAAATATTGAAAGTAAGGGATAAATCATTTGCATTGATTGCACTCCATGTTTTTGAAGAAGGTAATAGACAGGTTTATACTTTGTATTCACACACTGAAAACAAAAGAAGGTAGAGTGGGTATTGTGAGTGCAAATTATGGACTGGTAAAAGAACTCAGAAACCCCTTCATCCAAGTGTATTTTGTTTACCTAAGATACATTTTATACTATGGAAATAGTATAAAGGTATAAAAGCATTTTTATTTAAAGGGCCAAGCTCAGAAGGATGTTACAACTTCAAATTTCTCTCTTTTTGTTAATCTTCTCCATTCCACATTATGTCAACTTTAATCTATTCTCTGCATATGTTTTTATGGCAAAATATCATCTTGGACACTATTCATCAACCCATCCAACGAGATATATATGTATATTTGGACTTTCATCTACATTTTCATTCTTGGGTTGTCATTATAGCACCCTCATAGTGGATCTTGAAATTTAAGAGTTTTGTTTTAGAGCTTATGGATGCCTTCCACATACTGTGCTGACACTTCCTTTCCTCTTTGTACTATATAACTTGTTCTTAGACCTTGTATGACTCTCAAAAGATTGAACTCCTACCAAACTGGTAAAAGTAGGACCTGGGTTATGCCCTATTACTTGAATGGATTCAATGGTGACTGAGGTATTATGTAGCAAGGAGGAAATTCTTTCATCTAGATTATGGCTTACCAACTAATTAAGAATTGGGTGTGGCATTGTGTGGTAATAGACAGAGTTTGCACTTTGTAGAAGGCCATCGTCTTTGAGCAAGGCCCACTCTATGTCACATGGTTCTACTTCAAATTTTAGGCAGACTCAGATATAGAAAGGGAAGATTAGTATCATAAACACCATAAAATTGTCTAGGCTTCTAATAGACACAATTACTATATATAATATCACAATTTTTTACACATTAGTATATATTTATAATACATTAACTTTCCCACAAGTTATATGACCAATGAATTACCCGTAACCTTGGAAGGCCTCTTCATCCTGAAATTTGCATCAAACTCTTCTTTGACCTGTAATTTGTGGATTCATTGAAATATTAGATTGTTTGCACTTATGTCTAATTTCTATTGGCTTGCAATCAATGAAAACCTTCTCTATTGACTCTTTGAATGCCCCCTTAAGTCTGTGCCAAAATTGTGAAAAGCTACAACAAATCTTAAGTAGGGGTTTCATATTCACATAAATTCAAAATTTAAGATTCAAATATGAAGAACCTAGAATGCCCCATTAAGTCTATGCCAAAATTGTGAAAAGCTACAACAAATCTTAAGTTGGGGTTTCATATTCACATAAATTCAAACTTTAAAATTCGAGTATGAGGAACCGCACTAGATCGTTTGCATTTATGTCTGATTTCTAATCAATTGCAATCAAGTCAACTCGTGGCTCAAGCTCGCGAGGACAAGGATCTTGAGATGACTTCCCCAGAGCAAGAAAAAGGTCTTACAAGTCCTTAATAAGCTTTAAGTTTTGGAGAGTTGTATTGTGGCACAATCAGTTGTGGCTTCAAGTTTTGGAGAGTTGTATTTTGTGGCACAACTAGTTGTGGTAAAATATCTTGTGCATAAGATGGTTGTGAGGCATCTCAAAGGAATGGACAACAACGATAAAAAATACCATGCTCATGGAAATTGAATGTTAGTTTTGCAGTCTTTTTTTATAACAAATACCATGCTCATGGAGATTGAATGTTGGTTTTGCAGTCTTTTTTTTTAAAGTATTTAATTATACGTATAGTAAATCTGAGAAGAACATGATAATGATAAAATGTGTAATGCAATCTCTTTATGAGCTTCTTTCTTATCTGGACTTAGTATATAGTATAACTCTAAACAAGTGTATTTTATCTTTTGAAAATAGTCCCCACACTGGAAATGTGGCCTACAATATAAATTATATGATCTGTTTTGTCGGAGTCATCATTTTTTTTTTTTTTTTTTGTAAAGGTTCAGCAGGACTTTATATTAATATGATACAGTAGAATACATGATGCAGAGTGGGAGTCGGGGGGACCTCCCTGTGTCTGCCTTTTTATAACTGAGCTGGTCTAGTCTCTGTTGTTTTTTTTTTTTATTAGAACATGTACAACCTGTAGAATTATCGATAGATGCATTCTTGGGAGAATCAAAGGAACATCGCGCCTGTTATGCTCGATGGTCTGCAATGTTTATGGTGTTGCACTTTGCTTTGAGTTCCCCCTCCTCCAGGTCTTGCCAGAGGATGTGATAATCTTCAAGATTGGATTGAACGCCAGCATTGGCCATGGCATCGGCCAGCTTGTTTGCTGTTCTTCGAACCGCTTGAAAGGTTATACCTTGGATGTTGCTGAGATGGCCCTGTAGATCCTTCAGGATTTCCGAGAGCCTCCAGCTGGGTGTTAGCTTGTCCACCTGAGTGCCGTTTTGGAGTTTTCGCATCATCTTGATGACAATCTCTGAATCTCCTTCCACCACCAGCGGTAGAAATTTGTAGCGATCAGCCAAGGTGATGCCTTTGATGAGAGCGATTAGCTCTGTAGCATTGTTGGTGTTCGTGCCCAGATTGCCATGGTAGATGAGATGGATGTTCCTGGCGTGGATGCCTTTGATGAGATGGATGTTGTCGGAGTCATCTTTGATAGGATGTCTCAAACATGAATTTTAAAAGAAGGAACAAGTTTATGGATAAACCATTGGAAAAGGGCTACTCGAGGTATATCATGCCAATCATGATATTTCACAAAATCTTTGTTTAATCTTACTATAAAAAATTAGTAGATAACATTTTTCTAATTGTAAAGAAATAAATCTTGGTAGGAGTTATACCAAGGTATGTTGAGTTCAAAAAGTATCTTGAGAAAATGTTTAATATGGAAGGAGTCCAAACAGAGTCGCCATGGAAATTCGTATCAAATAATTTCAAGCAATGCCTAATATGTTTAGAGTTTTCCTACTTATAAAATCCAAAATGTCGCCTCTCTGACCTTTTACGGTTGCTGAACTTTTTGACGAGAAGAAAATCATTCCATTGTTACAATTGTGTAAAACGGAAACTAAAGGTTTTTAATCATTTTATGTTGTAGAAAAATTAATCATTTATTTTAAGGGTAACAAGGAAAAGTGAAATTTTTTTTAAGTTCGTGTAATTTTATTTCTAATTATTTTACAACTTTTATAATTGAAATAATGCCTTTTAAACTCAATTTCTCATATATAAAATAAAATAATAATATATCTAAATAGAATTTATATGATTATTCAATATCATTAAATTGGGTGGTGTGTAAATTAGTTTATAATAAAGTATATTTTTAAGATATTGATTGAGTAAAGGTTATTGGTACAAACATTGAATTACCAATTTTATACATTAATAAACGTGGTTGATATAAGCCAAAGACATCATTTTCCATTTATTACAAAGATACACACTCTAGAATATTTTAAATATTTGATGAATTAATTCAAACTCTTACATACTTAAGTAACTAACTGAAATTGTTAACTTCATTCATATTCATTGAACTTTTAAAATTTTTCAAAATCTACCATTCTTAAATATTCCAGAATCCACCATTCTAATAAAAATAAGAATAACCCTCTTACATTAACTTTGAACGTGATTTAATTATAATTTAAATTCTTATATGAAAAAAAACATGACAAAATAAATGTATATGATGTTTCCTTATTTCAAAATCAAAGTAGATCCCTTTTAAAATTCAATATACACAAAGAAAACAAATATCAACCAAATAAAATAAAATTGCTTATGGACTAGCAATTGTCCCAAAAGGTACAAAGAGAGGCCGATAGGATTATTAAAAGGAGGAAACCTCTATAGATAGGCAAGCATATATAAAGCTCAGATAGGCAAGCATATACAAAGCTCAGTAGTGACGAAGGTACTATCCACGATGACCAGCGTGTACCAGCAGATATGATATTAAAAGAACAAATAGATAGTAAATTACAGTGTTTTACATGGTAATTGAAAAGCGGAGAATTACATTTACAAATATTAAAACAAATCACTTACATTGGTGGTTCACACTATAACTAAAACATTAACTAATAGTAAGATGCTTTTCATAAAATTCATTTAATAAAAATAATTTATTTAATTATAGAAATTAGAATTATTAAAATTTTGAAACTCATTTCTATAGATGAACCAAAAAATAGTCTTGTGCAATTGGATGAGAAAGGGTTCATAGAAGTCTATTTAAAGAGAGCGAAATAATGGACAAAAAGCCCACTCAGGTGATTCCAAAATCCCAAAAAAAAACATAACAAAAACATAAGAGATAAACCCAATCAACTCCAAAAATGTGAATTTGCAATCCTGCATCTCGAAATTGCAAGGCAGACGTTCCTTTTTTCTGAAGGGAATTTTTCGTCAGCAATCCTTCTTGAACATTTTTATTTAGTTGAATCTCCACATAACCACACATTTCAAGAACCCTAGTAACTTCATTAAATGGTTGAGGCAAGATACAAATAAGAGAATTACCTCTCCTCCTACTCTATGCCTAAAAATTGCTTCCTTTGCATGTTCCAGAATTTTTATTTTAAACTTTACCAGATAAGGATTGTCATTTAACCATTGCTTCCCCTGCTCTGTTTCTTTGGCACCTGAACCTTGTTTTCCATGGAACAAAGAGCAGTTGGCTAGTCTCTAGCATGGTTCACGGGAGCATCAATGCACTCACTTTTTTCTATTGTGGATTAGATTTCAAATCGCAGAATTCATCTTTGAAAAACAAAAGTTTGTCTAAAAATCCGTAAAAGAACATCACTCTGCAAATTATATGCAGATTTCTGCACCGATCTTCATGATCCCAAATAGAACAAGTCCATTGAAAAGTAGCATAAAATATTGTTATCAAGCATAACCTAGCAAAATCTGACCTTCATGATGACCTGTATATGCCGATGCTGCAGAAATGGTCCCATCCTTGGATTCTATAACTGCATCAGAAAACATGTGATAAATTGTCATAACAAGGTCCTCCTATTTCCTCATTTCTTGTATTGAAACACACTGGTTTCAGTTTAAAGAATGGGTATTTGCATATTAGATGTGTTTGGGTTTGTACGTATATCTCATCTAATAAGGCACTGATGGGTGTGTGCACACATGCGCATCACATAAACAAGCTCGAAAACCAGAAACGATAAATTATGTCGGAATAAATTAACTTTCAGCTAAATAAAAAGGCAAGAACCAGAATGCTTGCTTACCATTGGCTTCTTCCATATCAATGATCCAGGTGACCAAGAAATCAAATTGAACTATAGATTCCAGACAAAATAAAAACTGGCTCGCTAGATTATCAATGCAGGAAGCCCAAAAAGCTATACTGCAACAACGCTTTAGTCTTCCACATTTACCCAAATCTGCACACTCACAGACACCCAAAACAGTTTGATGCCCCCAAAACTTGCACTCGCATTCCTTACAGAAGTATTAGGGAATTTTTCGTCAGCAATCCTTCTTGTACATTTTTATTTAGTTGAATCTCCACATAACCACACATAGCAATGTCCTCAGCAAACATGGTATTGGAGTTTGGAGTGTGGAAGCTTAGTTTCATTAGAGAATGTTCCTTGTTATCTTCAGCTGCAAACTTCCAGTGGCCTTACAAAGACTCCAGTAAACTGATCCATATTTTGATGTCGAAATTTTCTTATGTCAACTACAAAAATAATTCTCAATCTATGGGTCCATATCGTCTTAGACTTTTCACAACATTGTGTCTAGTTGAAGCCATGATGCCTTAACCACCTCTCCTTGTGGATCTTCTCTTTGATTATGGAGTAGTATATCATTCAGACACTGCAAATCATAACCTACAGCTATGATTTGCTGTATGTGCTTTTGTGAACATGGACATTGCTGTTGATAAGAAGAAATATCATATGACCATTCTCCATACAACTGTTAGATGATATGACAGCAACATCCCTTCCACTTTTTTGTATCATTTAAATGATTTTTAATGCAGGGAGGCTAGTGAAGGTATAATAACGCTTTAAAGCCATTGGTCAAATATTGTGAATGATGGATGAAGATAAGACCTCTATAAACTACATCTGTTGGGACATGAACAAGGCCAAGGATGCCATTTCAGTAACATTTAGAGGAAAGGAAGAGTAATGCATGTGGGACTGTTGATTACAGGTAGCAACTTCAATTACAGAAGCCATTGCATGTAGTTTAGGCTTTGTCAATGCTGTGAATTTTATTATAGGTGCAACAAAATATATATTGAAACCTTCTTGATAAATAGTTGACTTCAGCAGAGAGATTGAGATTTTGGATGCTATCTTAAAGAATAAGTTGGTGCCACGTATTGGTACTTACAATTTTCTGATCAATAACCTTTGCTGTCATGGAAAACAGGCAGATGCCACTACTGTTATTGAAGACAGAAGGAAAAAGAGTTTGGAACTCGATTTTGAGATACAAAACCCCTTATTCAGGGCCGGGTCCAATATATGTCACGCTTTTCAGTCAAGCAAGCTTCTTAATCAATTGTGTTCACTGAAAGACTAAACAGCGAAGCTCAAAATTTGTCAAACATAGTGGTCCAGGTTTGATCATGATGATCATTTCCCTTTTGAAAATGCTCCTTCTTCCACATTCAATAGAACATCAAGGTAGTTGCATGACTGACATCTTGTGGGAATCATATTACCACTATTGCTTTCAAGGCAAACGTTTCTTGAAACAATACTAACAGATATCGTATATCTTTTTTAGTATAATCTGTAAAATTTTGAAACTTTTCCAACATTTCCTGTGAACTCTCATTAGGGAAAATAGATATGACAGATATTCATAACAATTAGTCTCTTAAATTAAGAAAAAATATCATCCTGTACAAAGGTAACTATTCCATATACCAATATTGGCTCTGACTTTTATGTTTTCACCTAAACTGAGAATCTTCCAAAGTTACCATGCAAAAGCATTAGTTGTAGAACGAAAACCCACACATGGAAATGCACTTCACAATCGACTAACTTAAACAAAACAAAGGTAACATTTGTCATTCTCTATTGTTGTTCTGCACAAAAGTGGTTTTGAGGGGAATATCAAAGGAAGAAGGCTAAACACTATGTTTTTATCCTTTTCCAGTTTGCCATCAGCCAAATTGAGCCAGTCAATCTTTGTCAAAATTGCAAGTTTGAATCAATAAAATTGTTAGTTTTAATGCAGAAATGGATTTGGCACCCTTTAACACTTCTACTGCAAACAGATTGTAAAAATTAACATCTGATATGTGCAATTCCATCAAAACCAAAACGATTCTTGCTGGATTTTTGGATAAAAATACTGGTTTCCCTTCTTGCTACTTTAAGCAGCCGGAAAAGGACCATTTCATAGCACATTTAGACTACAACATAGTTAAGTCAAAAGATTTCACTAAAGACAGAAATTTAGAAATGGTGCATAATCTGGATTCCTAATGTGATCGATATCTCAGATGATAAAATGAGAAATATATTTTTACTTTTCAGTCCATGAATATATGTTAATTTTCTTCCAATATCTCCTAAAATGGCAAAAGAAATGGTACCAAAGTGGAGTTGGCTTTTATGCCCCATGCAAAGCCACTCCAACTCTAAACAAAGGGCAACAGGTACTACTGTTTCTGAAGCCAAAACATCATATAACAGTTTTCTGAATGAAATGCCATTAATTCATTTAGAAATTGATTATACAGAAATATACTGGGAAGAAAGCAGTATCAAAATCCTATTGAGGAAAAAGAACTACTTTGTGATTCAAAAACTAATTCCCCAAGAGAAAAGCAAGAAAGGGCAGTTCTAAGGGAAAAACACAAAAGAAGACTCTATTAAATATATGAGAAAAACATTGACAACAATACCCAAAGATATTTCATGTCTGCAACTCATGAACCCAAAAGAAAACATATCTTCCTAAAAACAAATAGAAAGGAAGAATATAGAAACTCTAAGGGAAGAACACAAAAGAAGACTCCATTAAATCTATGAGAAAAACATTGACAACAATACCCAAAGATATTTCATGGCTGCAACTCATGAACCCAAAAGAAAACATATCTTCCTAAAAACATATAGAAAGGAAGAATAAATAAATGAATAGTAAATCAGAACCGTGAACCTTTTTAATATTTATATTCCATAATGTGAAGAAACTTGAATAGCAAATTACAACTACGTATTCTAATATTTCATCATATCCTCATTATCACTGTGAACCGGCCGCTGAACCACACAATTAACAATGAAATTTAAATAGCAAATTCAAACTGTGAATTCTAATATTTCATCATATCCCCATTATTATCATATCGCCCAGTATTTCATAATATCCTCATTATCACTGTGAACCGGCCGCAGAACCACAACAATTAACAATGAAATTTAAATAGCAAATTCAAACTGTGAATTCTAATATTTCATCATATCCCCATTATTACTCTAATATTTCATCATATCCGCATTATTATCATATCGCCCAGTATTATTGTTGACCACTAAGCCTCACAATATGAAGCAACTTGAATAGCAAATTGCTAAGCAGATTACAACTGTCAATTCTAATATTTCATCATATCCCCCATTATTATTGTGGGAACCTCACAACTAACAGTGTTATGTGATACCTGAAGTCACAATAACTTTGAAGTTGGAGTAGACCGAATTCCTCCATCAATTTGGCACCTTCTCCCCATACATCATACATCATCTAATGTTGGAAATAATACTGAGAGGGGGGGGGGGGGTGGGGGTGAATCAGTATTATCAGATCATTAAAACTTTTTTCAATGCTCAAAAACATATACGCTACTTCAGTTAAGTGAACCCGCGTGTACACGCTGCTGTGTCTAAAGCAACTAGCGTATATCCAGAAATCTTATGATTCAGTTAGCTTATCTTCAGTAAATGCATCAGAACATTATTAACCATATTAACAGTAAACAGGTGCAGTATAACAGAACAGATCATCACACAAAAGCCACACACATGAACACAAAGATATAAGGTGGAAACCCAATGTGGGTGAAAACCACCTGCTGCAAGTCATCTCAATCTTCTTCTTAATAAGAAAATCCTTTTACAATATTTGTACTGGTGCAGACTTATACCAGTACGGGAGCTACAACCCCCTTTGCTCTTGTACTAGCTGATCCATTTACTAGTACACAGGCTGCTACCTGCTACAATGCTCCAAAGATCTCCCTTAGCTTTTGTACTAGCTTAGATACTAGTACGTAGGTGCTTGCCTACAATCTTCTCTCCTCCAGGTACCACGTTTCATCAATTTTCAGACTGGATACACTGAAGCACAACATATAATCTGAAAGGCCACTTTTCATCCAATTTTCATACTGGACCCATAACTATCATTGAAGCTCAAAACAATCATCAAACTCTGAATCACTGAAACCCTGTTAACAACACCGTCACCAGAACACAGAGCAGACACAGAACTCTGAAATAACCATCAGACCTATCTGCAACTTCAAATATCAAGCTTTACAATGTATACGCTACTTCGATGAATCAAACCCGCGTGTATACGCGCTTTTGCCAAAGACAACCCGCGTACAGATCTAAAAATAATTTCTCATAACTTGCAGCTGTACCAGACATCAGTCATACTCATAACACTTGTAGAACAATACATGCGTCAGTATGTAGATCTAGAATAAGCATCATAAAGATAGTTCATCTCAAACCATTTGATCCCGATCTCTCCTTAGATCTTGTTCTCAATCAGCCTGTGAGATCCCTCCTTAGCTCAAATCAAGCAATGCATCCTCAACCCATAACCTGCATACTGGATCTCATACTTCTTCAGATATTCAAGACATTACAGATACACTTGCCTAATGATTTCCTTCTCCTTATATAGCCTTAGGCCTTGTTCAATACCAAGAGCCAAAACCATAGAAATCCAATACCATCAACTTCAAAAACTAGGGATCAACACGTCCGTCGAGACACCAAGGTCCAAAACCATAGGCACAACTTCCAAGGAATAACCGCCGTGGACCAAAGATAAGTTTTCCACATACACGCGCTTTTAATGAAGCCAACCAGCGTGTACACGCGACTTGGTATACAGCGAACCTGCGTATATGCGACTTGGTATATAGTGAACCTGCTTGTATACGCGACTTGGTATATAGTGAACCAGCGTGTATATATTTTTCTTCATACTTGTAGACTGATCATCAATTCCTTGCTGCTATCCTTCTGCACTATGATTTGTCATCAATGTGATTTGCCATCAAGGACAACACTTGTCTCATAATGCCAACATCTAAGAACAGGGCAAACTTGGCACCTTCTCCCCCTACATCATCTAATAACACATCATCTAAGGACAGGGCAAACTTGTTTCTCTAGAATCTTTGATTCAACCAACAGTGTTATGTGAGACCTGAAGTCACAATAACTTTGAAGTTGGAGTAGACCCAATTCCTCCATCAATTTGGCACCTTCTCCCCATACATCATAACAGGGTAAACTTGTTTCTCTAGAATCTTTGATTCAACCATGTTTCGGTGGTCCTACACCTTTTGGTTGTCGAAGAGTCTGATTAGAAGCAGAGTTTTGCCTGATCCACCCTTGCCAACCACAGGAATGGAAAAAAGAGACATGCTCTCTTCTTCTGCATCTATCACAAACTTCTACAGCCTTGCGAAGGGTTTTCAGTCATTGAGCCTTGGGGCAGCTCCTGAGTTTGGGCCATGTCAACGAAATAACCAAGTTTACATGCTCCTCTATGTCTGAAATGTAACTGGTGATCATTTTGATGGTCTGATGTCTAAAAATAACATCAAATCTTGGTAATGTGAACTAAATCACCATTTCAGGTTCTATTCATTGAATAGCTTCAAGTTGTAAAGCAACCTATTCATTTCAGAAGCCTTATGATTGATGTGAGAAGGTGGAACAATGTGGTGGCAGTTTCGATGCTCACTATCAGATCTAACTTGAGAGATGTCAACTCTTTCTGGAAGAGGTTCACAATGTTGATGTGGCATAGAATTTGGAGATGAACATGCCAATCCTCATACCAATAAATCCAGAACCAAAACCAGTATTATATGCATCCTACCAATAAAAAATCCTGTGAAGAAGGTAACCAGAAAAAGGGTGTGAATAGACAAAATGCAACCCAAATACAAGATGGCCGCCATTTATACAGGGGCTTTCCAACAATAAAATAGAATGCGATTAAAACTGAAATCTTATGCAAACTGAGAGCAGATTTATATGGTGAAGTTTATCCAGCTTCGTTGCCAATTTTCTGAGTAACGGATTGTTCTACTTAAAAGAGAATCCATCCATGTGTCAAAGGTCGCGATTGCCATTCTTTCGGAACTGGTGATCCCAATCCATTCCGTCATGGGGGTTCGTTGTTAACCCCTTGCGGTGGACAGCTACAGAAATCTCTAGAACCTTGTCGACTTTCGGAGGACCGAACATGCAAGAGATGGTTGCAGAACTATTTCAAACCAAATGTTTAGCCATAAAATACCAAAATTCATATATGTATACTACAAGGAAAAGAGAACGCCCAACCAATTTACTGATTACATTCACAGTCATACAAAACTCTGTGGAGAATATAATCACTGTAAACTATGAAGAGAAATTTAAACACTGTAATTCCATGATTTGCATAAATAGATCTTAACAAAACGAGAACAAAACAACAGAGTTTGGTCCAGAGCTAAAATGCTCAACTTCCGTAATAATCTGAAGACCCTGAAGTCGACAAGGACAAGTCACTCTAGACATGGAGATTTGTTTGGAAAGATATAACTAAACATATATACAATGAAAGTATTTGTTGGCTTTTAAACATATGTACAATAAAAGCATTCTATTATGTAGAGATGTTATTGAGCATGAGCAGCTAATCATATATGCATGATGGGCCATGGCATCGGCAACACCAGTGAGTGTTTATTGTGGTGCCATATTGTGCGAGTTGTTCCTGCAATTGATGGCGCATTTGCCTGTGTGCATCCCTTTCATGAATGTGAATTGTTATCTTAAGTATTTTCCTTATTTTCTTTAACAACTTGATGGTTGGGCGCAAACGGTAAAGTGGCATTGATTGTTGTGGCAGGATCCTTGTCTGCATATCTTGTAGCGTAAGTTCTTGTTGCTGAATTTCTTCGCAACACTCATACAACCTTCGTAGGTAGCATGTATTCATACCTGTTTCCATCCAAAAAGGAAACATTGTAAGTGACAATGAATATGTTTGGCGATTTTGTTTGAATATTCAAAATAAATTAACGATTCCAATCCTCCAAATCAGCTCCACACATTACTTATTGCACAAGTGAAAACATACCCTCACCAATACAGAGCATTACATGTAAAATGTTTCCTGTTGAACATGGCTATAACAAGTTGGTATTAGGACTCTGCACATCAAGGATTGCAACACATGTGGTTGCCTCAACGGTAAAGGTATGGAGACTGTCTATTCTCTTGTGTAGTTAATGTTTTGTTATGTATCCTTTGTATGGATGACCTAATATTGTAGAGAATCACCAGCGTCCAAAACCCACTTCAACAAAGATGAACCTTGAAGTTGGCTCATATTGTAGGAGATCTCAGTTTTATTTTATCTTGTGTTAGAACTTAGAAGCATGAATATTAGTGCTTTTGATCTGCTAGGAGAGTGTGGTGATTGAATAAGGATCACGAGTTTTGTTGTTTATAGTGGGATTATAATTCTGACAAAGTTGTGGCTAGAAAGCTTATAAGAGTTACTTCTAGGATTGACCTCACATACCAAAAAACAAGATACTTTCAGTCAGTTACATCCCCTACGCCACTGATCATGATTTATCCTCCCTAATTTTTCGACCACTGATGCCTTTACCAAAACGGATTTAGTTTATATCTGTAATCATTATTAACATCACACCATACAAGTATCTCTAGACAGCAGTAACGCTTAATCATGAAATTGCAAACAGAGATAACCTCATAACCGCCAAATACTACTCCAGAAATTGTAGATTCAAATTACCGTAAAAGCAATTAGGTCTTGTATTTGGGCTTACCAATCCAGATAATATAGATTTGAATTAACTAAATATCGCCAACCATTTTCGACACTGGAACTCTTGGAGCTCTACCGTCATCATGATTTATCCTCCCTAATTTTTCGACCACTGATGCTTTTACCAAAACGGATTTAGTTTATATCTGTAATCATTATTAACGTCACACCATACAAGTATCTCTAGACAGCAGTAACGCTTAATCATGAAATTGCAAACAGAGATAACCTCACAACCGCCAAATACTACTCCAGAAATTGTAGATTCAAATTACCGTAAAAGCAATTAGGTATTGTATTTGGGCTTACCAATCCAGATAATATAGATTCGAATTAACTAAGATCAATTATGTAATCTGCGTATATCCTTTCGAAAGAGAAATATCGCCAACCATTTTCGACACTGGAACTCTTGGAGCTCTACCGTCATGAAAAGACTACTCTACATCAAACAGCTGACCATAACCATTGAATGTTGAGTTGAATGTTGAGTATAAGCAGCGACAATCAGAGAATGCAGAAGATGACAGCTGTGAGAAATCATTTAGTTTCTGTACAAAGTTTCTATGCCTCTAACTTCCACTTCATTCGATTCCAGCCAAACGATAGTGGGCATCCATTTTGGTGACTACTAAAAGGAATCAGAAATCACAATCACAAAGGTAGAGGCACCTTCATTTGAATCATTCATTTAGATGGAAAGCCCAAAGAGAAATCCCAGGTAATTCCCACAACTACAACAGGGATTAGGAAACCTGAGAGGCATATACAAGGATGTATTAAAGAGGACTGAGAGAGCTTCAAAATTAAAGAGGACTGAGAGAGACGATGACCTGATCTGGAAGAAATGATGTTCTGCAGATTTTCTCTTCCGGTTCGATTTCCAGCTCAGTTGCCCGCTCGAACAGTGCTATACTCTGTGAGATTGATTCAAGACTGCCGGTAGTTTGATCCAAGAAGGCTCCCGGTCATGGAAGCACGGAAACCGCAGAACAGTTGATCGTGCATCAGAACAGCTGTGCACCGCAAAACAGGGACCGCATAACTGGGTAGCTACCAAACTGAAAGAAGGCACCATACCGCATCTTTCTCCGAAAACAGAATGCGCCATTACTACTCTACTCTGGAGTGCCGGGCTTTGTGTGACGGTTATCTACATTGTCGCTCAGGTTTTCTTTGATTCTCGTCGCTCACAAGGTCCCTGTACCCCACTGTGAACCTGGTTTGCTTTTATTTAGGCGCCGCTTGCTAGATTTATGGCGGGCGAAAGGAAAGGGCGGCTGCTGGCAGAAGAAACGGGTGCACGCGCTCGGAAAAGAATACAAACAAACAGTCAAAACGCGATTGCAGAACTCTCCACGTGTCAGCACATAACGCGATTGCAGAACTCTCCACGTGTCAGCACGAGGAACAAAGGGACGACGAAAGTCCCTTTCAAAGGAAGGCCTATCGGCCTAAAAATCTATTTTTATAAATTTCAAATATTTACGTGAAAATATTTACTTAAATGTAGAGCACCACAAATGTAAGGCATTGTTCAATAACATGTAGAAAAACATGATAAATCTCAATCATTCTCTCAATGTTTGAGCAAAAACATAAAATATTTCCTATTATTCGAGAAAACAATAGTAGTGTCCCGTTATAGGCAATAAACATAGAGTAAGAATTGAAATATTATATACCCAAAAGAGTGAGAATTTACATTTTAAGGACACTTTGACAAGAATTTACATTTTAAGGACACTTTGACAAATAACGTGGAAGTCACTGCTATGTAATGAAGCCACTGCTATAAAATGTATTATACAAAATAATCTCTAAAGTAATGCTTTAAATAGCTGAGATGTTTTACAAAGAACAATGTGGAAAGTAATGCTTTGAATCCCTTAAATATCTTGCAGAAAACAATTTGGAAAGCAACTCCTCAAATCCAAAACGCACTGAAGATAAGTTTAATATAATATATATATTGTATTCTGTCATTGCTCTTAGTCCACATTGAGTAATTGAAAGGTAAGAATATGGTGTCAAGCCTCTGCTTATACAAGTTGAAAAATTCGTCGAGCTAATATATCCCTTAGAGATAATTTTTTTTTTTTTTTTTTCCATAGTTTGTTTCATTATTGATTTTTAGTTTTTAATTTTCTATTTTTATTGCATAAATGCATTCCCTTTTCAAATTTTCTTAAGTTTTCCAATGCATAAATTCTCAACTGAAAATTATAAATTGAGAAATGTAATGTCCATATTTTCATTTAATAAAATTCAACATTTTTTAAGGGCAAAAATGTCTATCCTTATATTTTTCTCCACAGTGCGCACTATGAATTTTGTTTAATGTATTTATCATATGTATACAAATATGAGATGTATTTAGTTTGACGTATAAAAATATAATTTATTATAATTATAATTATACTTCTAAATAATTTTTATGTTCATACAACTTTTCCTAATTTAAAATTCTTATCAGTGCTCCCTTACACTTCTGGGGAAATCGCTAATTTAAATTCTCTTAAAATGATTGGTATCCTACTTCTATACCGATTCCATAACATACCATCTCCCAAGTCTAATTATACCAAAAATTGGTTATGGATGATCCTTGTTTCATGCACTATAATAAATTTCCCAACAAATTTTGGTTAAAGGTGCTTTCTGTCAAAAATCTAAAGGGATGTAATGTAAAATTTTTCTTACAGAGTATTTTTTGGCCCAAAATACTTCCAACATGGGAAAACGGAAGGATTGGGAATGCTTATGTTGCTAAAAGAATCTATAGATTCATCCTGCACGCCAGTGTAATTGACATTCTAGGCATGCCATTTTCTACAATAGAAAATATCTTCATCTCTGATCACAGACCGATCATTCTTGGATGGAGAAATAAGGGATTCAGAACTGGCTACTCTTTTAAATTCAACAGGAATTGTTTGGAGGATCCAGAATATAACATCGCTATAAAAAAAGCATGGTCCGAATTATCGTCCTCAAAATCGCCACCTGCCTTAATAACCTTCAGGGAAAAGATGGAATCGGTTCGAAAGGTAACAAAAGTGTGGCAATTCCAAAAGAGACAAGCAAATAAAAAAAATCTCCGGGAAATACAAATGGAACTTGACAGTGCTGCGATATCCATGGCTAACGACTCATTATCATTTGAAATGAGATGTAGAATTAAGGAATTGCATAAGAAAAAATTGATGATTATGAAACAAGAGGAAACCTACTGGAGGTTAAAAAGTAGAGCCTTGTGGATGAATGAAGGAGATAAAAATTCAAAATTCTTCCATAATTATGCTAATTCCAGAAGGGAGAAAAACTCGATTTGGAAAATCAGCGATGGTAAAGGGGGGTTTTTTTATTCTCAGCAGGATATTACTGATGAGGCGGTGGCATATTTCAAAAACCAGTATAAAAGATCGGAAAACTGCAACATCCAGGACATTTTATGGGGAATTGAACTATTCCCTTGCATGTTTGATGAAGAGTCAAATGATCTAATTTTCAAGCAAGTTTCGGAGGATGAGCTGCTGTCTACTTTGAAATCCTTCAAAAAGGACAAGAGTCCTGGTCCAGATGGCTGGACGGTAGAATTCCTCATTCATTTCTTTGACATCATAAAAGATGATCTGTTGTGGATGGTCGAGGGCACTAGAATGGCGGGCAGCATTAATAAAAAACTCACTTCTACCTACATAGCTCTTATTCCTAAGAAGGGGGACGCACAAAATTTTCAGGACTTTAGACCGATCTCGCTATGTAATATTTCATATAAGATTGTCTCGAAGATTATAGCTGAGAGGATCAAAGGAGTGTTATCTGAGTTTTTAACAAAGGAGCAGCACGGTTTTCTGAAAGGAAGGAACATTCATGATGCTGTGGCTAGTACTCAGGAGGGACTGTTCGCAATTCATAAAAAGAAATGTGATGCGGCTATTCTTAAAATCGACCTCTGGAAGGCATACGATTGCCTGGAATGGGGCTTCATCAGGTGCCTGCTGGCTAGGATCGGTCTGAACTCCAACATGATCAACTGGATCATGGCATGTGTTGAGCCAGTGGACTATGCAATTATCATCAACGGGATTCCATCCCCTTTCTTCCGGGTGGAAAGGGGTCTCCGTCAGGGATGTTCAATCTCCCCGCTGTTATTTATTTTGGCTATGAATTCCCTCAGCCTGCACATCAATAAGGCTGTCAATGAAAACTTGTGCCGCCCACTTAAAATATGCAGGAACATTTCTATATCACACAATTTATTTGTTGATGATATCATATTATTTGGCTTGCTTTGCAGGGTTACCTGGACATGTTACTATGAAATTATAAAAAACTTTCAGATGGCTACGGGCTTGATAGTCAACAATGAGAAATCTGCAATTTATCACAATGAAAATAATCAAGAAGCTATAGAATGGTATCAGAACTATTTGGAATCAAAGCGCAACCTATCAGCTGTGGTATGAAGTATTTGGGTTTCCAGATCAAAGCAAATGGCTACACAAAATCCCACTGGAGTTGGATCCTTGACAAATTCCACAGAAGGATATCAGCATGGGAATTCAGGTGTCTAACACTGGCGGGAAGAGTAGTTCTTGTACAATCAGTTTTGAACCAACTCACGGTCTACTGGGCACATTTATTTGCTATTCCTGTAAGCATTATTAAAAGCTTGAATAGACTGTCTGCCAATTTCATTTGGGGAGGCCAAGCAGACAAGAGGAAATTTCATCTCACAAAATTAGCCAGCATCTCTTTGCCAAAGAACATGGGCGGTTGGGGCTTACTTGATATGCAATCTTTTGGAAGGGCCCTTTTATGTAAATCTCTGTGGAGAGCTGTTCATGGAGTAGGTCCATGGTGTAACATGATTCAGGCGAAATATTTAAAAAGGAAGGATTTTATTTTCTGGTACAGAAAAGGAATGATCGGGATGCCATATGGATCATCTATTTGGAATAGCCTCTGCAAGACTGAATCTTATTTTCTGGAAAACCATATCTGGCATTTTCAAAATGGAAGCAAGATTCTTATTGGCAAAGATCAATTTAAGGGAAGCAACGGGGTGTCTAAAATACCTGAATATCTTTTGAATTTCTTCCACAGAAGGGGATATTTCTATTGGGATAGTCTGATTGATGAATGGCAGGGGCCTATTCCACTATGGAAAAGCGCAGACACACTACAGATGCCTCAGTCGATAGCAAATCAGTGGGATCTCATAAGGGCGAGTCTTAGGAATTGTGGAATATTTCGCAATGTGGAATCTGACTTTTTAATATGGAGCCACTCAAAGGAGATGAATAATATAAGGGTCAAAGAAGTATATCAACACATCTTGCAATCAAAACGATCCCCGCTCAATCCGATATTTCCTCACATTTACTGGAAGGATGGCTGCCCATCGAAAATGATACACTTCGCGTGGCTTACCTTTCATAATAAGATTTTAACCTAGGAGAATTTGAGGAAGCGTGGATGGATCGGTCCAGGCATATGTCCTCTGTGCAGATCTGAAGGGGAAAATAATGATCACCTGTTCATAAGTTGCTATCATTCTCAGCAAATTTGGTAGTTTCTGGAGAACAGTTATGGAATTAAACTCAAGGCACATGCTTCAATATTGGATATGCTCCTCTGGTGCAACGTACAGAAGTTAAATTGGCGAAGGATAATAATCTCTACCCTGTGGCACATATGGAAATGGGGGAACTATATCATTTTTAACGATTCAAAAATGGCCAGCTCAGAAATCTTTGTTAAAATTGTTGCTACTTATGAAGCCCTTCCACAAAAAGCTATTAACCAAAGAAGGGGCGAATCCTCTGAACAAAATTTGGAAAACTCTCCCTTCCCAAAGGCGTATTTCGACGGTGCGGAACAGCAAGGCTCATGTGGCTGTGGCATCCTGATCATGGTAGATGAAAGCACTCAGTTCTCCATTCACTGGAACGGGGGGAGCGGTTCTAATAATAAAGCGGAGGCCATGGCTCTCGCAGGGTTATTAAAATTTTGCCTCTTCATTAATCTACAACATGTTTCGATTTTTGGGGATTCGAAGGTTATGGTTGAATACATCACTGGTAAGAACCATATTACAGTACCACATTTGATTGGTTGGATGGGGAGGATCAGTTTCTTCTAGGATTCCATGGTTGGTAGTTCTATTCACCATATTCGCAGAGACAAAAATTATCTGGTAGACTCACTGTCTAAAACAGGTCTACAGGATGCTACATGTTTTTGGTTTTTGCAGGTTCTAACTGAGGGAGTAAGCTATCATATCCAAGAGTTTATTATGCCGGACTTCTAGGCTCATTTCTATTTTCTTCACAGGTTTCCATGAACGGGTCTCTGATCTTTATGTGACTGTTTTCTTTTATCATCTTGTTTATGGATGGTGTACATGATGTTTCTGTACATCCATATGCTTCCTGTTTCTCTATGTGCTCATGTTTTGTTTTGGAGATCTCCGAGAACACTATGTTTCAGTCAAATTTTCCTTAGCTATTCACTGGTATTCTCCCATGGTGATTTCATCTGGATTTCTCTTCAAATGGGAGTATATATGATGTAAATTTTGAACTTTATATCCCTCATATAATAATATTCAGCGTTTTCATTCTGAAAAAAAAAAAAAAATCATCTCAAAACCACAATTCTTTATCAATTAAGTCTTTCTTCTTTTAGTTTCCAATTTTCTCCAAAGGCACTTCCTATGAAAATTCCAAAGACATGGAAAGAAAAATTTCACCCACACAATTTTTTTTGCGTGAGTTACAAAAAAGTCTAATAACTTAATGTGAATGCACAATTATCCCAAAACCATGATTATTTATTGATGAAGTCTTTCTCCTCTTAGTTCTCGAAGACAAAAGTACTCCATACCCATTTTAGCACGTGAACAGTGTAACATATCCTATGTTTTTCCTTCATACCTTATTCATCTACTATTTTAATTTTTTATTTAATATCTTATCATGACATTCAAATAAATTTATATTATTTTTTTATTGTTTATATATATATATATATATATATCTATATTAATTATTATTATTTTAATTAAAAAATATAATTATATATATTTTCATTTATTATTAATAATTGTATAATAATTAAAAAAATAATTTTATTTTTCCATTTGCAAATTTAATTATAATATACATTTTTTCCCAATAAACTATAAATTTATCTTTATTTAAAACAATTATAATTTCCTCAGTATGGGGTAGCTCAAGTGGCGATGGCGATGGAAATGGAGTCTCACGAACCATAAATCTTGGGTTCGAATCTTGTGCTACCCTCCCCGTAGTGGGGTGAATAATGGACATGTAAACATGAAAATGAGAGAGTCCTACCAAGCTTACAAACAAAAAAACAATTATAATTTCTAAAACCCCCAACATCTCCTTTTATACTTGAAGTATAAATAAGTTATGGTGGATTTGATTTACTTTTTTTTTTTCCACTGGAAAAATCCGTAATTTTCATTATATTAAGAAAATTACATATAGTAGATGCCGTTGGCATATGCTGTAGTGTTCATACAAAATCCACCACGCAGGGTGATGTATCAGAGTATATACAAAAATGAGATAGAACATATATGAGTCTGGCTGTATAGCCTGTTCGAGATCACGTAGGATCTATTTGCATACAGTATGATAACCATATCTATGTACAGTTTTTCATCAAAGACAAAAATACTACATTACTGTCGGCTACCGGGACTGTTGTCCCGCTGATCTCTCTGATCTATGTATGGCCTATGAAAAAACCTGTATTCTTCAGTCCCCTGCTGCTCCACAATTAGCCATTCGCCTCTGGGAAGTATCGTGGCCTCTTTGGATAATTTGTCAGCCTCGCTGTTATGTTCTCTGTAAATGTGTAGACAAGAGAAATGATTAAATGCTGCCTTGAGTGTATGTGCATCATATAATATATTGCTGAGAGTGTGTGTATGACATATAGTGGCATTATTGATCCAATTAACAACAGTCATTGAGTCCCCGTATATGTTAAGATTTGTATACTGATGTGTCAATGAGTAATGCATTAGATTTCGAATGGCCAAGAGCTCTGCATAATTATTTGATCCTCTGCCGAATCCCATTTTTACAAAGTATCTATGGTGTTCATTGATATGCAGAACAAATCCACCCCCACATCCAGTTTGATTTGCTGCCCCATCGAAGAAGGCCCACGGGGTCGATTTATCGATAATGGGCTGTGGCTGTATCGTCCTGGTTCGAGTGGGGGGGGGGGTCAGGTAATTCTTGGTACGCGGCAACGATGTTTGCTTCTGTACGGGGCCAACACACAGCCTGATCCTCGAATATGACTCGATTCCGCGCTAACCAAATGTGCCAGGTTGCCACGAGGGGAAGGTTTAGGAGCTTGGAGCCCGGGTGGCAGTGATTCCAGGCAGTCCACGCACCCGAAATGTCATCCCCATTCCAGTTCCCCGTAATGCCAAGATGAGTGAAGATGTTGTTCCATAGAGTGTGAACTGCCGAGCAATGGAGGAAAATGTGGACCGAAGTCTCTGATGCCGCTTTGCAGAATGAACACCAGGATGGTCCATAGATGGATCTGCGAGTAAGGTGTTCGCCCGTGGGAATGATATCTTTGAGGACACACCAGAAAAATAATCTGGTGCGTGGAGGTGCATTCAGCTTCCAAATGTCACGCCACCACGATGGCGATGGTTCAGGTCTTCTGTGAATAATAAGAGCGCTGTACCCAAACTTAGGTGCGTAGATACCATTGTCCGCCTTACACCAAATAAGTTCGTCCGATCCTTGTTTGATGCGGATATGGGATTCGTTTAATGCAAGAACATATTCACTCCATTCCTGATGCCACTGCGGTGGAAGGTCAAGTTGCTGAGCCGATTTCCAAGCTTGAGTGAATATGTCTGTGCGCTGTTGATCAGCAATATGTGCAAAATTCCGAATGTCTCGGTCATGAAGAAATGAAATGAGATCTCTGTTGAGGATGTGTCTGCCCCCACTATCAATCCATGGATCCAGGCCAATCCTGCCCAGCGTTCCATCGTTTATTCTCCATACTAGATTATCTCGGATGAGGGGAAGGGAGTGTATCAGGGCCTTCCATATTGATGAACATCCCTTCGTTGTCCAAGATGGTAATCTAGCCCAATCCAGAATATTCTGAGGCCAAATGTATTTGTGATAGGATACTTGTGCCCATAGGTTTTGACTGGTTAATAGTGTCCATCCCATCTTAGCAGCAAGAGCCATAGCGAAGTCGGGTAGGTCTTTGAGACCCCAGCCACCCCATTTTTTGGGCAAGGTGATTTTCTTCCAGCTTATCCATGCAAATATTCTTTTGTCCTGATTCCCATTCCAGAGGTATCGGTTGCACAACTGTTTCAATCGTCCCAGAATATTCCTCGGTATCCACGCAAGTGCCATCCAGAAGACCGGGGTAGCCTCTAAGACAGACTTAATGAGTACCAATCTGCCAGCCCTAGATAGGTATCTGAAGCTCCAGCCTGAGAGTCTTTTTTCCAATTTGGCGACCAACCACACCCAATCAGCAATTCTTTGACAAGTAGGCTTCAGTCTGAATCCCAAATATTTGAGACCTCTATCCAGAGGGAGAACATTATAGGGAAATACCTGAAGGGCTAGCTGGGATTCCTGTACCGAAGTGCGGGAGCATGTGATAGAGGATTTAGTCTGATTTGGAAGCATACCTGTAGCAGCAGAAAAAAGTAGAAGGATCTTTGAAAATGACCGAGAGTCTCGAACACTGCCATCAAGAAGGATAAGTACATCGTCCACGAAGAGCAGATGTGTGAGGAAACATAAATCGGATATGCGAAGGCCCCGAACATCTCCAGATCTCTTTGCAGAGTCTATGAGACGACTTAGGCCTTCCATGACCAGTAAGAAGAGCAGAGGAGAGAGGGGGCATCCCTGTCTCAGTCCCCTTTCGGAATGAAAAAAGGGTGAGGCCGAACCATTTATGAGGATGCTGAAAGTAGGGGAGGATATACAGGCCATGATCCATGAGATGTAGGAGTGAGGAAAGCCCAAGTGGATTAGGATCATTTTGATATAGAGCCAGCTGACCCTGTCAAATGCTTTTGAGAGGTCAATTTTGAGGAGGATGCCTTTTAGGTGCTTGGACCATATAGAATGTATAGCTTCTTGGGCCAGGCCTATGGCCTCATGAATCTGTCTAGATTCAAGGAAAGCAAATTGTTGTGGGGCAATGGACCTGGAGAGGATTGGTCTAAGACGATTTGCAATAGTCTTAGAGATGATTTTGTAGAGGCAATTGCACAAAGAGATAGGCCTGTAGTCATCAAAGGATTCAGGGGTATCAGTTTTTGGAATGAGAGCAATGAAGGTAGAATTGATGGCATGGTAGATGGATCCTGTAGCTCTGCTCTCCTCCACCACACTCAGCAGGTCCTGCCCCAGGACATCATAGAAGGCTAAATAAAATTCAATGGTCCATCCATCCGGGCCAGGGCTCTTATCTTTTTTGAACCACTTCAGTACTCCTTCCAGCTCCCCTGTCGAAACCGGATCATTTAGAGCCTCCACATCCTCTTCCTCAACAAATCTCGGGAAGTGATTTGCCACATTGATGATATCAGGTAGATTAACTTCACGGGGACACTTGTAGAGTTCCCTGAAGTGGGAGGTGCCCAGATGAGCGAGCTTGTTAAAAGTGTCTGCTATTTCACCATCTGGTGTGGGGAGCTTCCAGATAGTATTTGATACTTTCCTGCCCTTAGCAAAGCTATGGAAGAACTTCGTGTTATCATCCCCAGCTTGTATCCATAATGCCCTACTCCTCAATCTTATGGATTCCTCTCTCTCTTTGAGGATTTTTGCTTTTTGATTCTCCAATTCAATCAGCCTGCATTTATCTGCTGCTGTAATGAACCCCAACCCCCTTTCGTCGGTGAGAGAGCATAATTCAGCTTCAATATGGGTTAGTTGTGCAATGTCTCGAGCCTGTTTCTCCTTTGCCCATACAATAGATAGATGCTTAATTTCCGAGAGATTTCTGCAGAATCCTTTAGCAAGTGATTCTGATCCATTGATAGGGTGAGAGGACCAGTAATCAGATATCATCTTGATATATGATGGGTCCTTCAGCCAGGTATGATTAAATTTGAAAGGTGCTTTGGGCTTTTTGAAGGGACCCTGAATCTCCAGGTATATTGGAGAGTGGTCCGACCAACCCCCCGAGCCAACCCATTGTTTGTAATGTTGCAGTCGCTGAAGAAGTGCCTCCTTCATAAGGAATCTGTCAAGTCTACGGGCTAGTGCAGCGTCCCCCACCCGTCTGTTCCTCCAAGTGGGAAGAATTTTCTGCATGGGGATATCCACAAAGTTTGATTGTTCAAGCAGATTGGTCATGAAGTCTGTAATGGAGTCAATTTGTGCCGCCGATCCCCATGACTCCCTGTAACCCAGAGAGAAATTAAGGTCTCCTCCGATAACAACCCGGTCTTCGCTCATTATGGTAAGATGTAGAAGATTCTGCCAGAACGATTCTCTCTGGGTGCAGGGGGCATATACATTGACTATGCGAAGGTTCATGCCTAGTTCAGCTGAGAATATGTCAAGCCCCAAAAATCCCGATCCCCCCCAAGTCGAGTCCACCTTAATAGAGCGAGGGTTAATTCCAATGGCCAGACCACCAGAACGGCCGACGGCATCAAGGGCAGAGTAGATCCAGCCAGGTGTCAAGGCTTGCATGGCTCGAGTAATCTGATCTGCGGAACAGAGGGTCTCTTGAAGCATGATAATATCGATAGGATCAGATTCTATGAGCCGCTTCATGGCTAGTTTCTTGGAGGAACTAGCCAATCCTCTGCAATTGAAGGATAGGCACTTCATGGGGGAACACCTCTCGGGGTATGGCCTGCTCTAAGGACCCCGTCAATGGTGGATTGCCGACCTGATACAACCTCTGCCCCAGCTTGTTTAATAGCCTTTGAAAGATGTGATTTTCTACCCCTGGTAGGCAAGGTCCCAACCTCTGGTACCGCAATGCCCAGGCCCGAATGTCTGATGGGTGGCTCTTTGGCTAGAGACCTGGATCGGAGGAAATATGTATGAGGAGGGGAGGGTTCCGAGGGTGATAGGGGGGGGCTAGCCAAGGGGGAGGAAGTGGTAATAATGGGTTCTGTGGTGCATATGAGGGGGGGGGATGATAATGCACAGTGAACCATGGAGGTCTGAGAGGTGGAGCCACATTCATTCATAACATCAAAAGAAGAAAATATGGGGGATGAAAGAGTACCCGAGACCGTACCAGCTTCTGCTGCCGAGCGAGCCCTAGTCCTTGGCGGAGAGGGTTGCCGCAATCCCGGATCGACCGCAGGTGAGGTTGTCGCTGGGGGCAGTCCCGAAGAGGTAGGTCGAGTGGTAATAGGAGATGCCGTTCTGGTTGGAGCCGGTGTAACCCTCGGAGATTCCTCTGCTTTCTTGATGAGTGGACAATCCTTGATGAGGTGCCCAACTTTGTGACATCGCCTGCATCGGAAGGGGACTCCTTCATAATCAAGGATCTGCACCCTGATACATCTTCCCCACTGAAGTGTGATCTGTTCTTCGAGTCCATCACGGGTGTCTAAATGGACCAATATACGCGCTAGGGTTCGGTTCCTAGATTCAACAAAAGTGCGATCGTAATCCAGGTATGTCCCCAGGGCATTCCCGATCCTAATGAAGACTTCTTCGGCCCAAAACTGCAGTGGGAGGCCTGACAGGCGCACCCATATTGGTCCGGCTCCGATCTGTTCGTGCTCTGGATCAAAAAGGGGGCCCCATCTCTTGAGGAGGGCCGGGGCCATTTCAATATGCCAGTATCTGGCCAGAACCAGATTTGTGTGACTTTCCTTGGAGAAATGTAGGGAAAACCATCCTCTGGGGAGAACATGGACCACAGGAAGGTCGAATAGAACACCGCCCCAGATTTCCTTCACCCATTGTGTGAGCCGTTTCGCCGAGTATGCCCTGCCCCGGACATGCCCTACCAGAACAGTGTTGGCCATGTCCATGAGATCGCTGAGAGACTTAGATTCGTCGAACCTAATGGTGATGTCTTTAGCCGTAGCCTTTATGCACTTGGTCTTTTTTTTGCAGGTGCGAGGAGCCGACGGATGGTCGACCAAGGGATTAGTTATACCGTCCAGAGATGAGGGTTTTGCGGGCTTGATTTTAACAGCAGGAGTTTCGAAGCAGCCGGAAGGACGGGTTCCCGAAGATGATGGAATTGCTGCAGAGGGTACCGGCGGGGGGGTGAGGGCGCCGAAAGGAGAGGGTGGGAGAGCGGATCAAATGAGGGCGAAGGGGGAGTGTGTGTAGCCAGAAAATGAAGAGAGCCCGGCGAGAGCGGGGGCACCTCAAATTGCGGAGAATCGATAGGGTTCGTTCCTGCAATAGACTGAGGAGTGCAGTGAGCGGGCAGCGAGACGGTGGGCGGGTACTGCGGCAGATCCGGTGCATTCGTTGATGAGGAAGGTGCGAACTGCGAGCGAGCAGCGAAACTAGGGTTCCCGAATATAACCTTGTCCGGTGTAGGTTCCTCCGAGTAGTCCACCGCCTCTAGCTCCATAATGTCTGCCATAACTGTCTCCTGAACGGCGACCGAAAGCGACGGGTGGAGAATCCAATGGTGGAGCTGATGCTTGAGTGTCCCTGAGCAGTGACCGCGACGGTGATGCTGTGCGATAACTGTAAAAACCCTAGCCGCGTCGATGCTGCAGTCAATCTCGGTGAAACCCTTTAGCCGAGACCTTCACGTGTGCGCGCCATCAGAGCCCCTTAGATAAGATTTACTATTTACTCATCAAACACTATCCTCGATTGCTTATTGCTTATAGTAAAAAGATCGAGAATTTAGGTTATTATTGTTATTATTATTTAAACCTTAAATATTAGTGCTTCCCCGTAGTGAGGTGAATAATGGACATGTAAACATGAAAATGAGAGAGTTCTACCAAGCTTACAAACAAAAAAACAATTATAATTTCTAAAACCCCTAACATCTCCTTTTATACTTGAATTATAAATATCTTAGATAAGATTTACTCTTTACTCATCAAACACTATCCCTGATTGCTTATAGTAAAAAGATCGAGAATTTAGGTTATTATTGTTATTATTATTTAAACTCTAAATATTAGTGCTTTTAGTCTCGCTAGCTCAAAAACCGTACATAGGACATATTGAAGTTAGTATTAACTAGAAATATGATCGTTATAAATTAAATGAATTATTTATATAGTTGAATTTTTTTAACTATTTAAATAAAAGTAATGCCCATATTAAAAGCCCATAACATAAAATCTTTAAGCTGTAAATATTTCTCAAAATTTATCTTATGATGTTAATTTAAATTCTTTGATTTTTACTTTTAAATGTTTATATATGAAGTATTATTATATTTATTTTGATATTAAAGGTGATTTTATGATCAAGGTAAGTTATGTTAATTTTTTTTTTAAGGCTTTACTTGCATTTTGAGTACTTTAAGGTTTTATATTAGTTAAAGATGAAAACTAAGCTGAAGATCACATATCTCATAAATAATGTATAAGAAAATTAAATAATATGAAGTTTAAATACGCAAAATATTTTTATTATAAAATTTATAATAAATATCATTATCAATTTAAAAATACTAAATTATTATAAAAGTCACATCTATGTTTCCCTTTTCATTAAAGAATATTAACAAAAAAATTGTTACTTCCAAATAAAACACACAAAATTGTCTAACTTCCAAAAACACTCAACATAATACCACCTTTGTATAACTAAAACTTAAATTCCACTCAAATTACAAACCCATTATAATAAATAGATTATTTTTGTAAGCTCTAAAGGTTAAAATTCTTTTGTTGTTGTTGTTTTCCAAAATTTCCTCATAAAATAAGTGAATTTATGTCTTAAACTTCCCTCATCTTTCCCGATTTCTTTTTCTAATGAAATCTGATATAAATTTTACAAAATTTTATTGACTAAGATTCATTACAAATAAACACTAATATTAAATTTAAATAATTTATAAACATATAAAATTATACGCTTATCAATCACATTTTAACTTTTACTCGATATAAATACCTTACATTACACAATTTTAAAAATTATTTATTATTTTTAATGCTAAGTACTAAATAAAACCACTTTCCTCTTATTTGTCTGATCTTCTGCCTTTTAGCTTAATTCAATTATTTTAAGTTGAGAGAATAAACTATATCTCAAAAGTCATTTAACTCCAGCACAAAGAAAATGTTGAAGAGTGGCTTCACTTTGTTAAGGATTTTGCAAGTTTAGCCAACTATATTATTTTTGGATTGTATTTAAATTTTGGAAGTTGAAAATTTTAGAAGTATGTTTTTCCTTAAATTGAATTAAACTAAAAAGTGTTTAATATGATAAATTGAATTATATTAAAAAGTGTTTAATATGATAAATTGAATTATATTAAAAAGTGTTTAGATATTTAATTTTTTTAAGAATGGATGAATAACTTATAAATAGGTAAAACATATATATATTTATTTATTTAAAATAAAAAATCATAATTCATATGGGAAGATATAAAACCAAAGATTTATATTGTGATACAAGTGTATTTTAATATAAAAATTATATTTAATTTTTTAAATCTAAGAATTGTAAATTGTCTCTAGGAATATAGGAATATATGTTAGGAATATAATTATATATAAAATAATACAAATAATATAAAACATTAATAATAAATAATAATTGATTAGTAATTAGTTAATGGAAAGGATGTTTTTAAGGACATAATTGTTGGTGAAGAGGTACATAATAGTTGATGAAGAAGTACTTAATTAAGGTATATAAGCATGTCTTCATTTTTATTGTAATCATCTTATCAATTCCTAAATTTTATTCATTATATAATTACTTGTTTTACAATGGATGTCTTTGTCTTCAAAGTACTCTGGAAATTATTGTTTCGTATACGATATATGTGGTGTGTGAATTGGATATTGTTCATGCTCGAAATTTGATGTCCGAACTATGAGTGTGGAATTACTAATGGATCTGAGTGCTAAGCAGAGCATTAAGGGGTGTAGTTGCCAAGAGGAGATAGAGCACACTGCCATGGAGTTTCGTTGAGACATATGTTGAAACTTGGATACAAGTATGTTAAAACCTTGACACTAATGTGTTGAAAACACTGGCCACTAGTGACAAAATTTGAGGCAGAAACCTCAGCACTACTAAGAGTTGCGTGGAAGAAAGTTAAGTGTTGTTAAGATTAATTATAAATAAATTCTTTACTTTAATTCACAAAGGGATTTAAAAAAATAGCAAATCACATTATTTTAATTAATTAGTGGAGATTTTGAAAGACTTTACATTTTATAAAATATTTTGCTTTTGTGATGAGGTTTAAAGAATTTGTAAAGGATTTTAAAAGTTGAAAGTATATTAAAAATATATTTTTGTAAATAATAATAATAATAAAGTAAAAATCATTAGTAATGGTTTATAAGTTGTGTTAAAGATGGTACATAGAGTTAGAGGAGCTTGAGGAATTTAAATTTTTTAAAGAAAATCATATGTCAACCAAATCTTATTCGAAGAAGGAAGAAGCATAAGAAAAAAATTAGATGTAATGGAATGACATAGAGAATAAGAGTCGAAACTCACGACATTAACAATCCAAAAGAGTCCTTAGAAAAAGAAGAACCTAACGTTGAAGAAGATACTCCAGAAGAGAAAATGATCACATGATTGAACATCAGGCTGAGGTTGGGTTACCCATATACAAGGGAAACTTAAATGTTGAAGAGTTGGTCATTTGAATCAGTGCCACAAACAAATATTTTGAATATAACAAAGTTGTCAACTTAAAGGGAACTGTATTGAGTTCTTTTTGTTATAGAGGTTGCAAACAATCATCTGCTTTTGAAAAGTGTTGATGCAACACCAACCTTTTTTTTGGAGCATATTTTTCACTCTTTTAAATTTTCTTATATATTAAGTATGAACAATTTTTTTTAAATGTTAGTGATTTTCATGTCGATTTTGAAAAGCATTGATGCAACATCAACTCCTTTTTTTAGAGGGGCTTATTTTTGACACTTTAAAATTTTCTTATGTATTTAGTATTGGATAATTATGTTTTAAATGTTGGGTTTTTAACAATTTTTAAAGTATTATTCTTCTTCTTTTTCCCTGAGATGTTTGTTTTTGAAGTTTATGTTTTTTTGTTTTTCTTTTCAATTTTTTTTTGTAATGAAAATTTTGGTTTTTTTTTTTTTTTTTTTTAAGCCAATATTTTAAAATTAGGGTTTTCTATAGATTATGTATCATTAATTAATATCTCCATGTACATAAAGTAATTATCACTAAAAAAAAATAATTTTAAACATTTGACAAAAAACGTTGAGAAATTGCAACAAGAAATTCCAGTTTAATTTGTCCTTGAATTAAACTGTGAATTAAAATAGAATTCTTTTCTCATAGCAATTTCAAAATAATTAATTAAGTTCAATTAACTTAATTAATTTAGGAAATTCGAATTGGAAGTCTTTTAGAAGACATGTATATGTTCTCCCTAACTTATAGGAGTTAAGGATGCGTTATGAATGAGTTGTAATTAGTTAACTCAGGTTATTTAGTTAAGTCCAGTTAAATTAGTTCCAATCAGTTTTAGGAACTAATAGTGAGTAAATAGTCAGTTGGAACACTAGTGACATAATTAGTGCTACTCTAGTTAACTGAAGATTCCACCATCAAAAACTCATGCATGTCGATTCTGAGAAAGACCTAGTTGAGACTAGAGTGCGAGGATAGTGTACTATTTGTTTTAGATTTTTCTGAGTTGCACTGATAGTGCATGCATTCAGGAACTGATCCTTGAGGGATTGCGCTATTTTTAGAGGCTTTATTTCCCTTTAAATACAAGGTATTCTTCATAGGAATTACACATTGGAATCTAAACTTGAAGAGCTCATGAATTGGCTAAGCTTTGGCCTTGAGCTTGCTTATGAGTTGGAGATTGAATTTGCTGAGTGCTGGGATTGTTCTAGAGAGAACAAGCATTGTAATTTCATCTTGATTTTCTAGATTAATGCAAAATAGATAGTGGGGTTTTGACCTGTGGCTTTCCCTGGATATTTATTGTGTTATGTACCTCTGATTCTCTTCCTCTATTGATTATTATTTGCTCGATATTTATGGGCTTACGCTGTAAAGAGTAGAAGTAGATTCTTGTCTCTTGTTTTAGTAGATTACATGAGCTTGTGAATCTACATGATTTTCTACAAAAAAATACACATTTTGAATATAGATATAATAAAAAATACACATTTTGGGACCTTTTTACTAAAAATGACATGTCAAATAAATGATTTTGATGGGAAAATTTGAAAAAAAAAACATTAAAAATTAGATTTATTTTTTTATGAATTTTATGTCGAGAAATAATTTTCAAAGTTTTTTTTTCAAAAAATAGATTCACATAAAAATTAAAATTAGATAATAAAAATATTAAACATATAACAATAATAATTGAATACTTATTCTTATCATAAAATCTCAAAGTCAAAACATTACAAATATAACTAACAAATAATTCTCAAAATTGAGCTTGATTTTCAAGCATACCTTCAATTTCATAAGCAATATCATATAATCCATGTTCATAATCTTCTAGAGCTTCAATATTGTCTTCTTCCATAATATTTTGTGTTTCAATTTGACTATTTTCTTCTCCTATTGGATCTTTGATATCTGCAAATCTCTCGAAGTATCCATTTTCAATCATTCAATCTGATGGTGCATGAAGTTCCTTTGCCTTTTTCGCTAGATGCGATTCATTAAAATACCCTTTCCTCAAACCAATTTCTTGCATTGCATTGAGAAGAAATTTGATAACATTAATTCTTTGCTTAATAAAATTGCATTATAGTGCATCTTTTTCAATGACTGCAATTTCTTCCTTTTTGTAAACATGCTAGTGTTGTACTAATCATCAAGTACAAAAGAAATAATTAAGTAAATTAGTATAAATACATAATAAACAAAAAAAAGATTGATTTTTTACAAGTACATAAAAAATGTCAATATCAGACATCAAATATATTTCTCGTACCTCGCTAACTACCTCATAATTTCCACCAGATTGAAGCTTAACACAATATAGAAATATTTGTCCCCCTTTACTGCTCTGTATATCTTTAATATACCATGAAAAGTTCATTTTATTTTTATCTGGTGCCATATTCCATTCTCTAACATGCTTCATTGATTTTGAGGGGCCAATTGTTTGAATTTTACCATAAGGATTAGTTTAGTTTTGTTGAGAAACATTCATAAAGGGTCTAGTTGCAACTTTAGATGTTGTAATTGTTGTCATTGATCGAGAATCATTTACAAATACTTTCTTTAATACCACACACACACACTTGTATTTTATTATCATAAGAAATTATACTCATATTATATTTAAAAAAATTACAATTGGAATTTAACAAAGTTAAATATTTTAGTAATTTAAAAAAATATAAAATTAACAACAAAATATTATAACGTCTAAGAAAAAAACATTATAAAAATATAAAAATAAAATAAAATACAATATACCAAAAAAATAAAAAATAAATAAAAATTTTAACAAGAAAAAAACATCAAATTGTAATTAAAATAACAATATTAACTTGAGTAAATTAAATAACAAAAAAATATTCAAAACAACATTAAAAACAAGTGTAGTATGAAATGTTGTTGCTTAGTATCTGCCTCTTAATATAATATATATATTGTATTATGTCATTGTTGTTAATCCACATTGAGTAATTGAAAGGTAAGAATATGGTGTCAAGCCTCTGCTGATACAAGTTGAAAAACAAATTCATCTTGAATATAAATTGGGCTAATATATCTCTTAGAGATAAACAAATTCCAGAGTTTGTTTCATTATTGATTTTTAGTTTTTTATTTTCTATTTTTTAATACTTTATATCACATAAATGCATTCCCTTTTCAAACTTTTTAAAGTTTCCCAATGCATAAATTCTCAACTGAAAATTACAAATTGAAAAATGTAATGTCCATATTTTCATTCAACAAAATTCAACATTTTTTAAGGGCAAAAATGTCCGCCTCTATATTTTTTCTCCACAATGCACACTATGAGTTTTGTTTAATGTAGTTATCAGATGTATATGAATATTAGATGTATTTTTTTTGCTAAAGCAAGAAACTTTCCTTCTATATCAAAAATCAAAAAGTATAGTTACAATAAGTACAATAGGCCTGCAGAAAAGAGGGCCTAACAAACCAACGAGAACTCAAGTCCCAACTAAAAAAACACACAATCCCCACATCAACAAGGAGACACATGGTAAGAATCTGCGTCACCTCCCGTACAAAACTCACAAGGAAAGCCCACACACGCGGCCCCACCAACTAGCATGGAGAAAACTGACCGTTGATTGCCCCTGCCAGAAAAGGACGACATAGAGAGAAATTGGAGAGCAAAGATGCCAGGTCTTTAAGGCGCAACCCCACCAACTAGACCAATGAGATATGACCGTCGAATTCCCTCGCCAGAAACGGACGACGCGGAGAGATATCGGAGAGCTAACGTGCAAGGGTTTTAAGTCACAATCAAGGGTGGTTTTAAGACCCCCCCCTCCTTGCCACGTGTAAAGCGTTGAGTGGAATTGCACTCGACGAGCGAAAACCACTTATCGTCCGGAAGCCTTGCGATTAAAAGAAAACCATTGTTAGCCTGGTTTTCCGTGCCAAAAGAAAAAGAGCGAGGGAAAATCAAAGAGGGGGCCAACCCGCTTACAACGTGCTGAACCCGACACTAAAGTTGGCTGCTGACACATTCTGAAACTGCAGAGGAAACCAAGTGGCTCCTCTTAAGGAACGAAGGAGATAAGGTCCCATGCCTCTAAGGGAGAAATCACCTATGCAGAGAAAGCCTGTAATCAAGGAGCTGACAGCCAAAATGAGAAAAAACAGTCAAAAGGACCTTAATCTTGTCCTGCTCCTCGTGCCCAACAATCGAAAATTTCTTTTTCCTCTACAGCTTGAGCCTCGTAGAGAGATTTTAGCCTGCTTGTAGGCATTTCCTGCCATTTCATTTCTATTCTGCAATCTGGATTAGTCACTCCTAGGTTGGCCAGAAGATCTGCAAGTTTGTTGGCCTTCTGTCGAACATGGTTGAAGCTAACCGTTCACAGACTTTGTAGATGTTTTTGGATTCTTTGGTACAGTTGTATTAGTCTCCATTGTTTTGAGACTCTTTCAGGTGCTGTACCATAGCTGATTTTCTTGACTGCATTTATAGAAATTTCAGAGTCTGCTTCGATGAGAACATTTGAGGTGTGATTGAGTTTGAGAAGCTCTAGGCATTGTTCCAAAGCCATTAATTCAACCATATTATTGGTAGCTTGGCCTAAATGACAGTGGAAGGCAAAAATTATTTTTCCATCTTCATCTCTTAAGACACCTCCATAACCTGTAGTCCCTGGGTTGCTTTTTGAAGCCCCATCAATGTTGCATTTTAGATAGCCGTTTGGTGGAGGATGCTAGAACTCCTTTTCTCTATCCACCATTCTTTCTTTTTTCCTCAGACCATTGAGGGTGATCTCATGCATACCTAGCTACTTGAGAGTTCTCCATTCAAGTGTTGTGGGAGGATTTGAGGGATAACTGTGCAGAGTGATGGACACAATCTCCTTTAGCTACTTTAAGATCAATTCCATCAGGCAAAGCGGGGTGGTTTTTTCATCTTTGAAAATTCTCTTATTCCTTTCTTTCCAAGCATTCTAGATAATGAAGCTTGGTGTAAAGGTCCAGGCAAAATAAAGGATCTCATTCTCTGCAAAGTATTTTCTCCACTTGTTCAGGGTGTTAATAATGCTACCTTTGTCTCTGTCTGTCTCCTCTTGAGCTTCACATAATTGGCATCTGGAAGGCCCCATCACCCCCCTCTTCTGAATTTTATCCCAAGTTAGTATTTTCTTATGATGAACTAACCACATAAACAGTTTGATCTTCATCTATCCTTGGTGGTTCCAAAGCTTTTTCCAGGACCTAGCCAAAACACAAGGCACTAGGTTAAGAGAAATTATTTTAGCTTCCTTAATATTAAAGATTCCTTCTTTGTTTTGGCCCCATCTTAACTGATCCTGTCCATCTGTGGCCAGAATCTTCCTCTGTTCCAATATGTTCATGAGTTCTTCTGCTTTTTCTTTTATGGGGTTGTTCGCTCTGCACTCTATTTTTCTCCAGCTTCTCCATTTCTCAGTGTCCTGAGGAAGATTCCAGAAATCCCTGACTTTTATTAGCCCTTGGAGATCAGTTTCTTGCTTGATGCCCAGAAAGTCCTCCCTTAACAACATCGGTTCTTGCTACCATTTATCTTGCCATAAGAGAGCCTGATCACCTACTCTGATTTCCCAGAAGTTGTGGTTTTGTACCAGGCCTCTGTTTTCCCAAGCTTTATTCTAGATGTGAGAGCCTTTTATGTTCCCTGACATTCTGATGAGCTCACTTATTTGCCAGGAGCTTGCATATTTATCTTTCCAGGTGTTAGCCCATTGAGCCCTTGGTTCTTTAACCCATCTCCACCAAAGTTTAGCTCCTAAAACCTTACTTGGAATCTCCTGATCATCTAAGCCTAGGCCTCCATGACTTTTCGGTTTGCAAATTTTCTCCCAAGACACAAGGGCCCATTTCTTTCTGGTTTCCTCCTTGCCCCAGAGAAAGTCTCTCTGAATGTTCCTGAATTGCTGTAAGACCCCTTTGGGAGCTGGCAAGGCTGATAAGAAGAAAACAGGGATAGATTGAAGAACTGCCTTCGTTAAAATCAATCTGCCAGCAAGGTTCAATGCCCTATAAGTCCATCTTTTGATCTTGTCTTGCATCTTGTTGAGCACCGGTTCCCAGATACTTTTGTGCATTGGTTTATCCGTCAGGGGGATACCCAAATATTTTGAAGGGAGGACCTCCCTTTGGAAGCCCAAAATTCTAGATATGTTCCTTTGGATAGCAATGTTAGTGTTTAAGAAAAAAAAATTTGATTTGGAGAGATTGACTTCCATACCTGAAGCCGAGGCAAAGTCATTTAAGATTTTCTTGTATGCTGTAGCTTCCTTGATTGTGGGGATGCCCTGCAGCATGGTGTCATCCACAAATTGCTGATGAGTCAAGGCTTGGCCGTTCTCCATTAAATGGAGACCCTTGATCTTCCCTAAGACTTTGGCCTTTTTAATGGTTCGGCCCAATCCTTCCATCATAAGAATGAAGAGGAAGGGAGAGAGTGGGTCACCGTGCTTGAGGCCTCTGGAAGGTGTGAAGATCTCTGAGGGCGAGCCATTCACCAGAATTGAAAAGCTGGGTGAAGTAACCAAAGCCATAACCCATCTGATCTAGTCATGATCAAAACCAAAAGCAGAAAGGACCTTTTTGATGTAAGTCAAGTTCACCTTGTCATATGCTTTTGCAATGTCTAGTTGAATGGTCATACCGACCTACCTTTTGCTAGTGAGAGAGTGAACAACCTCGTGGGCCTGAATAATATTATCCAGGATCTGCCTTCCTTCAACATAACCAGACTGTTCCCCAGAAATCAAAGAAGGAAGAAGAGGTTTGAGTCTGTTGGCCAAGATTTTGGAAATAATTTTGTAAACAACATTACATAAAGCAATGGGTCTGAACTTATCAGGAGTCAGGGTAGAGTCCTGTTTGGGGATCAGGGAGATGAAGGAGTTGTTGAGGGCTTTCAGAATGGATTTACTTCTCCTGGAGTCCTCTACCACTTCCAAGATGTCCTGTTTGACCACATTCCAACAAGCTTTGAAAAAATCAACATTGAATACATCTGGACCGGGAGCTTTGCCATTCTGCATGTCTTTTATTACCATACTGACCTCTGCTTCGGTAACTGGTTTGTTCAGGTTAAAGTTATCTTCTTTTTTCACCATCCTAGGAATATTCTTTATGATTTCCTTGATGTGTTGGTCTCTGTCTGGATTATTTTCCTTTGTGATGCCTCTGAAATATTGAACCAGCACATCTTCAATTTTCTTATGAGAGGTCTGAAGCTCCCCATCAACATTCAGAATTGAGGAAATTCTATTGTGTGTTCTATTGGCTATGGTGGAAAGGTGGAAAAACCTAGTCTCCATAGCACTCTTGACTTTTGTCTCCAAAATATTTCCTCCAGTTTGCATATATTCTCCTAGTCTAGGTTGAGTTTTTCAACTTGCTCACTTTTGTTTTTATCAAAACCATCTGTAATCATTGCTTGGTGTAGTTCCTGCAGTTTGATCTCAACTTATTTTTTGTTTACAAAAATGTTACCAAAATCCTTCTTGTTCCATTCTTTGAGTTTGATTTTTATGTGCTGTAGTCTTTTATGGAGGAGGAACATTTTGGAGCCCTGAACTTGAAGATCTTCGGATCACCATTTTTCAATGTTGCTGATGAAGTCTGGGTGAGAGAGCCAAACATTCTCAAATCTAAAGGGTCTGTTTCTGAGAGCATCAATTCCTTTGATTTCTAATTGAATCGGCCAATGATCTGAGCCTCCAAATGGGAGAATACTTGTAGATATTTCTGAATTTGTGAGCATTAGCTTCTCGGAGATCAAAAATCTGTCTAATTTGGAGGCAACCTGAGCATTGCCTCCTCTTTTGTTGTTCCAAGTAAAAAGACTGTTATGCATTTCAGAGTCAACCATATTCATGTCTTCTGTGAAAGAATGGAATCCTACAGAGTCTCTACTGAGGATTCTGGTGCCTCCTTTTTTTTTCCGAAAGAGATTTAATCATATTAAAGTCTCCTCCAATGAACCAAGGGATTTCTTCATGTCTACTTCTGAGATCTGCTAGGGAGTCCAGAAATCTAAGCTTCTCATCAATTTTCTGAGGACCGTATACATTTGTAACTAGGAAGGTCTTCGACATTCCCATAGGTTGAATGATAGTTGATAGGTAGTTTCTTGTCGCCTCCGCATCTACAATGCTAACTTTTTGGGGGTTCCAAAGAGTAAGAATACCACCCGCTGTGTTCTCTACTTTGACTTCTAGAAATTCAAATTTGCTGAGCCATTTGTTATGGATTTGTTTTATTTTTTGAATGGAACATTTTGTTTCTTGAATAAAGATTATGTCCGGCATTGCTAATTTCATTCTATTACTTAGCATTCTCTGTTTCCTTTTACTACCTAGACCTCTGATATTCCATGATATGAACTTCATAATTAAAGATTTGTGAAGGAGTAACTGGTTAGATCTTTCATCTTACCCGAATCTATCATTAGCTTTCCACACTCCATCAGGAGCTCATGTTGCTTTTTTCTGCCTCTCTTCTTGCCTGGATTTCTGGTGGCTAATCCTGGAATTAACTTCATGGTTTTCACCCCTCTGAGCTCCTGTTTGTGGAAGTCTGTACCTTTCTCCAGTCCTCGTTCCTGAGTCTTCCATAAAAACAGCTGATGTATCCTGTTGCATTCTTCTTGAGGCAGAGATTCGATTCCTCCTTTGGTTCCTTGCCTCAGGAATCCTTCCAGATCCAAGTTTTCCTTGTCAAGGATTTCTTGTAGTTCATGATCTTCCATATCTGTTTCACTTTGGGTCATTTCCTGGTCTGTTTCCATTTCTGTTTCACTTCTCATGGCTTCTCTTTGAGAGTCAATATCTGGAGAAAGATTTGTGTCCTCTTTTTTTCCTTTTTCCTTAGCATTTTCCTCCTGATGTTGAATCTCTCTTGTGCTTTCTTCCGGCTCTTCAAGCACTTGATACTTATTCTGACTACCCTTTCGCCCCTCAGTGTGTTGTTGTTTTGGCCCCTTTTTTCCGCCCCTTCCTCTGCTAGCCACTTTCTGGAAGCTTTCAGTGTCCTTCATTGTATTGGGTTTTTCTTTGTTATCTTCTTTGCCGAGAGGGCAGTCTCTTAGTAGATGCCCATGTTCATGGCATCTTCGGCATCTGAAGGGGATATGTTCGTAGTCTACCATATACACCCACTCCTCGTCGTGCACTTCCAGGATGACTTCATCCGGAAGTGCTCTTGATAGATCCATTTCCACACAAATCCTAGCAAAGGAGGTGTATTTTCCTCTTCTTGTGGCTTCTGAAGCTTTGACAAAGCGTCCTAGTTTATTGCCAATGGCAGCCAACGATTCAGTTTGGCAGTAGTCAAGAGGTAAAGACTAGATCCTTACCCACACATGAACCGAAGAGAAAGTCTCCCTCTCTGGGACAAAGTTCATCCTCCAAGGTCTCATATAGAGACCTGTCGCTGCAAAAAAATAGGGACCTCCTTCAAATATTCTGTCTTTATCTTCGATGTTTGAGAAGACTACTGTGAAGAATCCTTTTGATCCTAGATGTAAGTCAATGCTTCCTTTGGGTTTCCAATGATACTTGATCCACATCTGTAAAGCCTTTTCTGTGGGCCATAGTCCCATAAATTTACAGATAATGGCGTAGGTTCCCATGTGTTCCCTGTGCTCCTGCAGAGCAGGATCATTTAATATTACTCGAGGAGTGATTTCTGCTTTAGGTTTGCAAGGTCCTTTCTGAGTTTTGTCTCTTGAGCCCCTACTTTTGTCTTCTTCCTCTTTGTCCTTTGTGCTACTGTTCTCTTTTGCTCTGGTCCCATCTGCGTCTGTTTCAATGCCCCTGTTACTGTTATTCGTATTGCCTTTACTAGTTTTAGCTAGTGATTTATTTCTGCTCGCCACTGCATCTTTGTAGGAGGGAGCCAAGCTCCCTCCCCTGCCGCCCTCCATTAAAATCGAACCCTGCTCGCTATGGCCACCCTGGTCGCCCTGGTTGTGTAGCTCTCCCGCGCGTTCGGTAGTACCTAGTACCTCACCTTCCTTAGATGTATTTAATTTGATGTATAAAAATATAATTTATTATAATTATAAATATACTTCTAAATAATTTTTAGAAATTTTCCTAATTTAAAAATCCTATCGGCGTCCCCTTACACTTTTGGCGCAATTGCTAATTTAAATTCTCTTAAAATGATTGGTATCCTACTTCTATATCGATTCCATAACAGACCATCTCCCAAGTCTAATTACACCAAAAATTGGTTATGGGTGATCCTTGTTTGGTGCACTATAATAAATCTATCAACAAATTTTGGTTAAAGGTGCTTTTTGTCAAAAATCCAAAGGGATGTAATGTAAAATTTCACTCACAGAGTGTTTTTATTTTATTTTTTGGCCCAGGTTAAAATTAAAAAGTCTAATAACTTAGTGTAAATGTATAATAATCTCAAAACTACAATTCTTTATCAATTAAGTCTTTCTCCTTTTAGTTTTCCAATTTTCTCCAAAGATGCATCCTATGAAAATTCCAAAGACAGAAAGCAAAATTTCACCCACACAGGTTTTTTTGGACTGGGTCACAAAAAGTCCAATAACGTAGTGTGAATGCACAATTATCCCAAAACCACTATTATTTATCAATGAAGAAGTATTTCTCCTCTTAGTTCTCGAAGGGAGAAGTACTCTATTCCCTTTCTAACACGTGAACCGGTGTAACATACCTTAAGTTTTCCCCTACATTATTCATCTTCTATTTTAAGCTTTTCTTTAATATTATCTTATCATGAAATTTCTCTATCAAATAAATTTATTTTATTTTTTTAATTATAATTTTTTATTAAAAAATATAATTTTTATTTTTTTAAATAAAAAGTTTTAATTAAAATATATAATTATATATATAATTTTCATTTATTATTAATAATTATATAATAATTTTAAAAAATAACTTATATAAAATTAATTTTATTTTTTTATTTGCAAATTTAATTATAATATACATTTTTTCCAAATAAACTATACACTTTCTTTATTTAAAATAATTCCAATCCCTAAAACCCCTAGCATCTCCTTTTATATTTAAGATATAGATATCTTAGATAGGTTTTACTCTTTACTCATCAAACACTATTCCCTATTGCTTATAGTAAAAAGATGGAGAACTTAGATGGTGGTTGTTGTAGTTGTTGTTGTTACCCTTAAATATTAGTGCTTTTAGTCTCCCTATTGCTTATAGTAAAAAGATGGAGAATTTAGATGGTGGTTATTCTTACCCTTAAATATTAGTGATTTTAGTCTTGCTAGCTCAAGAACTTTATATAGGACATATTGAAGTTAATATTAACTAGCAATATGATCTTTATAAGTCAAATAAATTATTTATATAGTTGAATTTTTTTAACCATTTAAAATTTAATGCCCAGATTAAAAGCCCATAACATAAAATCTTAAAGCTGTAAATATTTTTCAAAATTTTTCTTACAACGATGTTAGTTTAATTTTTTTATTATTAGTTTGAAATGTTTTTTTTTTTGGTAAAGACTAATTCTATTAGAAGGAAAGAAGAATAAAATTACAAAGAGGTAGAAGCCTCAGCCGAGAGCAACTAGGTGCCTTCAGGACACCAAAACTGTCCGAAAATTGAGAAAACCAGTTATAGAGAACAAAAAACCTTACATATGAGTGAGAATACATCGATAGAACCAAAATTACAGAAATGCTGTACACACCAGCAAAAGAAACCACAGACTGTCAATCCACAAAATTTTTAACCAGAACCATCAGACCAAGAACAACTGAACCTAACCAGCGAGTAGTGAAACAAAACATTCTAAGAAGTTGCGAGGGGGTCCAGGTGGCATCACATGGGGATGTCCGGGTCCAGAGGCTCCTCAACGACATGGCAAGCATTACCATACCAGATTTCACCATCCCGCGCCACGTCACCAGCTTCGTTGCCTCCTGGAGTAACCATCGTAGGGCGGGTGCTGCTTGAGCTGCCCGCAATGTCCACCGCAACAGTGGCGCCATGAGAACTGCCACCAGGTGGCCGCGTGTCGTCTGGAATGTCACCCTCCTCATGCTGACCACCACGCTCATCCGCCTTACCTTCTTCAGCTAGGTTCTGCACCGAGCCATGCCTGCCTGCAATTCTACGAGCGCCCTGAGAGAGCTCTGCCGAGATACGCGCAGGAGCATGAGGCTGGGCCTCTTCTTCAGAGAAAATGATGGTGATATTGGCCATGATAATGGGCTTGTTCAGGTTACTCTGAAACTTAAAATGAGTTGACTGGAAAGCATTGTGCGGGAAGGGTCTGCGAGACGGACTGGACGGGGGAGAATTGGCACGAGATGAAGGTGGAGAAGCAGGGAGGGGAGGCTGCTCAACGGACTGAGGAGCTTGAGAACGCGCGTGGCCACCACGACTCCCGCCATGGCGGCTTCTCATACGGTGCCAAACCATGGCAAGGCTGTGCAGGGGATGCTCAGAGAAATGGGATTCTTTGACGGGGGGATGAGAGAGCACAGAGGGAGCCTGATCAGGCTTCAGTGAGCAAGGCTGGGGAGGGGAAGAAGGAGACCCAATTTCACAATCCAGAGTCAACAGGAGTGAACAACGGGTGCCAAAAACCGTTATGCTGCAAGGGATTCCGGCAAAGGGCGGACAAAGGCTAGAGGACGGGGTGCGAACATTGGAGTTGAGGGCCGAATGTGCCATGCTTAAACCAGTAGCGGCCTTGTCTCGGCCGGAGTGTGCATTTAATTCAATCTGTAGGCGGACCTGCTCTCGCCTAAGGTGAGCCATCAAGTGTTGAGTCGTGACATTGAAATAAGTGCAGGCCAGCAGCTGGCAGGGCCGAGCACTGCCATTCCCAATTGACACCATTAATGAACTCGATAGTCACCCGCATCCGGGTGATTATTTTGAAATGTTTATATCTGAAGTATTATTATATTTGTTTTGATATTAAAGCTAATTTTATCATCAATGTATGTTATGTTATATATATATATATATATATAAGGATTTGCTTTCATTTTTATTAATTTAAGGTTTTTCATTAGTTAAAAATGGAAACTAAGAATCACATGTCTCATGAATAATATATACAAAAATTAAATAATACAAAATTTAAATAAGAAAATTATTTTTTATTATAATATTTTTGATAAATATCATTATTAATTTAAAAATATTAAATTCATTATAAAACCCACAACTATGTTTCTCTTTTAATTAGAGAATGTTAACAGAAATTGTTACTTCTAAACTAAAACAAAGAATTTGTCTAACTTCCAAAAAAAAAACACAGTCAACATAATATCACTTTTATACCACTAAAACTTAAATTCTATTCAAATTACAAATCCATTATAATGAATAGATTCATTTTGTAATCTCTAAATGTTAAGAAATTTTATTTTTTTTCCAAAATTTCCTCACTCCCTCATTTTTCTCAATTTCTTTTTCTAATAAAATCTGATATAAATTTTACAAAATTTTATTGACTAAAAATCACCACAAATAAACACTAATATTAAATTTAAATAATTTATAAATCTACCAAATTTATATACTTATCAATCACATTTTAACTTTTACTCCATGTAAACCACATAATACCTAACATCACAAATCTTTTAAAATTATTTAATATTTTTAATTCTAAGTACTTAATAAAATTACTTTCCTCAAATGATCTTCTAACTTTTAGCTTAATTCAATTATTTTAACTTGAGAGAAGAAACTATATCCGGAAGTCTTTTAACTCTACCACAAAGCATATGTTGAAGAGTGGCTTCGCTTTGTTAAAGATTTTGCAAGTCTAACCAGCTATATTATTCTTGGATTGTATTTAAATTTTGGAATTTGAAAATTTTAGAACACACCGCCAGGGAGCAGCAGATAGAACACACTGCCATGGAGCCGCGTTGAGACTTGTGTTGAAACCTGGATACAAGTACGTTGAAACCTTGACACCAACGTGTTGAAAACACTGGCCACTAGTGACGGAATTTGAGGTAGCAACGTCTGCACTACTAAGAATTGCGTGGAACAAAGTCAAGTGGAGTTAACATCAATTATAAATGAATTTTTACTTTAATTCACAAAGTTTGTTGGTTTTTTTGTTTTTGTTTTTATTAAAGTAAATCGCATTGTTTTAATTAGTTAGTGGGGATGTTGAAAAAGATACTCTAAAATAGAAAATGACCATTGAGCATCTTATTGAGATGGGGTTATCCATGTAGAAGGGCAACTTAAATGTTGAAGAGTTGATTGTTTGGATCAATGTCATGGATAAATATTTTGAATATAACAAAGTTGCCAACTTAACAAGAACTGTATCGAGTTTTTATTTTTTTAGAGGTTGCGAAAAATCATCTGATATTGAAAAGTGTTGATGCAACATCAACTTTTTTTTTGGAGCATATTTTTGAAACTTTAAATTTTCTTATATAGTAAGTATGAACATTTTTTTTAAATGTTAGTGATTTTTATGCTGATTTTAAAAAGTGTTATTCAATAAACTCCCTTTTTTAGAGGGGGTTATTTTTGACACTTCAAATTTTTCTTATGTATTTATTATTAGACAATTATGTTTTAAACGCTGGTTATTTAACAATTTTTGAAGTAATTTTCTTCTTCTTCCTTGACATGTTTTTGTTTTTTGTTTTGTTTTTTTTTTTTTCTTTTGCATAGTTTAAAAATATCAATATTTTAAAACTAAGTTTTTCTATATATTTATGTAACGTTAATTAATATTTCAATGTACATCAATTAATTTTAATTAAAAAGCCAATAATTTTAAACATTTGACAAAAAAATACACATTTTGAATATAGAAATAATAAAAAATATACATTTGGGACATTTTTTGGCTAAAAATAACCTATTAAATAAATGATTTTGATGGAAAAATTTGAAAAAATAATTGAAAATATAGCAATTTTTTTTTTTAATGTCAAAAATAACAATTTTCAAAGTTATAAAAAAATAAGAATTCACATTAAAAAATAAAATTAGGTAATAAAAATATTATACATATAACATCAATAATTGAATACTTATTCTTATCACAAAATCTCAAAGTTCAAACATTACAAATATAACTAACAAATAATTATCAAAATTGAGCTTGATTTTCAAGCATAAGTTAAATTTAATAAGCAATATCATATTATCCATGTTCATCATCTTCTAGAGTTTCATTATTGTCTTCTTCCAAAGTATTATATGTTCACTTTGGTCATTTTCTTCTCCTATTGGATATTTGATGTCTACAAATCCCCCAAAATATCCTTTTTCAATCATTCTATCTCACGATGGATGAGGTTCCTTTGCCATTTTTGCTACATGTGATTAATTAAAAATCCCCTTTCTCGAAACAAATTTCTTGCATTGCATTTAGACGAAATTTGATAGCATTAATTCTTCACTGAATAAAATTGCATTGTAGTGAGCCTTTTTCATGACTATGCAATTTCTTCCTTTTTGTAGGCAACATGCTAGTATTGTACCCAATCATCAAGTACAAAATAAATAATTAAGTAAATTAGTATAAACATATAATAAACAAAAAAAAAAGATTGAAGTTTTACAAGCACATAAAAAATATCTGCATCAGGGATCAAATATATATCTCGTACTTTGCTAACTACCTCATAATTTCCACCATATCGAAGCTTAGCACAATATAGAAATATTTGTTCCCCTTTGCTGCTTCGTCTATCTTTAATATACCATGAAAAGTCCATTTTATTTTCCTTTGGTGCCATCTTCCATTCTCTAACATTCTTCACTGATTTTGAGGGGCCAATTACTTGACTTTTGCCATAGGGGTTAGTTTGGTTTTGTTGAGAAACATTTATAAATAGTCCAATGCAACTTTAGATGTTGTAATTGTTGTCATTGATCAATAAATATTTACAAATACCTTCTTTAATACCATTTCCTTAAATTAATATATATATGTGTTTGTTAGTATTTTATTATCATAAGAAATTATACTCATATTATATTAAAAAAAATTACAATTAGAATTTAAAAAAATTAAGTATTTTAGTAATTTAAAAAAATAATTTAAAAAAATATAAAACTAACAACAAAATATTATAATGTCTAAGAAAAAACACATTATAAAAATATAAATAAAAAATAAAATATAATATTTTTAAAAAAATTAAAAATAAAATAAAATTTTAACCCCAAAAAAACATAAAATTGTAATTAAAAAACAATATTAACTTAAATAAATTAAATAATAAAAAAACAAATTCAAAACAACATTTAAAAATAAATAAAAAATAACATTAAAAATTAAAAAAAAATCAAATTATTTAATAATACAATTTTAAAACAACATTAAAAAATTAAATAAACAAAAATTAGAGAATAGAAATTAAAATTAAATAATAAAAATAAAAATTATAACAAATAAAAAAGAGTTCAAATTATTTAAAAATAAAATAAATTTGCTGTAATAATAATAATTATGATTATTATTCGCGGTGTAAGGTACCACAGGGCCGTGACATGGCCATAACTGTGTCATAACTGTGTGGCATGCTGCCACTATGGCCATGACATGATCCTTTGATCCCAACACGATGAAGAATTAGGCCCACAAAATTAAAATTAAAATTAAAATGAAAAAACAAAATTAATTCGGCACCAAAGGGCAATATCATGGCTACAGCTGGTCCTGCAACCCCGCTTCTCGCCTCTCTGGCCATGCTGTGGTCCCTTGGCAACGAATTTGATTTTTTTTATTTATTACTTTTAATTTTTTATCTGTTATATATATATATATATATATATTATTTGTGTTTTTTACTCTTTATATATATTATTATATTTATATTCGTTAATTATTATTTTTAAGATTTAAATATTTTTTATTTGTTGTATTTTTATATATATTTTTTATTTCTTTATAATTTTATTTTTAAAACTTTGTTATAAAATTAAAAGAAACAAATAGGTTTTTTTAATCTTTATTATGAGAGTAAGGATTTATTATTATTATTATTATTTTTTGAAGAAAAGGTTTTAAAAAATGAATTTAACAAAAAATAAAAATAAAATTGATTTTCCCATTTCAAAGTCCTAAAAAATATGTTTTTTTAGGTGTTTTTTGCCTAAAATAAATGTGATATATTTATGTGGTTTTAACCCTAAAAATGATCTTTTTTAAAAATTCTTTTTGGGAAAAAAAATTTAGTAAAAAAATGTTAAAATTTTCAATAAAAATGGAATGAAACAACATATTTGCCAATTCTTTTTAAATAGTAAAAAGAAAAAGAAAGCATACCTCTTAAATGCAAAACACTCTGGTTGAATGTCATTTGGATGACCCTATAGCTCCTTAGTAAATCACTGTAAGGTTTTTAACAAATTCTCCACAAGATTTGATGTGATGTTAGTAATAGAAATGATAAAATCTAATATATAGTGAAGATTGTGGAATTACTTTAGGTTTTGTTGGATGTGAGATTAAAATTAAAATTAAGGAAAATTAATATATAGCTAAAATTATGTAGATTAACTTTTGTTAAATGGGGGATAAAAAATAAAATACAAATTGTAAAAATTAATTTAATTACCTAGTTAATGTTAAATAATTAATATGAAAGTTTTATTTCATTTTTGAAGGAAATATTTAAGGAAAATTTGAGTAGAAAGTAGGGTTGAAGTTTTTAGAGAATTTTTTAGGAGAATGTTTTGGAATAAATTTTGGAGGAAAACATTTTAGATGATTTTTTTGGAGAATTTTTTTTGGGCAAAATTTTTGTGGAGAAACTTTGGAGGGAAATTTTCATTCTCTGACTTATAAATTGTCATTGGGAGAGAGAGCATTTGTATCATTCAACATCTTCTATGAAATGTCATGGATTCATGTGATAGTGAAGTTTCTATTTCTACAACATCAACATCTTGTTCACACAACAACTTTATTTGTATTGATGAATATAACAAGAATGCTTTCATTATGAATAAAGAGTCAATATTTTCACTTAGTAAGGAGTTTGATGAAAGTACAAGTAATGATATTGATCATATTAATCAAGAAAGTCCTAATCCTAAGGATTATAAAGGCACCACTAATGAAAGGGGGGATGAAGAATTTATTCGAAACATGAATTTTAGAGGCACAAATGAGGATAATGCATTCTCTCCGAGTTAGGATTTCAGAGGTGCTTATGATGATGATGAATTATGGTGAGCCTTGGTATTGCACCAAGAGTTCTGCAGCTTCTAGAGGCTCTTCAACTTTACTTATCAACTCGGGGTTTCGTACAAACTTTGAGGTGACAATGCTATATACACAGTATATGCATTCTACTCATGCCACCCTCAACTAGGTCACTTGATAATTAGGGTTCCAAGACCATTCCTTTCCTTGAACTGAAAGGAGATTAACTAGTGAAAGCAGAATATGAAGGCTAGTCCTAGTGCTGAGAAAGTAAATTCTTTTCAACTCAAACTTGTACATGCAGTCAACTTGTAAATGCTATGAAAGAACACTAGACTTATGCTAATATACAGAAAGGAAACTATTCTAATTTGCACTCAATCATCTAGCTATCAGGGTTGCTAGAAAACAGAAGATTATCCTACCAATTCACAACTCAAGAATGCATGAATTATCTAACTAATTCACACTTGCAGATTAAGTAAAGTTCTACTTGCTAAATTCAGAATGAAAGAACTAATGTTATTTGATCTTGCAGGAAAGGAAAAGGAATGAAGGGAATGTCCTAGGTGGTACTTATGGTCATGGAGTCCAAGCTGAGGGGTCAAACTACTCCTAAACTAAGCTATGTTATCATTGCAAGTCAAAACAGGGTCAAAACAGGGCGTTACAGGTGTGCTACATGATTTTGCTACAAGAAGTCCTGAAATGCTGCAGGAATTTGGCTGAGAGGGTTTGGAGGGCAAGAATGATAGGGAGAAGCAATGGAAAGTTGTATGAAGGCTGTGGGGAATGTAGGGAAGGTTCTCAACACCCCTATCCAAGCCCAACACTTCAAGAAGGCTGAATTTTGGCTAAGATGACTGCTCACGGTGACCGAAAAACAAAGATCAAGAACATGGGTTGGCATGCATAAAAAAAGGATGGAGATGTCCTAGATGGAGTTGGTGAAAGGATTCCTTGCCTGCAAATCCAACAACCCCGCAACAACACATGCACCCGTTCCTCTTTTCATTTGCAAAATATTACAAGTAAATGTGGAAAAGATGAATTGAATTTGGAAAACTATCTAACTCATGCTAAGAACTTGATATATGTAATCAACTAACTTCTAAACTACAACAATCACATGAGAAGCAAAATACCAAATGTAAACCTTTCCAAGAAATCATAAAAAAAACTACCTACTAATGCCAAGAACTTGATCTATGCAATAAACATGAAATCACACTCTGCTTTGGGCTCTGATGGTGGGGTCCTCTAATCATGCTCTCATAAGGGAGATGATATAGGGATCACAGTCACAGATTTTTTGATGAATTTTACTCTACTGAACTACAACAACTAATAAACCTTCTAAGCTAAAAGAAGCATGAATAACACTACTTAACTGCTACACTAATAAAAATTCTATGCTAAACAAATACAAATGCATGAGAGGGACTTAGGCTGCTAGGGTTGGGCCCTAACCCAAGAGCTTTAGCTCTCTTAATGAACTGAGTGCTGGATCAAAACAAAGCTTCTCATTATCATTCCAGAAATGTCAAATACATAATCAAAATAACATTCACACGTGTTTCATCTCTTTGTCCTGTTAGCTACAATAAAACATTGAATCCTAATGAATTCCTTAGCATGTTTATTTATACAAAGGGAAGATACCAACAACTCCCTAGAAAATAGGGATATTTTTCTCCCCAACTCGAGAATAGGTGGATCTAGATCTTCCTTGACTTGCATTGGCTCAGCTGCAGCCAATAAACTCGGCTCGCTTGGCTTCTAATGACACTGAGTTGATGAGAGATAGAGTGGGGATCTTCAATTGATTGGAGGAGTTAAGGAGGTGGAAAACCTCCTAGAATCTAACTTGCTAACTACTCCGAGTTCCTGCACTCAAAATTACTCAAAATTGCTCCAATTCCTGCATTTAACACACATTAGGCCACATGACATAGCAACACATCTTTTACTCCTCACACTAAGCATAATATAACAAATTTTGTAGATAAATGTGAGAAAAAGATAATTTAATAAGCTGGAGGATGGCATTGTGACCCATACAATATACCTATTGATTTGTCTCATCATCACCCCCATACTGAAACTGTTGCTCATGCTCTAAGCAACCTAGTCATCGGTATCCATGTCCTTCATGGCCCTGGTAGCCTCTTTGACATCCCAAGGTTCATAGGTGGTGTGCCTTCCTGAGTATAGAAGCCTGCATTTTTCTCTTATGTCTTTCCACTAATTCCTTTCCTCTTCTTCATTCCTTCCTTCTTGTAAACCCAACAACAAAGGTGGACTAAGCTTAATTCCAATACAATTGACCTTCAATATTTGCATGGCCCTTTTGTACAAAGGTGTTATATCCAATGCATTCTTCAACCTTTCAGGAGAGCGATACTCCCTGATCTGGAGACTGTATGGTAAGGTATTCCATCTTATCTGACATGTTTTTTGGCTCTCTGTCCCTAACAACCTGAGAGTGTCCTCAAAGTGGAAGATGACCTGCTCTTGGATGGAAAGGTATCTAGGTGCTAACTTAGCATCATTGGAAATGATGTTGTGAGTACTGTTACAACCATGGAACTTATTTGATTTGCGCTGATATAGACAAGTTATTTTTCTTCTTTTGCCAATACTCTCTTCACCTTCTTAGCTTTGGCCTCCTCATGACTCATCCAAGATGCAAGGGCCATCAACTGCAAGTCTCCCAAATTTGCATTGGGATCCCAAACATTCATGTCAGTTAAGGTGAGGTTGTGCAGGTAGAACTCAACTAATTTGGCTCTGTCTTCTATGCTACTCTTGTCACACAACTCAATGAACTGCTTGTAGTCCTGAAATGGCATGGATCCATGTTGTGCTAATGTCTTGATCTGGAACTGCATCCATTATTATTTGAGGAAAAGTGCATAGGACTTGGATGGAATTCTGCACTGTAGTGCCTCCATGGAGAGGCTTGCCATTGTGGCCAATTGGGTTTCCTTCTCTTGCAATTTCTTCCTCAACCATTTATTTTCTGCCTGCAGCTGTGCTCTCATTGTGGATTCTTTCTCCCTTAACTCACTCAACTCCTTGCCCATTTCTAGGAGCTTTTCTTCCATGAGGCCCACATCTTCCACCTTCTTGGATTTGGAAATCTGCATCCATCTATGGGTTCTTCCTCTTTCTGCTTCAAGTTCAAAGAAAAGTGGGACTGCAAATTTCTATGGGATCACTCTGACTCCTTCAATGAACTTGTAATAGGAGCTCAAACTAGGCTTTGGATTAGGCTCCTGTAGCTCTGGGAAATCATTTTCAAATGTTTTTGGGGAAGCTGTCCCCTTTGTTGGAAATAATACTAAGAGGGGGGGGGTGAATCAGTATTATCAAATCAAACACTTTTTTATTTCCATACTCAGATTCATATATGCTACTCCCGTTAAGGGAACCTGCATGTACACGCAACTGTGTCTAATGCAACTGGCATATATCCAGTAAACTAATGATTCAGTTAATCCATTAAATGTTGATCTTTAGTTAGTGCATCAGAACTTTATTAACCATAAGAACAATAAACAGGTGCAGTAAAACAGAACAGATCATCACACACAAGAAGCACACATGAACACCATGATATAAGGTGGAAACCCAATGTGGGTGAAAACCACCTGTTGCAAGTCGTCTCTATCTTATTTTAATAAGAAACTTCTTTTTACAATATTTCTGTACTGGTGCAGTCTTATACCAGTACACAGGCTTCTACCTGCAGAAGGCTACAACCTTCTCTCGTTCTCCAGCTTCTCTTGGAAGGGAGCTGCAACTCCCTTAGCTCTTGTACTAGTCGATCTTTTTACTAGTATGTAGGTGTCGGCCTACTGAATGCTCCAACCTTCACTCGATTTTCAGCTGCTACTAGAAGGGAGCCACCACCCCTTTAGCTCTTGCACTAGCTGATGTACTAGTACGTAGGTGCTAACCTACAGAAGGCTACAACCTTCTCTTTCTTCCTCCAGGTACCACGTTTCATAAATTTTTAGACTGGATACTCCTGAAGCACAACACCATAATCTGAAGGCCACGTTTCATCCAATTTTCATACTGGACCCATCAATATCATTGAAGCACACAATCAATCAACACTAGCATCATCAATCTCTGAATCACCCAATACTGAATCACTGAAACCCTGTCAACAAACTACAATCACCAGAACACAGAGAAGAACATAGAACTCTGCAACAATGTTCAGATCTAATTGTATCATCAAAAATCATGCATCAGAGTGCATACACTACTTGGAAGAGCCGAACCAGCGTGTATACGCAACTTCACCAAAGCGAACCAGCGTATATGTCATTAATTACTTACTTATAACTTGCTGCACTTCCTGACTTCAGACATACCCAGATCATTACATATACAAGGATAATATGTGTGTTAGCAACCAGATCTAGTCCATCAGATCACATAAATATAAGTCATTATGATCCTGATCCATTATTAGATCTCATCCATCAATACTGAAGCTAAACACAATCAACCAAACTGAATATGCAGAATACTGACACCAGTAAACAGTCATTAGAACTCAACAACAACTAGAACCACCTGTAACTTCAAACATCATATCTCATATGGTATACGCTACTTAGATGTATCTAACCTACATATGTACGTGCTTTTATCATAGTCAACCAGCATATACATCTGTAAATATTCATTCATGATTTACAGCTATTCCAAACTTGAGTTATACAGATCATAATATTTACAGAACATTACATGCATCAGTATACAGATCAAGATCAAACCATATAGAGATGATTCATTCCAAGCCAATAGATCTCGATCTATCCTTAGATCTTGTTCTCCATCAACTGCTGAGATTCCTCCTTAGCTCAGATCAAGCAAGGCATCATGAACCCATAACTTGCATACTGGATCTCATACTTCATCAGATATTCAAGACTTTCTGAATACATTTGCCTAATGATCTTCTTCTCCTTTTATAGTCTTAGGCCTTACTCAATACCATGGTCCAAAACCATTTAGAACCAATACTAGGGACCCAATACCTGGGTTCAACATTTCGGACGCAATACCAAGGAACAAATACCAAAATACCATGGACCAAATACCACAGACCCAAAACTTAGTTTTCCGACATGTACGTGCCTTTCCTTGCATGAAAGTGCGTGTGTACGATATACACACCTTTGTATATAGTGATCCTGCATGTATACACTACTTGGTATATAGTGAACCTGCGTATATACTTTTCTTTCTTCATTCTTTGTAGTCTGATCATCAATTCTTTTCTACTGACCTGTTGCACTATGATCTATCATCTATGTGAGTTGCCATCAAGGAAAACACATGTATCATAATGCCAACAATCTCCCCCTTTGGACTTGATATCAAAGCTAACTTGTCATACTGAGAACTGTCATCTTAATGAGTTATCATTGTTCATTACATCTGAACTGATTCCTTTGAGCTATCCTGCATTCCATGTATTCTATCACATCTGATATCTCTTCTGTAGATTCATCTAGTTATATATAAGTGAGTTGTTCTTCTACGAGTGGGTTGCCATCAAGTACAACACATGCATCATAATGCCAACACCCTCCTGTAACTGTTGTGTTTCCTTTTTCCCTTCTTGCTGCTCTTTCTGCTCTTCCTATAACACCTTCTGTGTTTCCTGTAGCAGGAACTGTTTTTCCTGTAGCTTCCCTTTTCCTTTTTGTTAGAGTGTGGTAGGTGCCTTGGGTTGTTTAGAGGAGGTTGATCTAGTAATATGCCTCCTTACATATGTTATCAAAGTCTTTGAGATGGATTCATGAGAGGTGACCTCTTCAATTTTCCTTTTAGTGGGTCCTAGCTCCTCTCTTTTACTTGGTGATTCTTCAATTGTAATAGGGGTCTTTGTGGGAGTTTTAGGATTTCCCTATTTAATTATGGTGCCTTTTTTAGTTTTTAAGCAGAGGGGCCTTTTCTTTTTGGGTTTGATTGGTGTGCTCAAGGCAGCTAATGCAGCAACTGCCTCCTTCTCAGTGGGTCTAGGAGACAAACTTGTTTGCTCTGGGGAAACCTTTTCTTCTCTAGGTGAAGTGGTTTTCTCAGGGCTTAGTTCTTCCTGTTTCTCCTCTCTTCTTCTTCATTTTTCTCTTTGACAACTTCTTCCTTTTGCTCTGGTTCTTCCTCTGTTTTCTTTGCCTCTACCTCTGTTGGAAATAACACTGAGAGGGGGGGGTGAATCAGTATTAGCAACTTAACAATATTTCATTTCCATAAACAAATTTATATACGCTACTTCTATTAATGCAACTTGCGTATATATGCAACTGTGTTTAGAGAAACTAGCGTATACCTTGTAAACTTATTATTTAGTCAGTTGATCTTTAATTTGTGTATCATAACCATATAAGCAGTAACAGGTACAGTAAAAACAGAGCAGACAATCACACACAAGAACACAAGATATAAGGTGGAAACCCAATGTGGGTGAAAACCACCTGCTGCAATTCGTCTCTATCTTCTTTTAATAAGAAACTTCCTTTTACAATATTTCTGTACTGGTGCAGTCTTATACCAGTACACAGGCTTCTACTTGCAGAAGGCTACAACCTTCTCTCGTTCTCCAGCTTCTCCTGGAAGGGAGCTACAACTGCCTTAGCTCTTGTACTAGCTAATGTACTAGTACGTAGGTGCTGACCTACAGAAGGCTACAACCTTCTCTTTTCTTCCAGGGACCACGTTTCATAAATTTTCAGACTAGATCCATCAATAGCATCAATCAAACATCAAAATATATCTGCATCAATCAATCTCCCTTGTACTAACCAAAACTGAATAAGACAATCACTTTTCTAAATGATGTAACCAGAATACAGTAACAGTACCAGAACCCAACCAGAACCCAGAACACTGCAACAGTAAACAGAAGTAGCTAAAACATATTTTATGAGACGTATGCTACTTCAATATGTCGAACCTGCGTGCATACGCTGTTATATGAAGGCAAACCTGCATATACGCTGTTTTGAATTGCCGAACCAGCGTGTATACGCACCTTTTCTATACTGAACCTGCATACAGATCTGTAAAAGATGATTTACCCTTTTCAACTATTCAGACATCAGTTATACCCAGATCATCAGATTTATAGATCAAGACATGCGCCAAATATAAAATATCAAAAACCACATAAAGATACTTCTCTCCATGCCATAAGATCTTGACCCATAAATAGAAGTTATCCTTCTTCAAGCACTCAGGTTCCTCCTTGATTCAGATCCAGCTATGCACCATAACCCAATCACCAGTATTCTAGATCTTGCTCTTCATTAGATATTCAATACTTGAGTGTCTTTGCCTAATGATCTCCTCCTCCTTTTATAGTCTTAGGCCTTACTCAATACCATGGTCCAAAACCACTTAGAAGCAATACCTTGGACCAAATACCTGGGGTCAATACTTTGGTCAAGATACCTTGGATCAATACCACGGGTCAAAATACCACGGACCAAAACCAAGTTTTCCAACATGTACGCACTTTTCCTTGCGTGAAAGTGCGTGTATACGCATACGCACCTTTTGGTCTGCAATCCCACGTGTATACGCAGTTTGGTCAAGGGGAACCTACGTATACCTCTTTTTCTTTCATTTTGTGATCCTGAACTGTGATCTATCATCTGAGTGAGTTGCCATCAAGGACAACACCTGTGTCATAGCGCCAAACCTGTGTTCATAATGCCAACAATCTCCCCCTTTGGACTTGATGGCAACCCCAAGTTACTCTCCCCCTTTGTCATCAAGGGCAAAGGGTTATGCTCCCCCTGAGTGCATGCTGAATTCTCTGATATGCTGAAGTGAGCTGATCATGCTCCCCCTGACTGTAAGCAAGGTCTGCAAAAAGATGTTCTTCAAGAAGAACATGACTCTATACATCATAAATGACCTTCCTATCACCAAAGACTCATACATACATCCATCTCCCAACCAAGTGGGGATATACCAAGATTGACTCATCCACCCAACCAAGTGGGGATACACCAAAAGTTTATACATGGTAAAACAAGAACATTACATCATCCATCCCAGGCATAGTGGGGAAACAAAATAGGTCGTTACATGACCTTGATAATAAAAGATATACATGACATAGAGACATAATATCTAAAACAAGACTCTGATAATCATCAACAACTATCATTAGCAGCATTTGTCAATCACCATCCAGACCAGCAACCATGATCTCTTTCTGCACATGTTCCACCTGAAACAAAAAAAACTGTGAAATTGTACCAAGATCTTCTAAGATAATGCCAACAATGCATTATTAGAAGTATAAGCTCCCCCTGAACCTGTGCCAGATGATCACTATCAGACCCATCTCAAACTCTTTTCATCCTGAGTCTGTCCCATTGATATTCTTCAAACCAACATATATGTGACTGTATCCATAGCAACCTGCGTATGTACGCGAATAGGCTTCATGAAACTCGCGTACAACCACTTTTCTCTAAAACAGATAAGTATCAATGGCAAGAAGATGCATCAACTACTCCCAACTTTTGTATGAGGTATTCAAATGTCTCTTTGGACAGTGGTTTGGTGAATATATTAGCAACCTGTTTGGAGGGAACATACTCCAATTTGACCTTTTGTTCAAGCATTTGTTCCCGGAGAAAATGATATTTGATAGATATGTGCTTGGTCTTGGAATGCATGACAGGATTCTTTGAAATACTAATTGCACTTGTATTATCACATAGAATGGAGATGGGTGGAGTACACGCGATTTTAATGTCTTGCAATGTTTGCATCATCCAAAGAAGTTGTGTGCAGCAAGATGCAGTAGCCACATATTCTGATTCAGCTGTAGATAATGCAATTGAACTTTGTTTCTTGCTGAACCAAAACACTAATCTGGAACCCATGAAGAATGCAACACCACTAGTGCTTTTACTGTCATCCACGCTTCCTACCCAATCTGCATCTGCATATGCATGAAGTGTAAGATCTATATCTCTGGGATACCATAAACCAAAGTTTTGTGTCCCTTGAAGATATTTAAAAATCCTTTTGACTGCCTGAAGGTGTGCTTCCATTGGATTTTCTTGGAATCTTCCAACTATTCCCACTGCATGCATGATGTCTGGTCGGGTACCTGTTAGATAGAGCAAACTACCAATCATAGATCTGTAGGTTGGTTGATGCACTGTTGCTTATTCATCATTTGCGTTGAGGTTGCATCCTGTTGCCATAGGAGTACATACTGGTTTAGAATCTTCCATCCCATATTTCTTCAAGATCTGCTTGAGGTACTTGGTTTGTGATAGAAAAATACCATCTTTATTTTGTTGAACTTGTAAATGAAGAAAATATGTGAGCTCACCAAGAAGGGACATTTCAAATTCTTTTTGCATTACCAAAGCAAAGTTTTGACTCATGGCTTCTTCATTACTCCCAAAAATGATATCATCAACATACACAACAAGTATTAGCAATTTATCATTGTTAATTTTTATATATAGATTGCTATCAGTTGATCCTTTTGAAAAACCTTGTTGATGAAGGTATTTGTCAAGACGATAATACCAGGCCCTTGGAGCTTGTTTTAGACCATAGAGTGCCTTTCTGAGTCTGCATACAAGTTTTGGATCATTTCCAAGGATGAATCCATCTGGTTGCTCAATATATACCTCCTCTTCTAGATCTCCATTAAGAAAGGTAGATTTCACATCCATTTGATATACCTTGAACTTCTGAAAGGTAGAAAGAGTAAGGAAAATTCTTATGGCTTCAAGTCTAGCAACAGGTGCAAAAGTTTCTTCAAAGTCTATACCTTCTTGTTGAGCATATCCTTTACACACAAGTCTAGCCTTGTTTCTAACAACTTCCCCATTTTCATTCAACTTGTTTTTGAATATCCATTTGGTTCCAATGATATTCTTATCATGAGGTCTAGGAACCAATTCCCAAGTATTATCCTTTTCAATTTGCTCAAGCTCTTCATTCATGGCCTTGACCCAACATTCATCTTTGCATGCTTCATGAACATTTTGCGGTTCGATGGAGGAAAGAAATGCTAGATAGCTTGAAGCTTCTGTAATAGTTCTTCTTGTCTGTACACTTGCCTCTTTCTGACCCAAAATTTGAGTCTCTGGATGATTTTTCTGAACATATCTAAATGGATCCTTTTCTTCTGCCGTTATTTGCTCTTCTGGTGCTTCATTGGTTTCTTCTTCTTCATCATTAGTCTGATTTGATGTGGAAGGATAATCCTCATCTTCTTCCCACTCTTCAGTTTTTACTGGCTTTGGATTTTCGTTTGCTTCATCAACCACAACAACAATACTTTCAACAATTTTCCCTAGTCTTTTATTATAACACTTGTATCCTTTACTTCGGGAAGAGTAACCAAGGAGAATGCCTTCATCTGCTCTAGGTTCAAACTTTCCAATTTTTTCATAAGTCCTTTTGATGTAACATTTGCTTCCAAAAACTTTGAAGTATTTTATAGTAGGAGTCTTACCATACCAAAGTTCATGAGGAGTTTGAGTGTTTTTTACTGAAACATTTGTTTTGTTGAGAATAGTGATGGTATCAAATGCAACTTCACCCCATAAGGTTGCAGGAGTTGCAGACTCATCTAGCATAGCATGAGCCATCTATTGAACAGTTCTGGTCATCCTTTCTACCACTCCATTTTGCTGAGGAGTCCTTGCGGTAGAGAATTCCCTTCTTATTCCATGTTCTTCACAGAAGTCAAAAAATTCATCTGAGGTAAATTCTCCTCCTCGATCAGACCTGAGACATTTGATTTTGCGATCTGATTCATTTTCAACCAAAGCCTTGAATGCTTTGAACTTTTCAAGTGCTTCATCTTTATGCTTTAGAAGTCCTATCCAACACATTCTAGAAAAGTCGTCAATGAACAATATAAAGTATTCTTCTCCGCGAGGTGACTTTTCCCTTGATGGACCACATAAATCAGTATGGACAAGTTCAAGCGACTTACTAGCTGATCCTTCCTTCTTAGGGAAATGTGTTTTGGTTTGCTTACCAAATTGACATGATTTGCATATTGTATTTTCTGGAATTCTGATGTCAAGAAGATCGCGAACAACCTGGTATTTGCATGCTTTCCTTATCTGAGGGAAGCTTAGATGCCCCAATCTTCTGTGCCATAGCCAGTGTTCATCATTTTTGCTTAGATAGCATTGTTGCTGTCCTCCCTTGAGTATGTATAGATTTTTTGGAGTTCTTATGCCTTTGATCATTGTTTCTCCTGTATCAAGCTCATGAACAACACATCCATTTGATCAAAATACTACCTCATTTCCTTGATCACACATTTGACTAACACTCAATAGATTATGCTTTAAACCATCAACATACATAACATTCCCAGCTTTGAACTTTTCTTTTCAAAGAACAGAGCCTTTACCTTTTATGATTGCAGGGGTGTCATTTCCAAATGAGACCTTCCTTTCCTTTTCTAAGGCACTATATGATTGAAGTTTTTCTTTATCACCTGTCATGTGTTTCGAGCATCCACTGTCAATGTACCATTGATTTTCTTGTCCTTCTACATATAAGGCTATATCACAACTTTTGGTTTGTGGTTCTTTCTTTTTCCATGTTTTGGGACCCAATGAAGCTTGCTCTTTCTAAGGTGTCTGCCGAAATTTACTCCTGCATTTAGAGTCTTCATGACTGAAGTTGTTACAGATAGAGCATTCTATTTCATTTTCAAGAGCAGTAAAGTTATTGTAGGTCCTTTTCATGATCCCAGTCACATTCCTTTGATTTCTTGCTTCTCTAGTCATGATGGTTTTGTAAGCAACACATTGAGCAGCTTTGTGTCCAAAGTTATGACATGAAAAACATTGGCCATTAAAGGAATTCCTGCGATTATCGAATCTACTGACCTGATGATTGTAGTTTCCATTGACATTCATTCTTTAAGCAAATTGAGAATGATTTATCTGTGGTTGGTTATAGCTTCTGTTCATCCTTGAAGTAGATTGAACTCGATTTACCTGGTGATCTGCTTTAAGCATTTGCTGATGATTGTCAACTTGTTCACTTCTCCTTGCTGCATCAAGATAGATTTTGGAGGTTGATGGCTTATGTGCTTGAGATGGTTCTTCAGTATATCCAAGACCTGTATTTATCAGAGGAGAACACTGCACTTTGATAATTTCATCTAAATTTTCTGATCCTTTAGAAAACCTAAGATTGAGAGCTTTTTTTTTCTCAATTTCTTTTCTTAGACCCACAATTTCACATTTTAAATTTTCATTGTGTTTTTCCCTTTCAACAAGTTGGAATGTCAAAGTATCTATAATCATACTCTTTTCTTCTAAACAATTTTTAAGTTTAGAAATTTCTTCATAGAGACCATCTTCGTCTAAAGCATCCAAGAAATCATCATCTTCAAAAGCCATCAGAAGTCTATAATCATTACTATTTTCATCTTCATCACTATTTGATAAACCATCACTATCTTCATGCGTATAGTAGCTCTTCTTATTTAGACTTTGTTTTCTATTCCATTTTGATGATTCCTTACCTTTATCAAGCTTATCTTTGTGAGAACATTTGGCAGCATAATGACCTACTCTTCCACAAGAAAAACATTTGAAAGGTAGTTTACCTCTGAATCTTCTAGAACCTCGTTGAAGGTTATTGACAAAGTTTGATTCTTCCTCTCCTTTTGATATATGTCCTGACTCATTGAGTTCTCCTTTACCTGAAGCTTTGAATGCGACTTCTCTCATATTTGATGGACCCCTTTTCTCATTTCGAAAGCAGTTAGGATTCTGTGCAACTGTGACATAGTAATACTCTGAAGATCCTGCTTTTCTTCTATGGCAGAAACTTTTGATTCAAACTTAGAAGACAAGGATCTTAGAACCTTTTCAACTAAAGTAACTTCTTTTATCTCTTCACCCAATTTTTTCATGCGATTAACAATCTCATATATATGTAAGAAATAATTAGCTACACTTTCATCATTGTGCATTCTGAGAGTTTCATATTGATTGTAGTTTTGCACGTTTTACCTGATCGTCTCCTTCATAGCTTAGAATGATCTTGTCCCATATTTATTTGGCAGTTTTGAGCTGCATAACCTTGATGAATTCTGATTGTGACAGACTCCCCAATAGAGTATTGAAAACCTTTGCATTTGTTTCATACTGCTTTTTACCTACCATATCTGTAGGAGTTGCTAATGGAAATGTGTATCCTCCTTCCACGATATCCCAAACTTCTGTTCTAAGAGATTGAAGATAGGCTGTGGTTCTTACCTTCCAATAGACGAAGTTGCTCCCATCAAAGATTGGTGGCCTGATGGATGCCTCTCTTTCGTAGTTGCTCATGATGATAGATCTTCCTTCAAGCGATCAAGCTTCTTCTGAAGGACCTGCTCTGATTCCAATTGTTGGAAATAATACTAAGAGGGGGGGGGGGGTGAATCAGTATTAGCAACTTAACAATATTTCATTTCCATAAACAGATTTATATACGCTACTTCTATTAATGCAACTTGCGTATATACACAACTGTGTTTAGAGAAACTAATGTATACCTTGTAAACTTATTATTTAGTCAGTTGATCTTTAATCTGTGTATCAGAACCATATAAGCAGTAACAGGTATAGTAAAAACAGAGCAAACAATCACACACAAGAACACAAGATATAAGGTGGAAACCCAATGTGGGTGAAAACCACCTGCTGCAATTCGTCTCTATCTTCTTTTAATAAGAAACTTCTTTTTACAATATTTCTGTACTGGTGCAGTCTTATACCAGTACGCAGGCTTCTACTTGCAGAAGGCTACAACCTTCTCTCGTTCTCCAGCTTCTCCTAGATGGGAGTTACAACCCCCTTAGCTCTTGTACTAGCTAATGTACTAGTACGTAGGTGTTGACCTACAGAAGGCTACAACCTTCTCTTTTCTTCCAGGGACCATGTTTCATAAATTTTCAGAATGGATCCATCAATAGCATCAATCAAACATCAAAATATGTCTGCATTAATCAATCTCCCTTGTACTAACCAAAATTGAATCAAACAATCACTTCTCTGAATGCTATAACTAGAATACAGTAACAATACCAGAACCCAACCAGAACCCAGAACACTGCAACAATAAATAGAAGTAGCTAAAACATATTTTATGAGACGTACGCTACTTCAATATGTCGAACCTGTGTGCATACGTTGTTATATGAAGGAAAACCTGCGTATACGCTGTTTTGAATTGCCGAACCAGCGTATACACGCCTTTTCTGTACTGAACCTGTGTACAGATCTGTAAAAGATGATTTACCCTTTTCAACTATTCAGACATCAGTTATACCAAAATCATCAAATTTATAGATCAAGACATGCACTAAATATAAAAGATCAAAAACCATATAAAGATACTTCTCTCCACGCCATAAGATCTTGACCCACAAATAGAAGTTATCCTTCTTCAAGTGCTCAAGTTCCTCCTTGATTTAGATCCAGCTATGCACCATAACCCAATCACCAGTATTCTAGATCTTGCTCTTCATTAGATATTCAATACTTGAGTGCCTTTGCCTAATGATCTCCTCCTCCTTTTATAGTCTTAGGCCTTACTTAATACCATGGTCCAAAACCACTTAGAAGCAATACCTTGGACCAAATACCTGGGGTCAATACTTTGGTAAAGATACCTTGGATCAGTACCACGGGTCAAAATACCTCAGACCAAATGCCACATACCAAAACCAAGTTTTCCAACATGTATGCACTTTTCCTTGCGTGAAAGTGCGTGTATACGCATATGCGCCTTTTGGTCTGCAATCCCATGTGTATACGCAGTTTGGTCAAGGGGAACCTGCGTATACCTCTTTTTCTTTCATTTTGTGATCATGAACTGTGATCTGTCATCTGAGTGAGTTGCCATCAAGGACAACACCTATGTCATAGCGCTAAACCTGTGTTCATAATGCCAAAACAACTAAGGCAACAACTGCCTCCTTCTCAGTGGGTCTAGGAGACAAACTTGTTTGCTCGGGATACCTTTTCTTCTCTAGGTGCAGTGGTTTTCTCAGCGCATAGTTCTTCTTGTTTCTCCTCTCTTCTTCTTCATTTTTCTCCTTTCCAACTTCTTCCTTTTGCTATGGTTCTTCCTCTATTTTCTTTGCCTCTACCTCTTCTTCCCCTTTTGCCTCTGCCTCTGTCTCTTCTTCTTCTTCTTTTTCATCTCTTCCTTCAACACTAGAGGTTGGGGTCTCATTAGGTGTGAGAGTTTGAGTGTCAATGAAGGCTTCTCTATCCATATCCATGAATGTGGACCAATGGATATGAATCCTTAGTTTATTAAAAGCATCTTCCACTATCAGTTTGATGAGGCCATGGTAGCCTAGGTGTTGGTGTTTTCCCTCTCTCACCTTTTGGCTCATGTCCATGGTGGACTATAGGAGGAAATAAGGCACATTGAGTCTTTTGGCTAGGGGAAATTTTGCTTGTAGTCTTAGTTCACGAAGCAACTTGAATTGGTAGCCATAGACTACACTCAGTCTTCCTTCACAAGAGATGAACTTAAGGATATGGTAAGCCACCTCATCCTAGGGATAGGGTAGGCTCTCCCTTCTGACTCCATTTTTATCTTCAATAGGTTTCTCATCAGCAGTGAAGAAGTTCTTCTTGGAAATGGAACTGTTGGACTTGTCTTCTCTTCTCCATGGGATCCCTAGGGGAAGGGTTGTCACCCTGCTAATTAGCTCAGGACTGATAGAAATGGATAATCCCCTCACCACAGTGGTGGCATTGGCTCTTTTTTGAGAGTTTAGGGCCATGGAAAATTCATAGGTAATGTCATCATCATATCCTTTCAGTAGCTCAAAGAAACCTAACCACTGATGCCTTTTGAAAATGTCCAATACAGGAGGGTGAAGGTGAATTCTTTTAGTGTTTGTAGGCTCTCTCCTATTGAATCCCCCTCCCATATTCTCCTTTGTTTTCAACTAAGTGTAGGAGGGTTTCTTCTTGTGATAGCTCTAATGTGGAATTTAATGGGAACAGAGGGTTGGAATCTCTAGTTGATGACAATTATGTGTATTCCTCTACTCTATAGCTAGAAAAAATTCTTTTAATTCACAAGATGACTGATATTACTTGTAGAATTCAGGGTGCACCAACATGTAAATCATGGACAGAAGAATGAGAGGGGCCACTTAATTTTCACCACATAGCCTGGTATAATGATAATTAGAGACCAAATCGACCCTTGGCAACGTTATTTCACCCTTGGAGGCTTCCTGTAGCAATTTTTCTGGCTTCCTTTAACTTCCTGTAACTTTCCATAGCTTCCTGCCACTGCCTCTTGTAGAAATGACATAGTAGGGTTTGACTCTCCTTGATGCCTTCCCAGGATCGTCCTTACCTTAACTGATTTTGAAATGAGCAAATATGCAAGAGAATTTGAGAATTTTTGGCTAGGGATCAGAGCGCTGTGATGACTTGGTAGAAGTACGAGTTTTCCTAATTTGGATCGATATCCCACCTAGAGTAATCATTCCCTCATCCCTTGTAATCAACACCCACTTCCTGTTATCTGATTTTGACTGATGTGACACTCCCACGTTGCATGATGACTCATAAATCACTTTTCGTTCACTGATCGAGGGTGGCCAAGTTAACTGGCCACCTCCAGCTTATAAAAAATACCTTACCTTGACATTCATACATTTTTCATTATTTTACACATAGGGAGGAGCTTAGAGGTTACCATACCTATGCCTACCTCGTGTTCGATCGATGCATGCTGGAGTGTTGGACCTTTGTGTTGTTACCCAGGGAGTTGTCTTGCTATATTTTCTGCTCCTGTGTATACTTTCTTTGCTCCTGTGTATTTGACTATTGTTGTTGTTTATGTGTTTAGGTCCTTTGTTGATATCCAGGGTGCTGCTGCTATTTCTGGTGAGCCCTACTTGGAGTGGCAAGGTGCTTCATGAGATGGTATCATCCCCTAAACTTGATGGGAAGAAAAAGAAACCAGGCTTATGGATTTCTATAATGGTTGCAAAGGTTGCTACAGGATTTTTTTTTCTCTTCCAAGGTCTTTTAACTTCAAGGGAGTGATGAGAAAGAGTGTAGGGGGCCTTGGAGGATGATGTTAGGGCCCTGATTGAGTAGTGTAGGGCTGTGGAAATGGAGGGAATGTACTCTGTGTTTTTTGTTGCTGTTGAAATTTTCAGGATGAGACAGAGTTTAGGGTTAGTTTTGAAAGATAGTGATTTTTTTGTGAACAGGGATGTATGAAGGATGGGTTAGTGGTGGATCAAGGTGGGAGGACCTCATTTAACTTTGGACAGGTCATGCATGATGGTTTTCTCAATCGAATCCCCTTCCTGTAGATTTTTGGGACCTTCCTATAGTGCTACAAGATCTTCTTGTAACAGTTACAAACTTCTTATAGCAATCCAGAGAGGGCCTGAAATTGGGTTTTTGAGCCACTAGAATGGTGGAGAGTGGTGAGGACATGGTTTTAATGGAGGATATAGAGTGGATGGATGGAGAAGTGGATGTAAACTTGAGAATGCTGGCCCTATAAATTTGAAATTTTCCACTGTCCTCCAAACCTACAAAATGACAAAAATTATTAACAGACAGGTTGTTGATCCCTGTCATGACATTCTCCTTTATTATTTGTTTATTTATTTCTTTTTCAAGGGACACAAAGGCTACCTCAGGAGAGGTTTACAACCTATATGCCTTCCTTGAGCGCCTTAAGGGAGGTTTCCACTCGGGGATCTTTTCTTTTTTCTTTTCACTCTTGGGCTGCCTTAGGGAGGTTTTTAACCCAAGAGTTGGCCTTAGATGCCTCATGAAGGTTTTCATCTAGGCCTCTTATTGTTTTTTCTTTTTTTAATAAAAAAAATTATCTAGGAATGTTGTGACTTGGAATTTATGACACTTCCAATCACATTCACCTCTCTACTGATGGTGCTGATGAATTATTCCTTGGATATAGGTTTTCTATAAACTTTCAATCTGTAGCCATTAACAAGCAAGGGGATCCCTTCATCATCAATGGTCCCGATTTAAATGGCTCCATTGTCATGGCATTTCTCTTATCAGGTATGGGCCTAACCATCTTGTCATCAACTTAGAATATAGGAAGGAAGAAGAGGAAACAAAGCAGTGGGAAGAGATAGAGAAAAATGCAGGGTTCTATCCTTAAGAGGAAACTCCATCAATCGAGGCATGGGATGTCAATGAGGCTACAAGAGCTATGAAAGATATGGATATAGACTAAGTTTCTAAGAGGATGAGAAACAATTTCAGTAGGGGGTGATGATGAGGCTCATCAATAGGTAAACTATATGGGTCACAATGCCACTCTCCAACTTATTAAAATTGACTTTTATCACATTTATTTACATATTTTGTTATATTTTTCTTAGTGAGAAGGGTGAAGGTGAGTTACTATATCATGTGGCCTAATATGTATTAAATGCAAGAATTGGAGCAGTTTTGGGTTGACTTAAGTGTAGGAACTCGAAGTGGGCAAGCAAGAGAGATTTTAGGAGATTGGTCTCCCTCCTTAACTCCTCAAATCATTCGAATATTCCACCACCATATCTCATCAGCTGAGAGTTACTAGCAACCAAGCAATCCGAGTCCATTGGCAACCAAACCAGTGATAGTTAAGAAAGAGTCATTCTCGAGTTAGGGAGACAAGTCTCCCTATTTTCTAGGGAGCTATTGGGAGCTCCAGTTTTGTATAAATAAGAGAGCCAAGGGACTCATTAGGATTCAATTTTTTGATGTAGCCAAGAGGAAATTTGAATTGAAACATTGTGACTATTATTGTATTGTTATATTTGACATTTTGATGATAATGAGAAATTTTACCTTGATGTAGCACTGAGTTGAATTAGAGGGATGAAGCTCTTGGGTTAGGGCCCAACCCTAGAAACAAAAGTTCCCCTTTTTGTATATGTATTCTTAGAGTAAAATGATAGTCAATTTTTGAAGTTATTTATTTTTTGTTTAACTTAACAAGTATTTGAATGATTGCTTAATATTGTTTCCATTAGTTTGAAGAAGTAGATCAGAGGTGCAGTAGTGAAGGAAGGTACTCTAGAAAAGCTTGTGACAGTGGCCTCTTCCTCATCTCCCTCATGGGATCATGATTAGAGGGTCCCATTCTCACAACCCAAAAAAATAGTTTTCTTTTGGTCATTGCATAGCTTAGGGTTCATTTTTAGATAGATCACTGTTTATGAATTCTTAAAAGCACTTGCAGCTGTTATTTTGTTTCTTGAGTTTGCTATAGCTTAAAAAGGCATTCTATTTCATAGATCTAGTCATTAGAAATAGATAGATCAACTTTCTCAAATTCAATTCATCTTTTCCATGTTGATATGTAGCGATGCATAAATGAAGAGAAAAATAGGTTTTGTTGTAGGGATTGTTGATTTGTAGGGAGGAACTCATCCAACCAGCTTCACCTAAGTCTTCTCCACCTTCTACCAAGGTATACCAGCCCATAGTCAAAATCCCTATTTTGCAACCACCTTACACAAATCCAACCGCCCTAAAGTGTTGGGATTAGCCTCGGGAAATGTGCACTTTCCCTACACCTCTTGTCACTGTCAAACATCTCTCCATCACCTCATTCCACTATTCTTTCCCTCCTAAATATTTCAACTAACTTCTTGTAGAAACTAGGACATCCTGTAGCAAAATAGGTCATCCTATAGTAGTTTCCTGTAGCAGCAACAAGATCTCCTGTAGAAGTCTATCTGACCCTGTTTTGACTAGAAATTCTAGTATGAGAGTAGGTTAGGCTCTCATATTGGATTCCATGCCTATCATTGCCACCTGAGATCAACTCTCCCATACCTTTCCCCCTGCAAGATCAAACATAATAAGCATAATATTTACATTTCTGAATTTAGAAATTAAAAGACTATTTTTATGAAAATAAAAAATGAAACAGTTAGTGCATGCATATACAAATATTAGATTGATATAACAACTTCCCATGTCCAAATAGTCCAAATAGCTAGATGATCAATTGCACAATTAACCTAGTTCTTTTTTGCAAGTAATTTGTGTTATTTCCTAGCTAGATGATTTATGGAATTTGATAGCATTTATCATTCAACAAATTTCATTTCCTAAATAGGCAAGAATTTACTTTCTTGCATTAGAACTAGCTTTAAATTCGTTGTTAGTGGTCAAACTCCTTCTAGTCAATAGAAGACTGATCTAGAACCATAGTGGTCTAGCGCCCCAGTTGAGAAGTGACATGAGTAGAATGTTGCATCTGCTGTGTATATAGCACTGCCACCTCCTAGTTTGTATGAAACCATGGGTTGATAAAGTAAAGTTGGTAGACCTAGGAGTTGCAACATCCTTGTTTCAATACTGAGGCTCATAACCTACAACAAGAGAAGCATAAATACTAAATGTAGAAAGAGGAAAAACAAGAATAAGAGGTGCATGCAAATAAGAACTGAAAAAAAGAAAGAAAAAATATACAAAGGGGCTATGAGGCTCCTGGGATGGACAAGCCCAAGGCTACTCAGAGTCTTGTGAGGGATACCAAGCTTTAAAAGCTAAAAATGGCATGAAACTACATTATTTGAATCAATCCAAGTACATCTCTACTAGAAATCAAAGTGGAGCTGCAAAAATACAAGTTTTCTCCACAAGAAGACTAAGAAATACATGTCTCTAGATGCAAATTCGAATTGGTACTTACACAAAATGATGATGAAGCATTCTCCTTAAAAGGAGGAAGCTTTCCCCTCCAAAATCCCTCAAATAGTGGATTTGGTTCCCAACACTAGGAATATGCATTAAAGGACAAGGAACACATTCCCAGATTTTCTCAATCACTGAAGCTCCAAAATTTGTGCAATAATTTCATAATATCTTGTTGATTTATTATCCAATCTTGATCCTCCTGTAGTAGAGAGAAAGTCCCTAGATTATCTCCTCCTCCAAATCTTCATAATCTGCCCAATATTCTCACAATATTCTTCAAAAATAAATAATATTAGGCACAAATATGAAATTATCTCTAAACCTTCCTAATGAACATATTAAAGTTAAAATATGTCATCTCATGAAAAAAATATAGGTTTAATGTGCTGAAGGATGGTTAGACAGGCCTTAATTTATGTCTAATTTGGAGGCCCATTAATAGGTATTAGGAAAAAGGCTCCTTTATATGCCAAACATTAAAATAGTGCTTATATCTAGGATTTATTGTAGTTGAGAAAGTGAAGCATGGGTGATTTTTGTTGGTTGTATAAGAGATTTTGAGAGGAGTGGGTTTCCTCTCCGATTCTTGTTAGATCATTAAAAATCATCAAATTGTGATCTTCATATCAACTCAAAGCATCAACAACACATTCTACTCCAATATCAATAATGGTAACTTGCAAATAGTGATTTTTTAAGTTTACCTATACTCTTTTGAACTTGAGTTGAATTGCATTATGGGTTCATTTTCGGTAGAAGCTGACACCCTTTGTTTGCTGATCTTGAATTGTTTTGAAAATGGCTTAGATTGATTATTTATTAGAGTTACTAGATACTCGAATAATATCCTTGATTGAAAATATTGTCAATGTAGAAAAAGAAACTCTTACTCATGTTCTAACTTATTTACAAGATTCACAGGACAAAATTGAGTTTATCCAGCTCGAATCTTAGGTCTAGCGAGATGAACCATAACAAAGAGTCATGATTCTGAACTAGCCCTTATTCAAAAAAATTCTCTATTTTAGATTGATTACCATCAACAACTAGCACATTATCATATCAATGCCAATCCAAGAGAAGTTTCAAATGAAGTTGTAGAAAGTCATTTTGCACTTCCCAAGCCCATCATTAAACTGCGGGGAGAAGTAATTAACAACAAGCACAAAATTGGTCTCAGATATGAAAAGGAAGTGACCTTTCACATTCTAGACTATTCCAAACTAATCCAATTTCATATGTTGGGTTTCTTCAATAAATACCACGTTCACTTGCTCCATTTCCACATAAAATTCTCAAATGCCAACATTGTCATTGAGTTGGCTATGTGAAGGATTAATGCTTTAATGTTCACCCTAGTGAGCATTGTAAAAAAAATACTCATCATTCAGATAAATTTTCCAATCATAAGAAACCTGTAAGAGAAAAGAGTCACCTTGGATTGCTAGCTCCTTCAAAATGGTCTTCAATGACTAAGAATATATATCATTCATAGCGTAGAATTAATTCTCGAGTGTTGAAAATATTACAGTGGAGAGATTTTTATCTTCTCACCTTATACCTAACAACAGGGAATTGATTGTGAGATATGTGTTTCGAAGTCATATCAAGCGAGCCTGATCCACAACCAAATTCACAGCCAACAACTGGATCTTAGATCCAGAGTAAGATAGAGCCATAGTTAAAGTTGTAGCCAAAGAGATACTCATGTTCCATGAGTATGGTTCAGTTACTAGTCTTCCTTAAACCACAACTTAGTAAAACACTTACTACTTCTGCTATACAATAGTTCATGGTCATCTCTAAACCACCATTTCAATAGTTTATGGTCATATTTAAACCATCTTAGAGAGAATTTTCATTTCACATAAGACAAATTAGCTTATAACTAGATTTGAAATTGTTCTAGGAACAAATTATTTGAGGCAAGTTCTAAAGTTGGTGGTTAGCCTTAAAACGCCACTAATAGAATACTTTAGCTTATGCTACCCTTTTGGTTTGTGGTCTTTCTTAAACCATAAAAATATAAGGCTTCATATTATTTTATCCAATTTCTTGATCTGGAATTTATCTAGGACAAAGAATTAAAGGTATTACAGACTCATATGCATGGATGTGCCTATGTTACTTTATGCAATGGATCGATAAGATTGCGAAGTACACAGACACTGAAGTAGTTAGAGAAAACATAACAGGAAAGCATATACACACAACAAGTTTAATAAGGAGTTCACCCAACACTCCCAGGCTACGTCTCCTGGTCCAGCCTTCAGTGGTGGCCTCTCTATTATGTTTTCAAAGCAAAGTTTTTACAACAACGAGCTCAATCTGAGTCTCACACAGTAGATATAAATCGGTAGGGCTGTACTTGGATCCCCCAAGTCTCTGGAGTACACAAACTCTCCTTACTGAAACTCGACCTCTATTGGTCACAGTAGTATGAGCCCAATCTGAGACTCATACATGACAGGCACATACAGAGGAGTACGCTTGAACCTCTCCAGCCTTCTCTGGAGTACACAGACTCTCTGACTCTCTCTCTGGCTCTGTCTGGCTCGATGTTGCCTTCAGTTCAACTCGGCTCCTTCTCTCTGTCCTCTACTCTTGGCTTTCTGCGTCTAACTAACTTCCTTCTTTCTCTGTCAGTTCGTGGCTTTAAGGCTAGTCTGCTTTTTGACTGTTCATTTCTGCTTCCTGGATTTTTGGTTTCTACCTCAGTCCGCTCGAATTCCTCTGTTCTGCGTGTTCATCACTGTGTAACGCCTCACAGGGAGGTGGCCACTTGTTTCATAACGAATTGAGTGTCAGTTCTCTTGGACGTATGTGAAATGACCATTTTTACCGTTAGCTCCAAGAATGCCCACGAACATGATCCTTTGCCAACTCATCATCCATGCCAGACTTCAAACCTTATACAACTCGGCCTGTTTACCCCGTTGAATCCGGTCATCCATTGGATCGCATTTCCACCGTCGATCTGGAGCCTCCAGATCCTACGGTCTCCGTCCATATTGGGCAGGTAAGTAGCATGACGTTTACCCGTCTGATGTGAGCGGTTTTCTCTCTCTTCCACCAGACGCATGGCACCTAGTGTGTGGAGTTGGGCGGGGCTCGGTTGAAACTGCTTACCGCTCGAAGCCCTTCCGATATCCTGCCAGTTTTTGTGTGGGACCCGCCTCTGACGGAATCGACGAATTCCGTACGGTTTTTTGACTTTTTGGGTTCGGGTTGCTCGGGGCTTTTTCTTCTCTAAGGGGTTTTCCCAGCTAATCGCATATCAGAAACCTCCCCCGTTTCTCAAAAAGACCTCCCGTTTCGCTGTTTCGTGACAGCGCGCATTACCATGGGCCAACGGTCTGCGCGCTTGACCAAGGGTCCTCGTTGCTCCGCGCTGCTCACAAATTACAACTGTTCTGAGGGTATTCCTGATAAGCTCGACCTTTGTAAGTCTTTGAAACTTTGGCATGAATTTTATAGAGTTATGAAAACTTAGAGAGTGTTTTAGGATCCAATTCGGATCACGACCTTCCCACTGAAAAAATATTTTGGACCACCAAAAGTTGGTTTTTAAGCATCAATCAAGTGAGGGTATAGATTCCTTGCTTGCCCAATTTCTATCCATTTTTCACTGCTTGGTTTTGAACCTTTGAGTCCAATCCTGAGGTACTCAACATCCCCTCTACACGTAGTTCTCACCTTCCTGTCCAGAACTGTATCTTCCTGCAACTCATTGAGATATTCAGGCAACAGATCATTAATAGAAGGTAATTGACTCTGCTCTTCGGGATCTTCAATTAATGAAGGTTCAAATAATCTAAAGCTGTCTGCATTAACAACTGAGCAGATGCACATGTAAGCTGGTAAATCAAGGCGAAAAGCATTCTTACCAATTTTCTCAAGTATCTTGAAAGGTCCATACCTTATTGGCTTCAGCTTCTTACCTTCACCTTGCATTCTATCTTTGCTAATATACAGCCAGACTTGATCACCAACTTGGAAACTATGCTCCATCCAATGCTTATCATGCCTTGCCTTGTACTTGGCTTGGCTCTTTTCCAGCTGTTCCTATACTACCTGGTGAATCTCTTGGATTTGTTCAATGAACTTGGTTGCCTTGTCCACATCATTGTGTCCATCAACTACTATGTCTTTACCAAAGACAAAATCCAAGGGAGACCTTGGTGTGAAACCAAAATAGGTCTCAAAAGGAGATCTTTGTGTAGAAGAATGTTTAGCTTGGTTGTAAGCATGCTGCACATAACATAAATGTTCATCCCAAAGCTTGGGATGCTTGCTGCAATAGCCTCTGAGCAACTGGATCACTGTCCTGTTGACCACTTCTGTTTGGCCATCTATTTGTGGATTAAAAGTTGTGCTCTTTTTCAGTCTGGTATCCATCAATTCCCACAAACTCGACCGAAATTTCCCAACAAATCGGGTATCTCGATCAGATATAATAGAAGTGGGTAATCCAAAATGAACCCATACATGCTGAAAGAACAACTTTGTAGTTTGTTCAACTGTAATCTGTTTGTTACAAGGTATTAAAATACACATTTTGCTGAACCTATCCACAACAACATATAAATAGTCATGACCTTTTCTAGATCTAGGCAGTCCTCCAACAAAGTCCATGGAAACACTTTCCCAAGGATGAGAAGGAACTGGTAGTGGAGTGTACAAGCCTAGTTTTCTATTGCTGGGCTTGCTTTTAGCACACATAGTACACCCTCTTACATATCTAGAAACTGTCTCATTCATTTTTGGCCAATAACAAAATCTTTGCAGCTGTGCAACTGTTTTACTTACACCAAAGTGACCTGATATTAGAGAAGTGTGTGCTTCTCGAATTATCTTTACTCTTTTAGTTTGTGGAATGCATAACTTCCCAAAATGATACAAGAGCTGGTCCTTAACATGATAATCCAATTCTTCTACTTGTTTGCCTTGACTTAAAGTTGCATATACATCTTTAAAATCTATATCTTGAGCATACTGTTCAATGTAGCTTTCATGCAATACTGAATTATGCTTAAGTATAGTAGATGCATTTATGATTGGTCTGGACAACATGTCTGCAACTTTATTGTGTATGCCCTTTTTATATCTAATGACTAGATGAAACTGTTGTAGAAAACCCATCCACCTATAGTGTCTTGATTGTTGCAATTTAGTTTGTGAGTGCAAATATTGAAGTGGTTGATGATTAGTATGTATAACTGTCTCTTTGCCCATTAGGTAATGTTTCCACTTTTTCACACTCTGTACTAATGCATACAATTCTTTATCATATGTGGGATAGTTAACTACTGCAGAATTAAATGTCTCAGAATGATAACATATGGGTTTACCGTGCTGCATCAACACTGCTCCCATGGCATAGTCACTGGCATCCATTTCAATCTCAAATGGTCTTTGAAGATCAGGAAGTGCTAGTACTGGTGCTGTACTAATCTTTTCTTTCAAGGTGTCGAAGGTTTTTTGCTGTTTGCCTCCGCACTGAAACACCTTGTTCAATCTTGTTAAAGCATGTAAGGGAGCTGCAATTAAGGAAAATTTAGAAATAAACTTTCTCCAATATTGTGCTGCTCCTAGGAAGCTTCTAACTTCTGTGGTAGATTTGGGTTTAGGCCAGTTTACAATCTCTGCAACATTGGAGGGATCTATCTTCAATTCACCACCCCCTACAATATGACCGAAATAATTCAAAGATGTTTTGCCAAATTCACATTTTGAGAGTTTAACATAAATATTTTCTCTTTTCAAAACATCTAGAGTCTACTTGACATGCTTTAAATGTTCTTCCTGTGTTTTACTGAATATAAGAATGTCATCTAAATATACAATGACAAAATCATCAATAAAATGTCTGAGTACATCATTCATTACTCTCATGAAAGTAGCATGAGCATTCGTTAAGCCAAAAGGCATAACCAACCACTCATACAATCCCTACTTTGTTTTGAAAGCAGTCATCCATGCATCTTGTTCTGCAACTCTGACCTGATGGTAGCCACTATGCAAGTCCAACTTCGAAAAATAAATAGCTTCTTTTAACTGATCTAATAGATCATCTATGTGAGGAAGGGGATAACAGTTTTTGATCGTTATCTTCTTCAGTGCTCAGTAATCAATGCACATTCTCCATGAGCCATCTTTCTTTCTCACCAAGACAATAGGAGACCCACATGGTGATGTGCTAGGTCTTATGAACCCTTTTTCGAGTGGCTCCTGTACCTGCTTCTTGATTTTTGCATTCTCTAAAGCGTACAACCTGTACATTCTGATGTTAGGCAATGGAGCATCTTGTTGCAAATTAATATCATGTACTATTTCCTTTTTGGGTGGCAGACCTTTAGGTACTTGAAATAATATATCATATTCTGAAACAACTTTTTCTAAATTAGCTTGCTGTTCAGCATCACAACCCTCAAATACATTGGTTTTATCAGGTTTCTTTTCCTTTACAACCATCAGTAAAAATTGTTTGCATAAATTTACAATTCTTTTCATCTGCCCTGAGTTTATGAGAGTATAATTATTCTTTAGTTTATGAGCCCTTACAATATATTTGATTCCATCTTTAACGAGTTGATACTTGTTTTCAGCTCTATAGAAAATAGCTTTCCCATCATACAAGTAAGGACTTCCTAAAACAATTCCACATATATCCAAAGGAACTATATCTAACTCAACCTCATCTACAAATGTTGACCTAAAAGAAAACTTAAGTTTACATTATCTAGTCACTTGTAGCTTTGCTTTATCACATAACCAACCTAATGGATATGGTTTCTTGTGAGGTGTGGTTAGTAATCCCAACTTCTTTACAATTGCTTCAGAAATTAAATTTACTTGTGAGCCGCTATCAAACAAAGTATCAATCTTTTGATGTTTGGAAATAACTAAAATATGAAAAAGCTCATGTCTTTTCCTCTCATTTTCTTCATTATCAGTAGATTGTGTAGAATTACTAGTAGATGCTTTAGAATTTTTACCTTTTATACCTGTGGCTGCGATTGTTGTTTCATCTCCTGAGTCTGACCCCAAATCCCTTTGAATAGCTACAATAGTCTTCTTCTTTTTGCCCTCATATTTCTTGGGTTTCAGCTCTGGATGCAGAATCCAGTAGTGTTCATCATCATGCCCATCCTTCTTACAGTGAGTGCATGAAGATTTGGTCTTTTGTATAGTATTTTTCTTCCTCTCTTTCCATTTCTGTTTTCTTTTCTCCTTATTCTTTCTTGCAGTGGGTTTTGATGATCCCCCAACTTCTGGGTTCACATTCTTGCCTCTAGCCTCTAGATGTGTAGCCTAAACAAATACCTCATCTATGCTAGTGGGATTAAACATGAGAATAGTGTGCATTAAGTAGTTGTGTAGACCACCTATATACTTCAGTAGAGTTTCAGGTGAGTCTAAAGAAATTCCTAGAATCAAAGCTCTTTTCCTAAATTCTTGGGTGTAACCTTGTACACTTTGCCCTTTTAATTGGCAAAGAGTTTGCCAGCTCATCATGGCTTGCTACATATAGGCTAGTGGATAGAATTTCTTTTTAATTGCATAAACAAATTCACTCTAGACAGAAAGAATTTTACCATTTTTCTTTATGTTAGCTTGTGTCCTGCCTTCCCACCATACCAAGGCAGTGCCTCCAAGGCGTAGGCTAGCCAACTGATCTGAATTTGAAACTACTTGAAATTTGTTTGCAAGGTATTCAATTCAGAATTAAACATGTTTAAAAGATTTCCATGTCTTGCAGAAAGAAAACACATGAAATTTGCAGCTGTTCATGACCCATTTAAGCATAGCAGAGTTATTTCCTTTTACTGTTTAACACATTAAAACGAATTTGATCTGCAAAATAAATCAACCACAAATGCAAAAGAAGTTGATAAAGCAGTTCACCCCCTCCATGGCTACGTCTGCTGGGTCCAAAGCTCCCAACCGGGCTTGTCCTTGTTTTTATTAAATGCTCAAATTGAAAATACAGCTGAATAGAAGCATCTACAAGAGAAATAGATGGTAAAAATGGATTCAGAACACTTTAATCCTTCAGGATTGACTATTGGATCACCTCCAATGGATACCTGCAACCCTATACAGTCTTCACAAAACTGGGCCCTGGTGGCTCCTAGAACTTTCACGGCTCCAAAACCTCTGCAAATGACCTCAGATGGCTGTAAGACCTGCACCAATGGCTTCAGAAGGTCGAAAATACCCAAAATCAAAAAACAATTCGTCCAAAACCGACTTTCCTAGCCAAAGTTATGGCCATTTAAAGTTTCTCCAGTTTGCCCCTAGAAAAACTCCAGCTAACTTTAGTTAACTCCAGTTAGCTCCGCCAATTATGGCGGGTCCACCAAATTTGGCGCTCCTGCAAAAATTCCGCCAACTTAACTGCAGTTACATTTAATGTTTGGTGGTTGCCTCGGATTTTGTGCTCGGCGGAATATTCCTTTTTTAATTTTTTTTTTGAAAAATTAAAATTTCTAATGTTATGGACAAATTCTTCTTTTTGCCATAACTTCCTCATACGGCGACCGTTTTTTGAACCATTTGCGGCGCCGGAATCGGGAAGACGAGCACTTTCTAGTCATTCAACTTTGAACCAGTTCTAAGCATTTTAAATTTTGAGCATTTTACGACACTTAGGACATGAGCACCTGATCACGCCTCCCCATTGGGAAGCTTTTGGACCCCAAAAGCCTTCAACTACCTGTTAAAGAGGTGAGGGTACAGCTCCCTCACTCTGTCCACCTCCATCCACTTTGCCTTGTTCGGTTTGCTGCCTTTGAAACCAACCCGAACATAATCTACACTGCCCCTCCTTGAAGTGCGTGTCCTTCTGTCAAGGATTGTATCTTCTTTCATCTCATCTAAGAATTCTGGCGAGAAATCTTCTATAGATGGCAGCTGAACAACATTTTCATGATCAGCAATCAAAGGAGGTTCATACAAACGTAAGTTCTCAACATTGACAACAGAATATATTTGCATGTAGGAAGGCAAATCTAATTGAAAAGCATTATTTCCAACCTTCTTGAGGATTTTGAATGGACCATAACGAATAGGCTTCAGCTTTTTACCTTCTCCTTGCATCCTTTCCTTACTAATGTACAGCCATACCTCATCTCCTTCTTGAAACTTGTGATCGACTCTATGCTTGTCGTGTCTTTTGTTGTACTTGCCTTGACTCTTCTCAAGCTGTTCTTGAATTTGCTGATGTATTTGCTGAATTCTTTCAATGAATGAATGAGCTTTGTCAATGTCACTATGTCCCTCAATGGCAACATCTTTCTCAATAATGAAATCAAGAGGTGATTTTGAGAAGTAACCAAAACAAGCTTCAAACGGTGAGGTGTTTGTGGAAGAGTGCTTGGCACGATTGTAAGCATGCTGTATGTAGTGCAAATGTTCATCCCAAAGCTTGGGATGCTTGTTGCAATAACCTCTCAAGAGGTGCACAATGGTTCTGTTCACAACTTCGGTTTGTCCATCTGTTTGCGGATGGAAAGCAGTACTTTTCTTCAACTTTGTGTCCATCATCTCCCATAGGTTGGACCAAAAATTCCCCACAAATCTGGAATCCCTGTCACTAATAATGGAAGTAGGAAAACCAAAGTGAATCCATACATGATGAAAAAATAATTCAGCAGTTTGTTCAGCAGTTATAGTTTTCTTACAAGGCATAAGTATACACATTTTGCTGACCCGATCAACTACTACATATAAATAATCATGTTGCTTTCGAGATTTTGGCAAACCTCCTACAAAATCCATAGAGATGCTCTCCCATGGTCTAGAAGGTACCGGCAAAGGAGTATACAAACCAAGCTTCCTGTTGCTAGGCTTGCTTGTAGCACATAATGAACAACCTCTTATGAACCTTGAAACAAAATCTACCATGCGAGGCCAATAGCAATATCTCTGTAGATGTGCAACTTTTTTGCTCACACCAAAATGGCCAGCAATAAGAGAAGAATGAGCTTCTCTTATGACATTTATCCTCTCCCCCTGTGGTATACACAACTTGCCCAAATGAAACATCAAATTGTTATGCATGTGATAGTCATTTTCCTCTACATGATTTCCTTTACTCAAGTTAGCATACACATCTTTAAAGTCATCATCAGATGCATATTGTTCTATGTAACTATCATGTACAATGGAATCATTCTTAAGTAAAGTAACAGCACCAATAATAGGCCTTGAAAGCATATCAACAACCTTATTCAAAGTACCTTTCTTATACCTTATTACCAAATGGAACTGTTGCAAGAAACCCATCCATCTGAAGTGTCGTGACTGTTGTAACTTGCTTTGTGATTGCAACTACTGTAAGGGTTGATGGTCGGTATGTATAACAGTTTCTTTGCCCATCAAGTAGTGTTTCCAATTTTTGACGCTTTGTACCAATGCATACAACTCCTTATCATATGTAGGATAATTTACAACAACACCATTAAAAGTTTCAGAATGAAAAGCAATAGGCTTACCATGCTGTAGAAGAACTGCACCCATAGCATAATCACTAGCATCAGTTTGTATCTCAAATGGCTGTCTCAAATCCGGTAATGCAAGGACTGGAGCTGAACTAATCTTCTCTTTCAAAGATTCGAAAGCTTTTTGCTGCTTGCATCCCCATTGGAAAGCATGCTTCACACTTGTCACTGCATGCATAGGAGCTGCTATAGAAGAGAAGTTAGAGATAAACTTCCTCCAATATTGAGCTGCACCCAAAAAACTTCTTACCTCTGTTATGGATTTGGGAGTAGGCCACTTCACAATAGCCTCAATCTTAGCAGGATCAATTCTCAAAGCACCTCCTCCTACTATGTGTCCCAAATAAACCAAAGAAGTCTTTCCAAATTCACACTTTGACATTTTAAGAAATAACTGATTCTTCTTCAAAACATCAAGTACTTTTCTAACATGCATGACATGATCTTCTCTAGACTTGCTGAAAATTAATATGTCATCTAAGTAGACAATAACGAAATCATCAAGAAAAGGACGCAAGACATCATCCATTACCCGCATGAAAGTTGAATGTGCATTGCACAAACCAAACGGCATCACAAGCCACTCAAAGAGTCCTTGTTTGGTTTTAAAGGCTGTCTTCCAAATGTCACTTTCTTGAATTCTTACTTGATGATATCCACTGCGCAAGTCTAGCTTAGTGAAATATCGAGCATCTTTCAGCTGGTCTAGCAAATCATCTATCCTTGGGAGTGGGTAACGATTCTTTACCGTTATCTTGTTCAAGGCCCTGAAATCAACACACATACGCCAAGTGCCATCTTTCTTTGGAATCAATACAATCGGTGACCCACATGGCAAAGTACTTGGCCTTATGAAACCCTTGTCCAACAAGTCCTTATTTTGCTTCTTTATTTCAGCATTCTCCATAATAGACATGCGGTGCATGCCTATGTTTGGAAGAGGACGATCTGGATGCAAATGGATTTCATGCTGAATCTCCCTCTTAGGAGGCAAACCTGTTGGCTCCTGAAACATCTCATGATATGCATCAACTACATCATGCAGATCTGATTTAAGTTTTTGATCACAATTGTCAAATGACTCATGATTTACATCAACCTTGGGCTTAATCGTAAGAAGAACAAAATTCTTACTTGAATTGACCAGCCTTTTTACCTGTCATGCATTCACCATTGCTATATTTGTCTTCTTGCGATGAGCTCTAACAATGAACTCCTTGCCATCTTTGAACAAATGATATTTGTTTTCATGGCGATGAAAGATAGCTTTCCTATCAAACAAGTAAGGACTTCCCAAAACAATTCCTGCTATATCAAAAGGTAGCACATGAAGTTCAACTGTGTCAATAAAATGTGCAGTAATTGCAAAGCGCAATGTGCACTTTCTTGAAACTTGTAAATTTGCATCCTTGCAAATCCATCCAAGTGGATATGGCTTCGGATGTGGAACAGTATCAAGTTTAAGCTGCTTGACCAAGTCCTCTGATATAAGGTTTGCTTGTGACCCACTATCAAAAAGTGTGTCAATTTTAGTATGTTTTGAAATCACCCTCACATGAAACAGTTCAATTCTTTCTTCCTCATTAGGAGCTTGTACATGGCAGTTTGAGGTACTAGTGCTGGCTTGAGTTTCAATTTCTTTTCCCTTCAAGTTTTTCAAACCCATGGCTACAATTTTGGTTTCATCACCTGAATCTTCCCTTAAATCTTGTGGTGTAGATGTAGTAGCAGCAGTTTTCTGTTTCCCTTTGGATTTGTTAAATTGAGGTCTTTTTTCAGGATATAATTTCCAACAGTTTTTCTCCTCATGGCCTGGTTTAGAACAGTGTTTACAGATCACTTTCTCACTCTCTTGTTTGACTGATGCATTCTTTTTGCTCTTTCCCTTGGAGGTTTTCTCTTTGTTTTTCCCCTTGGGGGGCTTGTTTCTACCCTCTTCAAATGTGTTTTTTCCCCTTGCCTCTAAATGGGTAGCTTGGACACAAACCTCGTCTAGGCTAGTAGGGTTAAACATCAAGATGTCGTGTCTAAGGTAGCTATGCAAGCCACCAATGTATTTTAGCAAGGTTTCCTGAGTCTGCAAATCTACCCCTAACAAGAGAGCTCTTCTCCTGAATGCTTGGGTGTAGTCTTGGACACTCTGACCCTTAAGTTGTCTGAAATTTTGCCAATTCATAATGGCCTTCTGCATGTGAGCAAGAGGATAAAACTGTTTTTTAATGGCTAATAGAAATTCAGGCCATGTTAAGGTAACCTTACCAAATTTCTTGATCTCCTCTTTAGTCTTGGCCTCCCACCAGACCAATGCTGCTCCATCCATTCTCAAAGAAGCCAACTAAATCTTTGTGGCATCATCATGCATATTTTGGATCTTCAAGTAAACTTCCAACTGCCTAATCCAGTTGTCAATATTTTCTGCATTCACTTCACCATTAAACATAGGTAATTCGAATTTTACATCAAGCTTCAAAAAATGACTTTTTCCAGAGGATCTATGCTTATGAACAGAAGAAGACAAGGATGAAGAGGAAGAAGGTGAAGATGGGGGTGGTGGATCACCATTTCCTCCATGTCCTTTCTTGGAATGATCATCATCCTTCTTACCTCCTGAAGAGCCCTCTCCTTCATGTGGATGTTTGGACCCTTCTCCAGCCAATTTCTCATTTATTTCTTGGTACAATATCCTCACCATTTCAGTGAGGTCCAAGAAAGCCTTTCTGAAGACTCTTTCTTCTTCTCTTGGATCTGCCTCTGTATGAATTTCTCCTTCATGTTCAGACATCCTTGAAGCTTTTTCTGAGACTCTTGAGGGTGAAATTGAAGGTGGAGGTGATGGATCTCTGGCCTTCCTTGACTGAGGATTCTCTCGTTCTCTAGTCAACTGTCCTTCCCCTCTTTTAAGTTTCAACCTGGTAAGAATCAATACTTTGCAAGACAGTTAGAAGATCTTTGCACAAAAACCCTGAGCTCTGATACCATCTTGATCTGAATTTGAAACTACTTGAAATTTGTTTGCAAGGTATTCAATTCAGAATTAAACATGTTTAAAAGATTTCCATGTCTTGCAGAAAGAAAACACATGAAATTTGCAGCTGTTCATGACCCATTTAAGCATAGCAGAGTTATTTCCTTTTACTGTTTAACACATTAAAATGAATTTTATCTGCAAAATAAATCAACCACAAATGCAAAAGAAGTTGATAAAGCAGTTCACCCCCTCCAGGGCTACGTCTGCTGGGTCCAAAGCTCCCAACCGGGTTTGTCCTTGCTTTTATTAAATGCTCAAATTGAAAATACAGCTGAATAGAAACATCTACAAGAGAAATAGATGGTAAAAATGGATTCAGAACACTTGAATCCTTCAGGATTGACTATTGGATCACCTCCAATGGATACCTGCAACCCTATACAGTCTTCACAAAACTGGGCCCTGGTGGCTCCTAGAGCTTTCACGGCTCCAAAACCTCTGCAAATGACCTCATATGGCTGTAAGACCCACACCAATGGCTTCAGAAGGTAGAAAATACCCAAAATCAAAAAACAATTCGTCCAAAACCGACTTTCCTAGCCAAAGTTATGGCCATTTAAAGTTTCTCCAGTTTGCCCCTAGAAAAACTCCAGCTAACTTTAGTTAACTCTAGTTAGCTCCGCCAATTATGGCGGGTCCGCCAAATTTGGCGCTCCTGCCAAAATTCTGCCAAATTAACTGCAGTAACATTTAATATTTGGTGGTTGTCTCAGATTTCGTGCCCAGCGGAATATTCCTTTTTTAATTTTTTTTTTGAAAAATTAAAATTTCTAATGTTATGGACAAATTCTTCTTTTTGCCATAACTTCCTCATACGGCGACCGTTTTTCGAACCGTTTATGGCGCCGGAATTGGGAAGACGAGCACTTTCTAGTCATTCAACTTTGAACCAGTTCCAAGCACTTTAAATTTTGAGCATTTTACGACACTTAGGACATGAGCACCTGATCACCAGCTGAATCTTACTCTTGTCTGAATCGATGCTTTGCACTTTTGCAATAAAAATAAATTTGTCTAATCTAATTATCTAGCTTTTCTGCATTCAACTCTCCATCATATATCGACAAATCAAATTTAACATCTAATTTAATCAAAGATGTATTCTTTTTATTTTCAGGGCTACTAGGAGGTGTGGGAAGTTTTTCTTCTTTCCCTTTGCCTTTAGAGTGGTCATGGAGGAGAGATTCTTCTACTGCTTTTTCTTGTTTGGAGTTTGATGAATCTTCATCTCTACCTTTCTTAAATTCCATATACATTTCCTCCACCATGGCTTTCATGGTCAGGAAACCATCCATAAACTGGGAGTCTGATTCCAAGGGGTTTTCTTCTGACATTTTCCTCTTAGGGTAGACTCTTCCAATATCTGGGTTAGCTCCAACCAACTCTCCTTCTCCTAATTTAAGCTTTGATCTAGTTAGCATTCAACAACAAAATCTAGCACAAGCTTGTCTAACCTTAGTAACCTAGAGCTCTGATACCACTTGATCTAGAATTTATCTAGGACAAAAAATTAAAGGTATTACATAATCATATGCATGGATGTTCCTATGTTACTTTATGTAACGGATCGATAAGATTGCAAAGTACACAGACACTGAAGTAGTTAAAGAAAACATAACAGGCAAGAATATAAACACAACAAGTTTAATAAGGAGTTCACCCAACACTCCTAGGCTACGTCTCCTGGTCCAGCCTTCAGTGGTGGCCTCTCTATTATGTTTTCAAAGCAGAGTTTTTATAACAGTGAGCTCAATCTGAGTCTCACACAGCAGATATAAATCAGTAGGGCTATACTTGAATCCCCCAAGTCTCTGGAGTACAAAGACTCTCCTTACTGAAACTCGACCTCTATTGGTTACAGTAGTATGAGCCCAATCTGAGACTCATACATGACAGGCACATACGAAGGAGTATGCTTGAACCTCTCAAGCCTTCTCTAGAGTACACAGACTCTCTGACTCTCTCTCTGGCTCTGTCTAGCTCGATGCTGCCTTCAGGTCAGCTCGGCTCCTTCTCTTTGTTCTCTGCTCTTAGCTTTCTGCGCCTAACTAACTTCCTTATTTCTCTGTTAGTTCATGGCTTTAAGGCCAGTCTTCTTTCTGACTGTTCGTTTCCGCTTCCCGTCTTTCTGGTTTCCCTACCTCAGTCAGTTCGAATTCCTCTGTTCTGCGTCATCATCACTGTGTAACGCCTCACAGGGAGGTGGCCACCTATTTCATAACGAACTGAGTGTCAATTCTCTTGAACATCTGTGAAATGACCATTTTTACCGTTAGCTCCTGTAGGTTTTAACCCCGTATAGAAATTACCTGCATACGAATTCTAAAACACAGAAAATAAACAATGCGAGAGCATAGCACATAAAACACATATACATAGATATTTTCCCTTGGATCCCAAAACCAGGACTACCAGCTTGATTTTTCATTATATTCCTTTTAATGTTACAATACATATTTATACATGCCGAAGCATCCAATACTATGGACCGAAAATCATCGCATCCAAAGAACATGTGCGAAAATCATGCACAAAACCATAGGTGAGTCCACCCAACCTAACACAGGGTCCAAAACCAAAATTTTTCGGGGCGCTGCCCTGGACCCCATAAAGTGGGGTTACAGGTACGCCTCAAACCCCTTGTGACCTCCCCCCCTCTAACCCCCAGTTAACTACGTGGGCTAGTCATGGAAAGAATATAACACAACCCAACATTCTCCCACTTGTTGTTTTCTTTCCACAGTGGGCCACAAGAGAGCTTAGTCATTTATTCAGTCCTGCAACACCCATTGTTTTCTATACATCAAGAGAACTTCTCAAAGTTCATAGATTTTGTCAATGCATCTGCAGTATTCTTCAAAGTGTCCACCTTTACCATCAACACCTTTTTGTCTTCTATCATATCCCTCACAAAGTGATACTGAACATTAATGTGCTTTGTCTTTGAATGATATGCAGGGCTCTTTGCCAAGAAAATTGCACTTTGGCTGTCATAGTCTATCCTTATAGCTTCCTATACTAACCCCATACTTGAACACAATCTCTGCAACCAAACTGCTTCCTTGCTTGCATGAGTGGCTGCCATGTATTCTGCCTCTGTAGTTGATAGTGCCACTATAGATTGTTTCTTACCCATCCAACTGACTGCACCTCCAAATAGGTTAAACACATACCCACTTGTAGATCTTCTCTGATCCAGATCTCCAGCCCAGTCTGCATCAACAAAGCCACGAATATCCAACACTTTGTCCAATCCTGGTCTTCCTTGGTAGCACAAACCATAATCACTAGTGCCACGCAAATACCTGAAAACCCGCTTCACTACTGTCCAATGCTCCTTCCCGGGATTTGACATAAACCTGGTTAATACTCCCACTGCATGTGCAATGTCTGGTCTAGTACAAACCATTGCATACATCAGGCTACCGAATTCACTTGCATATGGAACACAAGACATGTCCTCTTCCTCTTCTTGTGTCTTGGGACACTGTTCAGCAGATAACCTCACACCTATAGGAATAGGAACCTTCACCAGTTTACTATCCTGCATATTAAACCTCTGCAGTATTGTCTCGACATACTTCCTCTGGTTTAACCAGAGCTTCCTCTTTGTATGATCTCTTTTAATTTCCATGCCCAAAATATAATTTGTAGCACCAAGATCTTTCATGTCGAATTTGGAGGACAAATGGTTCTTTAAATCCTGGATAATTTCTTTGTTATTTCCAACCAGCAACATATCATCCACATATAAGACCAGATAAATAACATGGTCACCAATTAATTTAAAATATACACAGTGATCTGCTTTGCTTTTGGTGAAGCCAAGTCCCTGTATAAATGTATCAAATTTCTGATACCACATCCTTGGTGACTGTTTTAACCCATACAGGGACTTCTTTAACTTGCATACCGGTTCTTTCTTACCCTTCACCACAAATCCGTCAGGTTGCTTCATGTAGATTTCCTCTTCCAGATCCCCGTGAAGAAATGCTGTCTTCACATCTATCTGTTCTACCTCAAAATAAAAAGCAACAACAACAGATAAAAGTAATCTAATAGAAGTTACATTGGCAACAGGAGAAAAAATATCACCAAAATCAATTCCCGGCACCTGGGAATAACATTTTGCTACCAACTGAGCTTTGTATTTCTCCACTTTTCCTTCTGCATTTGTCTTCTTCTTGAACACCCATTTGCTGCCAATGGGTTTTCTTCCAGCCGGCAACTCCACCAGATCCCAAGCCTCATTTTTGTGCAAAGATGCCATTTCATCAACCATGGCCTCTTTCCAGAGTTTTCCATCCTCTGAATCCACTGCTTCCTTCACAGTTCTAGGATCATCATCGGTAACAAACAAAGCAAAATTTGAACAGAAAGCAGATGGAATATACCTTTCTGGCTGCCTTCTTTCTCGAACTGATCTTCTCACAGCCGGAGTTTGTGGCTCTTCATCTTCTGATTCCTCCTCTGTTGTAGAGTATGGTTCTTCCTCCTTTAGCTCAAACTCTATCTTCTCATGTTTCTTTGGTTGGACTTCATGTTTAATAACATCTTTCACCTCTCTGAACACCACATCTTAGCTGTACACAACCTTCCTTGTTACTAGGTTCCAAAGCTTATAACCCTTTAAACCATCCTTATACCCAATAAAGATGCACTTTTCAAGCTTACTATCCAACTTGGTTCATTTCTCCTTTGGAACAAGTACATATGCATCACATCTAAATACCCTCAGATGTGAAAGATAGGGTTTCTTACTAGCCCATACCTCTTGTGGAGTCCTATCCTCCAACACTAATGAAGGTGCCCTGTTGACCAGGTAACATGCAGTATCCACTGCCTCTGCCTAGAATTCCTGTCCTAACCCCACACCACTGAGCATGCTTCTTTCCCTTTCCATCAACGTCTTGTTCATTCTTTCTACAACTCCATTTTGCTGAGGTGTATATGGAGTAGTCTTCTGCCGTGCTATACCACACTTCTTACAGAATTCTTCAAATTCCTTGCTGCAAAACTCTCCACCATTATCTATCCTCAGCACCTTTATCTTCTTCCCTGTCTGATTTTCCACGAGAGCCTTAAATTCTTTAACCCTGTTAAGGACTTCATATTTCTTCTTAAGGAAATATATCCATGTATTCCTTGAGAAGTCATCTATAAATGATACATAGTACACAGACTTACCCAGTGATGGAACCTTCACAGGTCCAAACACATCACTTTTCACAAGCTCTAGTATCTGTTTCGCCCTCTTAATACCAGAGGGGAAATTCACCTGATTCTGCTTCCCATATACACAATTTTCACAGAAATCAAAATCCAGAGAGCTATTACTCATACCTTCTACCATACCTTTACCATGAAGTATTCGAAGGCCCTTCTCTCCAATATGTCCAAGCCTTTGATGCCACAACATAGTCTTCTCTCCAGAGACCACTAGATTTTCTGCTCCACTTTCAGGAACCATAGAACTGTTGCACCCATCAATAACAGTGCTACCTTGCAGGTTGTACAGAGTTCCAATCCGAACTCGCCGCATCAATACCAGTGCTCCCTGAACCATCTTATAGGTATCCTTCTCGAACACTATTTTTACACCTGCATCATTCAACTTGCTAATAGAAATCAGATTTCTGGCCAATGCAGGAATATGCAAAACACCCGGAAGTGTTTTAACCCTTCCACCTTGCAGCTTCAACTTTACTTTTCCACGACCAATGATTCTAGCCTTCCTGTCATCCCCCAAGATGACATCACCACCATCATATTTCTCATACTCACAGAACCACTCTTTATGGGGAGTGAAGTGAAAGGATGCACCTGAGTCAATCAACCATGCCTCATGATCTACATGTGTACTTGAAGAAGCCAAGTACACATCCCCACCTTCATCTGAGGTGGTTTTCGCCTCTGCAGAAGGAGCCTCATCAGATCCCTTCCTTTGTCAGGAGCTTTAGATTTATAGTCCCTTTTGGAGTGGCCTTCCTTTCCGCATTTCCAGCACACCAACTTTACATGTTTTCCTGGAGATTTAGATCTCCCATTCAATGACTTATTTTTGTTTCTGTTCTAGGACCGTCCTCGTACAGACAAGGCATCACCATTTTGGCTCTCCATATTTTTCCGTCTCATCTCCTCTGTCAGCAAGGCTGAGACTATTTCATCAAACTGCAAGGCAGTTGCATTGCTACCTATTGCAATAACCAGACTATCCCATGAATCTGGTAGAGAACACAACAAACTGATGCACTTATCTTCATCCGAAATTTTAATATCAACAGATGCTAACTGACTTACCACAGTATTAAATGCATTCAGATGCTCTGTCACCGAGTCTCCATCTTTCATCCTCAGGTTATATAACTTTTTCCGCAGGAACAATTTATTCACCAGAGACTTAGATTGGTACAAATTCCCTAACTTGTCCCACAAAGCCTTTGCTGTAGCTTCCCCTGATACATTCAGCAATACTGAATCTAAGACACACAATCGTATTGTGCTCTTTGCCTTCCGATCCAACTTCTTCCATTCTTCATCGGACACTCCCGTTGGTTTAGTACTTGGATCTACCGCGATCCACTGATCTTTATCCACCAATAGATCCTCCATCTTGAGTTTCCACAACTCAAAACTCTGACCATTAAATTTCTCGATCTCTATTTTTCCATTGCTTGCCATCTTCTTTCACCACCAGAATTGTTCTCGCAGATCTCCCACTGAACAAGGTCTACCACAGGCCTGAGCGAAACCCCTCAGCAACAAAGGCATCCCCTTGAAGCCAAATTTGCTCTGATACCAAATGTAGGTTTTAACCCTGTACAGAAATTACCTGCATATGAATTCTAAAACACAGAAAATAAACAATGCGAGAGCATAACACATAAAACAAATATACACAAAGATTTTCCCCTGGATCCCAAAACCGGGATTACCAGCTTGATTTTTCATTATATTCCTTTTAATGTTACAATACATATTTATACATGCCGAAGCATCCAATACCATGGACCGAAAACCATCGCGTCTAAAGAACATGTGCGAAAATCATGCACAAAGCCATAGGTGGGTCCACCCAACCTAACATAGGGCCCATAAAGTGGGGTTACAGGTACGCCTCAAACCCTCTGTGACCTCCCCCCCTCTAACCCTCAGTTAACTACGTGGGATAGTCGTGGAAAGAATATAACACAACCCAACAGCTCCAAGAATGCCCGCGAACATGATCCTCTGCGAACTCATCGTCCATGCCGGACTTCAAACCTTATACAACTCGGCCCGTTTACCATCGGATCGCATTTCTGCCATCGATCTGGAGCCTCCAAATCCTATGGTCTCCGTCCATATCGGGCGGGTGAGTAGCATGACGTTTACCTATATGATGTGAGTGGTTTTCTCTCTCTTCAGCTGGACGCATGGCACCCAGTGTGTGGCATCGGGCGGGACTCGGTTGAAACCGCTTACCGCTCGAAGCCCTTCTGATATCTTGCCGGTTTTTGTGTGGGACTCGCCTCTGGCAGAATCGGCGAATTCTGTACGGTTTTTTGACCTTTCGGGTCCAAGTCGCTCGGGGCATTTTCTTCTCTAGGGGTTTGCTAATTGCATATCAGAAACCTCCCCCGTTTCTCAAAAAGACCTATCGTTTCGTTGTTTCGTGACAACGCGCGTTACCATGGGCCAACGGTCTGCGTGCTTGACCGAGGGTCCTCGTTGCTCACAAACTACAACTATTCCGAGGGTATTCCTAATAAGCTTGACTTTTGTAAGTCTTTGAAACTTTGGCATGAATTTTACAGAGTTATGAAAACTTAGAGAGTGTTTAGGATCTAATTCGGATCATTAATCTTTCTCTCTTCCTTAAAACCATCAAATTCAGAGAGCACATCCATCCAGTGGCCACTATCAATCTCCACATTTCATCTCTCTTCTTGATCTCAAATGCACCCCTTCAAATTGGGGGGGATGTTGGAAATGTAATCCTTAGGGGTTATGTAAATTGTAATATTCACTTGAGAGGAAGGAGAAAGGCCTCAAGTGAACTTGAAAAACCATTAAATGTCTAAGAGATCTCATGGAAGATGAAAGTAAATGTCATAAAACTGTACTTATATGTGTATCATTTGAATGATAATGTATCACATGCTTATCTATCTCTTGTTTATTTTCACGTGTGTCTAACATCATGAATGTAGAAAATTAGTTTTACTGATATAAACAACATTTTTTTCTTATTGATAGTAACATCCTAAAAGAAGAATATGACATAAAAATTGATCAATTCTATAAAGGAAAGTATATATTTAAAATTTGTTACTAGAGTTTGAATATTGGCGATGTAAAAGGATTTTTACCCAATATATTGATCCAACATAAGATCAACTTGGTATCGGACATTGCACTACCAAACAATATGATTTATAGAACTTCTTTATCGAGAGTGAATAGATTAAAAAGTTAGGTAAATATATTGTTTGATCCAGGGTCCATTAATTACAAGGAAAACACTAGCTAGTAGTTGTTTTGGTGAAGGTTTTAATGTTACAAAATTAGGAAAATTAATAAAGCAAAACCTTCACTAAATCCCTTTTTTAGGGTGGGCGTTTTAGCAAAGGATTTAACATATGTTCAGTGAAGCTAAAAATTCTAGGTAACCATAGTTTGCAATAGGGTATTGTTTTCTTGGTGCATTTAAAATATTAAGGTGTAGTAGCCCACACCATTATACATTGAATCGCTTGATGCATTTTTTATAGATAGAATGCACTCGTGTGTTTAATTTATTATAAAAGCACTACTTCTTATTATATTTTAGAAGAACTAATGCAACTTATGTAGTATTTCAATCAATGCAAATTATTTATGATGGTGTATTACTGCAAATTATCTATTAACATGTACTGTTGCAAAAGAAAAAATTACATGCATTATTGTTTAAATAGGCACTTAAAAAACACCATTGAGCTAAATGAATACAATGTACCAATATGTTTAGTGAAAAACTAATTTGCATGGTGGAAATGCAATTTTTTTGGCAGTTTTTAGTACATATTTTTTTTCTTTGAGTAGTTTTGTGGTGCATAGTGATTTAGCTCATGGTTTTGTAATTTTGGTTAAGGAACTACAATCGTATTCTAAACTATATTAAATGGATTGGTGGTTTAAAGATGTTGCAGGATATACATATTGTATTATAACATCGTAAAGTTAGAAAATACAACAAAAAAAATTCTAGTTTTCATGATTTGAATTATGAGGATAAAATCTATGTGTTAAGGAGTGTGTGTACAAGATATACATATTATATTGTAACATTGTAAAGATAGAAAATAAAAAAAAAAGTTCCTAGTTTTCTCAATTTAGATTACTATGGTAAAATCTAACCGTTAATGTGTGCGTACACATATACTGTTGCATATTTTTTATTTTTTTTTAGAAAAACATGTAAGGGTTTTGATATTAATAAAAACTAGATTATGAGCCAAAGCCGTTACACAATTTTTCTGATTTTCGGAAAAAAATAAAAAAACAATCATCAATCCATACAAAATTATTGCTAGCTCTGGAGTTGTAGTTTCATCCTATTCTAAATACATAACTACTGTAAACTCGACAAAAATAACCACGTATAAAGAGATATTTACATGGCAACATATATATTCAGGATTTCTAAAAAACAACATTCACCAACTAATAACCAGTTCATTAGTAACGTCTATGACCAGCGGAGTCAGACCGTCGAAGGCGACGAGGTCATTTCCTTTCTACCAACTCCCCCAAAGTCAAGATGTGGGCCACTAGTCTTGGAGATATCCAACGCAAAAACCCAGGCACTGAGAGAATTAACCTCTGCACTCAGACCATTTAACATTTGCTCCATATTAGAATGATGCCTGAGTAACTTGGCTTCCAGAAAAATCTAAAATGTCTTTCAACCATGTCCTCTAGTTGTTGGAAAGAAGCCAAGAGCGCTTCAATTGCTTCCAATAACCTGTTAAACAACATGCTAGAATTGACGTTCTCCATAATTGACGAAGAGTCTGCCATATTAGAAAAGAACCTCTACACCAAACATAATAACGCACAAACCAAAATTCTCCATGCTCCTGAACCAACATGGAATAACGACACTTGGGAAATTTGGGAGGTCGGTTGGTTCAATAAATAACCAGAGCTGAAGCCCTACCACAAGGTCAACTGTAACAAGATTTTCAAAATCGAATTGGAATCTGCAACAAGAACTTAGAATAGATGGCTGATGAATGCCACATGATAACATAACTCCGCGATCGAGAAATTCCACAACAAATCTCACCAGAGACCAATTAAATAGACTAGGCACCCAGTACTGGGGTGGTATAATATGTATTTTTCAAGAGAAAAGGGCATCCTCGCTGAAAAAGCAACATATACAATACATACATCATCTATACATCAGAATTAATACCAATATCAGTTGGGTGCTGGCAACTCAGCATATGGACGGAACGACGTTCACTGAAGTACATATATGATGGCAAGTCTATATACGTGAAAATCCATACCCCAGGGAAGGCAAGCAACCCCACGAAGAAGAAAGAAAGAAAATCAGGGCCCTTACTTCTTAGGGGCGGAGCCACTCACTATTCCGATGGTGAGGCTAGTCTTATTAGTTTGAGAGAGAATCAGAACAAAGAGATTGAACTTACGGACCTTCCGCATCCTCTCCTCTCCTTATCAGTGGAGCCCCTAAAGAGTCCTTAACAGTCGAGCCTGCTTACCCATCCTTAACAGTGGACCTTGATCCGGTTCTGAAAACAGTGGACCTTGATCCGGTTCTGAAAGGGAAAGTGGGCCTCCGCACTAAGGCAATAAATGACTCAGGTGGTCTAGGGAAAAAAGGTATAGTTCCGAACAGAGGTCTAGTGATTCAGGTGGGTAAAGAGTTTGTGTGGAACAAAGGTAGGGGGTTGGTTATGCCTCCCGTATAAGGTGTTCCTGGCTTCAGCACTACTAGGTTGGGCAGCTCTCCATGTCCTACTGCAGAACAACGCATCATGCAACCTTGAATCAAACCCTGGTGGGCGGCCCACAAACCGACCGTCCCCACCACCAGGTCAAACGACCACGTGCCTGGTGGGGTGGTGTAATATGTATTTGTATGTATGTGGTTGGAAAGACCATGAAATTAAATTGGTTAAATTTGACGGTGGAACTTCTTGGCAAGAATACTGAACATTGCAATTACACAATACCCGAAGAAAACTGAATTGCTCAAGAAAATTGACGGCTCACATTATTCCTCGTCCAAAATTAAAACAATCCTGCCAGCACTACATGCTCGAAAGTTAAACGGTTGTTTGATACCAGGAAGTGGTTTTTCTCGAACTGCCAATCAAAAAATCAATGGTCTACTTTCGTTCTGACAACACCCTTCACTTTTCCGGAAACCACCTTGACGTGACCCCGAGGGAAGAAAATGGTTTTTCAAAACCATATCTGGTTGAAGAAAAACACGAAAGTACAACGAAATCTGGGCCCACCTTTACTTTTCTAAAGATTCAAGCATAATTTTTAAATTAGAGTGATTCAAAAGTCTGAATGTATCACTTAGTAACAAAGTGGGCTGTGTATTTAATATTGAGATATTGTATCATTTTAAAAGGGAAGTTATTAATATTATATATTTTATTATATATAAGATTAATTCCCAAATGTTAATATCAAAATGAGTCCACGTATAATTGAAAAGGGGTTCGTTATGTGTAAAAGGCAAACAAACTGTTTTAGAAATCAGTTTCATAACTGATTCGTGACCGTTAGTAATAATTTTATGGCTGTGTTTTCATTTTTTTATTAATGTTTTTACTCTATCGATTTGATTTTTTTTATGAGCATATATAATAATGTTGTCCTCAACAAAGAGTATTTGCGAATCTTACTTAAAAAAGTCTTAAATGGTGCTCCATCATGCTAGAAATTCACCCATGCTTCCTTCTCTTTCATTATTATTTTTGCAGAAGTTATATTCAGATTTTTAATTCCTTGGATATAAATACTATCCTTTTTATTTCTCCTCAAATCACTCCTTCAATCCAAAGACCCTGCAATCCTCAGAGTTTTCTAGCCATTCTGTTTTGGAGGTGAAGGTTTTAGAAATAGAAGTTTTGTTGCAAGCCATCATGGCTTGTCTCTTCGACCACATATTTTAACAATTTCCATCAATCTTTAGATATCTCGGCTCCCTTATAGCTAGGAACTGTGTCTAGGGAAACAATAGCTGACAAAATTTATAAGGAAATAAAATCACCTTGAAATTCCAATCATAGCTAAGGGATGGGGGAATTAATAAAATAATGATCCATTGTCAATATGGCTTGACCCAAAGCAGATCCTTGCCAGGAACTGTCTCTAGGGAAACAATAGATGACAAAATTTATAAGGAAATAAATTCACCTTGAAATTCCAATCATAGCTAAGGGATGGGGGAATTAATAAAATAATGATCCATTTTCAATATGGCTTGACCCAAATCAGATCCTTTTTGGCCAGGGCACCTGCCACCGAATTCAAATGTATATACATGTGGAAGGCTTCCAGTTGCTCGAATTGAGAGGAAATTAGTATAATTATTTAGAGCAAGGGAGAATAATTTAAACATGTCTCCTTCTTAGCCTTGGTCATTTGTCGGATAACAAACATTGAATCACTAAAGACCATTAGATTAGATATTTTCTTTGCAATAGTTATTTATAATCCTTTTCATAGAGAAAGACACTTAACTTGTTTGTTGGTCACAAGACCAAGTCGCTAAGAATATTGTGTCACAATTTTTTTGTTGGGGCTGTGAAACAATTTTTTCTTTAGGGCCGAAAAATGCCCAACCCGCTCCTGCCTCCCCTGGATTACCTCTTAAAGCCTCGTCAAAGAAAAGTGTGGATTGGGATTTTTCCAACCTCCACTTAGAAAAGTTTGACTTACTGAGCCTGATACACGGAACTTCATTACTAGCTAGATGAAGCATGTATTTACAAGTAAGATTGGGACCTTGCTAACCTTTATCCATTCATGCTTCGATTGGTTAAGATCCTCAATTTCTTTGACATTAAATCTGTTGGATAGTTGGAATTTTCTGTCATTGATATGGATAGTGGCTACAAGTGAGTTGGCATTGATGTCAACCAGAGGTTTGTGGCAGCAGATGCTTAAGGGAAGTCCTATGGTTGCTTCAATCTCTGATAGAGAATCACCATAGTAGCAGGCTTACTGAGGAGGCCATAAAATGATAACTATGTTGGTTGGGATTCCAAGCTTCCAAACACAAGAGAAGGGCCAAGGTGCAAAGAACAATAGAAAGTTTGCAACAATTTCTCAGGAAGCAAATGGGCTCAAAGTGTACATTGTTCCTTTTCCTCTGAAAATTTCTTTAAAAGAGCTTTCCAACAGTGTGTTGAAGCCTGCAAATGGCCTCGTGGATCAAAAGTTATTGATTGCTGAAGTTAGTCCTAAGCAAGTCGTAATATTAGAGTAAGATGGCATATTGGGACCTTGAGAGGATAGAATATCAGAGGTTAGAGTCCCTTATAATTCTTTTGAGAAAAATTTCTGATCCGATATCGGAGGTCAGAGCACATCGAGACTTGATATCGGAACCTTGGAGTAGAGGGCATATTGAAAGCTAGAGGCATTCAGGACATTGGAGGTTGGAGCAGAATAGAACCTCTAAAGCTAGAGGCCATCGGAACATTGGAGGTTGGAGCAGACTAGAACCTCCAAAGGTCGAGGCCATCAGAACCTTGGAACCTCGTAAGTCCTTATAAATTGAAATTCTTTGAAAGTGTCGAGGTTTGCGAAGGAGAATAAATACAAAGGAAATCGTTGAAAAACCAAGGACTAATGGACCCTTTCTCTCTCCTCCAATTGGACACATGGCAGTAGGTGATTGGCTCTAAGGAGTTGACGTCGTAGATGAAGTCAGCATGATGTGGATATACAGTGGACACGTGGAAGTTTGATTCGAAATTTTTGGTGGCCTAATGGGGAAAATCTGGGTGACACATGTCACCACTAAGGAGGCGCCACATGGAGTGATGACGACAACATGATGTCATCTTGGAGGTTGGCATATCGGAGGTTGGAGTTTTTGTAACTCCTGTCTAATTGTTTTATAGAAAATTTCTGATCCAATGAAAGGGGATCTAATGTGTTGGCGCATGAAGAAGGGGACTAATAGAACCAAGGGTGTAGAGCAAGGCTAGCCCATAAGTGCTATGGAGAAGATCAAAGGTCGAGGATTTTAGAATTTTGCTTTAAATGAACTTTGAAGAAAGTTACGATGTAGGGAGCTCCAATGTATGTTGGCGTTTGGACATATAAACCCAAAAGAACCAAGGGCGAGAGCTATTCATAGGAGATAGTCCTCCGACAAGAGCATTTTTTAATGGCCCTAACACCTAAGCACTAAGTGTGATCTCAGGAAGCAGTCATATGAGAAAGAAAACGATAAGGGGGCTAAGCACTAAGGGGCTAAAGGCATTAGAATTGTGTGATTTCGTAATGTTCTTTTAATATAAGTTATGATGAGTTATAGATTTGATACTGTTGTACAAAGTGTTAAAGGATGGATGGATCAACAATTGGAGAGTAAATGTATGCATAAGGTTGGTGTCGCTGGAATAAATAACGACTGTCAAAGATCGCAGGGTTAAGGCAACGAGGACCACGATGTACAGAAAAGAGTGATGAGGCTTGTCCCGAAGTTGAAAGAAAGCCATCCTCAATCTTCTCGTGTACACCTTATAGAAATAAATGAATAATAGAGAAGACGTGCAAAAGTACAATCAAGCTCTGTGAGCCATGAAGAAGCATGGGGAGTCTTATTGGAGTATGCAGGTGGATTGAGATTAAATTATCAGCATGAAGAATCACACAGGGATATGGTAAAGTGAACGAATCTCATTCCCATGGTTTAATGCAGTGAATTTTTTTGTAAAAAGGGGATGCAACATAAGAATGGAGTGCCATGTCATGAGTACACTCTCAGGCAACGTGGATGTCGAAAAAGACAACATTGAGCCTAGTGCATCAGATGAACAAAACTCTGGATTGCCATTGAGCAACTGGGGAATATAGATTGTAGTGAATGTACTGAAGTGAGTGGAGCAGAGAGTGTGAAAATTTGAGTAGCTGGCCCTTGTGTTGAATTGAAGCAGAGTATATGCTTTTGTGAGCAGAGGATAAGGTGATTTGTGTGAGGATGAGAGAGACTGTGGAACAATAGAGGATCTAGAGAAAAAGTATGACACTGCAGTGAACTAGATTGATATTTCTCTCTCTCTCTCTCTATATATATATGTATTTGCCCCTGTTTTCATTTTGAAAATTGTATGAAAGGTAGAATAGTGGCTAGAGCAGGTGGTGGCATGCATTCATAAGAGGTAGGTGCCTCTTGGCAAGAAGGTGCTTTCTATATTAAGGGGGTCGGTGCCTCTTGTGAGTGGGTGCTCACAAACAAATTGATGGAATTAAGTAGGTACTTAATTTTGATCATAATATCAAGCATATTGGTGGTTTTTTTCCTTTGGTTTTCCACATAAAAATACTTGTGTCAATATGTGTATGATACTCATGTGATGAATTGTATGTACATGTGAATTTCTTATCTTGTTGATTATATATTTTGTATATGAAATCTCTCACAAGTAACTGGCGATATTGAAAAAAGTTAAAGACCTATACTTAAAATTGAAAGAACTTCACTATTAATGATTCACTCCCCCTCTTAGTAATTCCTTATTTCAATAATTGGTATCAGATCCAAGTTCCTTCAAGAACAATCTAACCACTAAAAGGTATATCCATAAGGAATCATGTCTAGGAAAGAGAGTCAAGATGCTTACTCAAGCAAGATACCAGTGTTTGATGGGACAAACTATGTCTTCTGGAAAGTTAGGATGGAAGCCTATCTTATGTCCCTAGGAGTATATGTTTGGAACATTGTATTAATAAATTATGATGTCCCTACCATTGATGCAGATGGTAAAAATTTGTATAGAAATAATTCTAAAGCTAATAATCTCATTCTCTTTGGCCTTAGTCAATCTAAACTTGTAAATATTATGCACTGTAAGTCTTCCAAGGAAGTGTGGGTGAAGCTTAATCAGAGTCATGAAGGAGATGAAAAAGTCAACCAGGCCAAACTTCAAACCTTTAGAATGAGGTTTGAAAGTTTAAAAATGAGTGAAGAAGAAAGCATAGCAGAATACTTCCTCAGATTTTATGAAATAACCAATATGATTAGAGGACTTGGTGAAGAATTCAAAGAAGATATGATTGTTCAAAAAGTCTTAAGATCCCTACCCATGACATTTAATGCAAAAGTATCAGGTAATGAAGAGATGGTTAATTTAAAGGATCTCAAGATGGACCAATTTCTTGGTACTCTCACAACCTATGAGATGAGAGTAGGAAGAGAGAAGTCTGAACCCAAGGAGCCAACGTTAAAAGTGCCCAAGAAGGCAAAGGAGCACAAAGATAATCAATATTTCTCCAGCTGTGAATCTAATAAGGAGCTGGCTGAATTTTCCAGGAAACTGAAGCATGGCTCAGGAAAATATAAAGGGAAGTTTCCATTTAAATGCTTTGATTATGGGAGAGTTGGACATTTTTTGTCCAAGTTCCCTTACAAAGAAAGGACTGAAAAGGTAGGTGATCAGAAACTTAGAAACAAATCTCAGAAAAATAAGAAGAAGTTCTATAAGAAAAAGGGGATCTACTCCAAAGAGGATAGTTTACCACCAGAGTTAGATAGTGAAAACTCTTCAGAATATGATTCATATAAGTACTTATGGAATTTGGATAAGACTCCCAGAAACAAATATTACTGATTCTGAAGAGGAAGAAGAAGAAGGAGTAGTGAACTTTCAAGGGGAACTCATCAGTGCTATTGATGAGTTAAAAAAGGAAAGGAGAAATAACAAGCATCTAAAAGAACAACTGCATTGTGTTGAAGAAGGTATGTACAACTTAGAAAATGAGGAGTTTGTTTATCAAAAATAAAAAATTGAAGAAGCCATTAAAAGAAAAGATATTTTAACCCTTCTACTAGAAAAAAAAAAGGAACATGTGAAAAATTAGAAGAAGAGAACAAGCAATTAAAGCAGGAGATGTTCAAGGTAAACAATGAAACGATCTAAAAAACATGCAAACATGAAATTCAGTTCTTGAAAGTCAAACTAGAAGAAGCTAAACAAAAGGAAGAAGTTCTTCTATATTTGATCCATGAATGGGAAGATAACTATCAGAGTCTCGAGGCAGAGGTCATCTCTCTGAGGACGGATCTTGAGAAAATGAAGACCGAGAAAGGCATAAATGAAAAATTTGCAGAAGAAACAAGAAAGCTATATCAGATTCTAAGAAGTCAAAGTTCTTTAGGAAACAAAATAGACCTCGGATACTCCAGATCACAAGAATATTCTATGGGAAATATGAACTTTAGGTCCGCAGGATTTGAGGAACCTTAGAGCTATGCTAAGAGGTATCAAGAAAGAATCAATGAAGACCTAAAGGGAACAAGCTATAGAGGAACCAATCTCTGGAATAATAACTACATCAACCCCAAGGAATCAAACTAGTGGAGAATGAATCAACCTACCAAATAAAAAAGGCACCTTCATGCACAAACTCATGAATCTTCCAACATCAGGTACTCTCAGTTATTTTATGGTCATTGTTATAATTATCACATCTTTAAACATAAGGTTTTTGATTGTAGAAAGATCAAAGTTGAAAGTTATGAGAATTACATATACGATAGGTATCAAAGTTTTAGATCTCAAAACTCTACTCTCAGAAATCGAAATGCCTTCTCTACCCTAATGAATGATGATGAATGTTTCAAATGTAACAATTTTGGGTACAAAGCAAGTGATTGCAGAAGTAGGCTTAAGTATCCACCTACGCCTCAGAACACTTGGCAACCAGCTTCTTGAAAAGATAAGGAGAATTGGGAATGAAAATCTAGAAAGAGAATGGAATGTGGACTTGCTCTATCAACACATAATCAAGAAAACATATGGTATGTGGATAGTGGTTGCTCCAAGCATATCACTGGAGATAAGAGAACAATTTTTTTGCTAAAAGAAAAGGAAAGAGGGAACAATGTCACTTTCAACGACAATGCCCCAACAAGAATTAAGGGTGTTAGGGTATTATAAATATAGGAGTTTGTATTTTTAATAAGTTTCTCATCCCATTGGGATATTGTTAAAAAATACTTTTCATTTTAAGTTTGTTTAGCTCAAAAGAAAAAAAGGAAAGAAAAGAAAAAGACAAAAAAACAGAAAAAAACAAAAAAAGAAAAAGAAAATAAAAGGGGGATGAAAAAAAAATGTATGTATGAAATAAAAGAATAAAAGAAATAAAAAAATAAAAAATAAAACCCCTATGGCGTGCCAGTCTAAATGTCACCTTCAATTTACAATAAAGTTTTATTTGAAATGATATTCTTTATAAAACTTTGGCTAATTTGTTTTATTAGTGCTTAATATGACATTTTTGTCGTTTGTGAATAATCGTCGCGCATGAATCAATGGTGGGGATAACTCCTGCCTAGATTAACGACATGAGAAGGATTTCTGACCCCCCCTACACTATCGATGTTTAAAGTGGGGGTTGGGGGGGGTCTCGAAAATCTGTTTGTGCCAATACCACCCCAACTGACGTGTCGGCTCCACAATGTTTCCGGGGGTTCCCTCCCAAAACCTTTTACTACACATACCCCCCCCCTGCCCCCTTGAAAACTGCCGACTCCTTAACTTTTCTGCCCATCACCTCTGCCCACCCCCTCGCACCACTTATTATCTTTTGAGCCCTCCATCTCACACCTCCACCTCATCCATTTCCCACATCTTCTGACCGTTGGGAGATCAATTCACCCGCTAACCTATAGGAACATTGCACATTTAATTTCTCCCGTCAATCGACCGTTTTCCAAATTAATTTCTCCCGCTCCTTAAACGGTAAAAATCTCATTACGATTTGCCACCAATTCAGTTATAAGACCACTGCATAAGCCTGCATTTCTTCCCTTTCCATGTTCTGTCAGTCTGTGCAGGTCAATATTGAGCCAATCTAAATCTATCAAGTGGTGTGTGTTAGCCATCCCCCTGCACAATTTGACAAATTAAGCACTTTGGTAATCTTGTTCTTTCCTACTCCTCTTTAATTGAAAATGTCAGCGCAAAAGGAGAGAGGAAAGATGACTGAGTAAGATCCCATGATTCCTCCTGTCTCGTTCCTTGATAAAACTCCCCTGATCAACACCCAGTACAAAATTGCTGAGACTAAGTGTGAGTTTGACCTATACGAACTCCACAATTGGGAAAAATAGAAATACCTTTACCACAACGATGACTTGAGTATTTGGGAGTCCTTTCTCCCTCATTTTATCTTCCCACAAACCCATTTCTTCCCTGAGTTTTCCACTTGGTGTCACCTCAAATACCTTCCTAGCAAGAAAGCAGTGATTGCCCAAAATGATGAAATTATCTTTTCCATTTCTCCTGAGAGTATTTTCCAAGCTTTGCAAATAAATCCCCAAGTCTCCCTGCATCCATTTTCCACTGACTCATTAATGGAATTGTACAAAAAGCTTACATTTCCCCAAAGAGCCCATATCTTTGAATGTTTTCTCCCTAAAAATGTTGAATTACCCAGAACAAATCCCCCATACCATGTTTCCATTTTCCCAGAAATGTCAAAGCAGGTAATTTCCATGGTGACTCATTTACTAGGATATTATACAAACCAGTGGGTTGATGAAGTAGTTCTAGGATTGTTATCAGTGTTCACAGTTGGGCAGAAACCTTCAGTTTTATTTAATTACAACCAATTTTTTTTTTTTTTTTTTTTTGCTGATACCATGCATGATCAATTTATGAAATTCAAAGCTAAATGCGTGTTTAAATATCAGTCAATGTTAGTGTATCTCTTGTCATATTACTAGGAAGATAGGTTCAAGTTTCAAGTACAGAAGATGGATGAGCACGGCAACCCATTATCAGTTATCCATTGGACTTTTCTGGTAAGAAGAAATTTAGAGCACTACACTTATACATATTTTGTGGACCAATTCCTTCACACCTCTTTGTGTTTATTATGCAGTGATATTATACCGAGGATATCTCTAGAAATATAAAAAATCTTACACCTCTCAGAAGAGTCAAAGGCCAGAGACTGGTATTTATACCAGAATTATACAAAGATCATAATTTATGGATGTGAGCTCCCTACTTATAGATTACTAGTCTTTGTGTTAGTAAGGATTTTTTCTTTGGAGTATGCTAGACAGATGCTAAATATGGATGAACTACATTTTATGTCTGACAAGAAGAAAGCATAGTTCAAGATAAAGGCACAAGTATGCCCTTACATTGTAAACACCAGAGTACGAACAAATCTATAAATACTTTGTAATAAGACTTAGAAAAGGTTGGAACTTGTATAAAGAAAGGAGTTGTATATTGCTGTAAGCTGTGCATTGTACTAAAAGTGATCAATTTACAGAAATACAGAGAGTTTTTTTCTAGGATTCCCATGTCAAACAATTGGTGATATACTTTCTTATGTAAAAAATGTTTCTTTTCTCAATTTTCCATATGTTTTCCCTCTTTATTGTTGCAAGAAGATTAAGGGCCGAATTTGCTTAAGTGTACTCTACTCTGGCTTGTAAACAATATTAATGTTTTCATTCTAATGTTAAGTATATAATTCATCTCAGTATTCTCTATATTTAATTGAACTTAAATCATATTCATCCTTTCACTCCACAGACACCCAATAAGATCCAAAAGTTTTCCTATCCTGCCCTGTTACAACTGCTCTATCATTTTGTGATTGATTTCCCAAAGGTTCATGACTCCATGCCCAATGGAATTTCCCTGCATTTTTCAACCAAACCTTTGAAAAACCAACCTCAAATATCAATAACTAGCCTAATATCTTAAAACATAAATCTAAATAAAAAAGAGAGATCCCTCTCTGAAGCTAGAAGGGTTAGATCCCAGCTTTACAAGTGGTTTGGTGGTTACCTCTGGGTTTCTCTCCATAGCCTAGGGAAATAACAGAGCGATAAAAAAGGTTAAGGGAATAGTTAGTATTGATGAAAAGACTAAAGCCCAAAATGTATTGTATGTAGAAGGTCTCAAGCATAATTTTCTTAGTGTATGCCAAATGTGTGATAATGGCTTTAATGTGACTTTTCAATCCAAGGACTGTGAGATCCGAAATGAAGAAAATGGAAAGATGGTTGGAAAATCAGTCATAACTCACAATAATGTATATGTGTTTGATGACTCTAGAGTAAGCTGCTACTTGAGCAAGTCAAGTGAATCCCGGTATGGCATAAGAGACATGGTCATATGAAATTTGATAGTCTGATAAGAGTCAACAAGCTGGGAGATGTAATAGGTTTTCCAAGGCTGTGAAGGTCTGATAATTCAATCTATAAGTCGTGTTAATTTGGTAAGAAAACTAGGACTCATTTGAAGACAAAAGATTTCTCTATCTATACCACTAGAGCTTATTCACACATATGTTTTCGGTCCAACAAGAGAAAAAATCCCAAGAGGAGAAAGGTATTTTATGCTTCTTATTGATGATTTTACCTGGGCTACTTGGATCGTGCTCTTAAAGGAACAAGGTCAACAGATTACAGCTTCTCCCAGAAGTTCTCCACCAGAAACTGCTCAGAATTGGTCAAAACAGGATCATTTCAGCTGCTCCACTGGCTAGGTGCGTTGCATTGCACCTAAATACACTATGAGGGTGCGTTGCATTTTAAAAGTCCCTTCTGTGGGGTGCGATGGGCGAGAAATGACAAATGGCAGTGTCATTCCGTGAGGTGGAGAGACAATGGAAGCTTCCAAAATCTTCTCCTGTGACACTTGCCTCACTGAATTCGACTAAGGATGAGTAAGAGGCCTTCAGTCTCCAAGTGGAAGCAAGAACTGACAGAGAGAATACACTAATCAAATCACAAGCTGACTCATCCTCCTTACAGATATCTATATATGGATCCCTCATCCCAGAGATCCAGAGGCTGGAATTTTGCATATTGTAAGGAATTGTTGTTGGTTTCTAGAGACAAACATCAGATTGTTGGGTGATTTATGCTTTGTTTGAGGTGAAGAGGGGCTTCTTTTTTGGGAGGTTGATGCTGGGTCAGAACCACTGGTTGTAACTCCTCCTGGATCTTTTCTTGTTTATCAATAAAAACTATTTGAGTTTTCCTCCATGCTTTTGTATCATTGATGCTTGTTACATTTTGTATGGTTAACTTAAATCTGATCCTAAGTTGTTTATGAATATAGATCCATGTCTTTGTATAGTGCTCTTCTTCTGTGATCTTACAGGTACTTTGTGAAGCTGGCAAAGCTGGGCAAGCAAGGGAGCAGGTAGCTGGAGACTATCAAAGAAGAGAGGGATTGGATCAAAGGATTAGCGCAAGACACAGGTTGGTTCTTTCTATTCCTCTCTATCTATAATTCATAAAGGAAATACAAAAGTAGTTTTTCTCTGTTTGTTTCTAAGGCAGCTGTCACACCTTAGTGGGATACAACAGTTCTAAATAGACACTTTTCCCTGTAACAAAATGGCGACTCTGCTGGGGAATGTCTAATTAGTTTGTTTGTGTATCTCTTTGTTGTTTGTTTCATAAACTTGTAAGTAGCTTTCGAACTGCATTTGCCATAAAAAATGCAAAGTAGATAACTGCTGCTTCAATCCATTCACTGGATCTGTTTATTATTTAAACAGCTGATTCGCAAACTATCTGATTGCCCTTGTGATAGCTCTTAGATCCTCCTTAGATCTACCCCTGATTGTTGCATTACTGATTGCTTTTTACTCGGCCAAAAACCAAGGACTGAACTGCAAACTGTGACCCGGAACCAGGACAGAGTCTCGTTTCTGGCCCAGCGCAGGTACTGTTAAGAGATCATGAATTTCAGCGCACTTCCCGAAAGGGCAACCCGCGCTGCATTTCAGATTCTCTGTGTTACAGGTGCGCTGATCAGACTGACTCTGTGCAGTTGTGGTTCTTGTGCTTCATTCTTTCTAGTTCTATCCCTGAATTTTGCTGCCTGTGATCAGTATATGTCTGTTTGAAACCTCTTTTCCTTGCTGTTATTCTGCCTCCTTTGTACAAAAGAACTGTAGATGTTTTTGTGTGTTTGTTGAGTCGTTTACAGTTTTCCATTGCAAAAGTAGAATAGTCGTACTGTCGTCCTTTGATTTGAATCTGTCGCAAGTGTCGATTTCGATCATAGGAGAAAGTTTGATTGCTGTTGATGGTCGATTATACTATTACTATTGCCTTTGGTCTGAATTTACAATTTTCTAGTGTCAAGAACGAGTGTTCATTCCAAAATCGTAAGGTGTCGTAATCATCTCTGTTTTTGATTTCGAAAAAAGAGCTTGTTTATATTTGTCGCTTGAAAAGAAATTTAGATTTGTACATCAACTTTCTTGTTAGCATCAATATTAAGAAAGTCGAAAACAAATACATGCATGTGCATTTGCATATAGACAGTCTGTTTGGCTTGATTTAGGAAAGTGCATTTACAGTGTGCTCTTTGCTCTTTGTGAAAAGATTCTGTCTTTCTTTTCCCCTAGTAGCTAGGATTTTCATTGCATAAAAGAGATAAAAAGTTTGTTTATCATCTTTAGATTGCATTTTAGGAATTACATCTACATCTCGTGGTGAACCCAAAAGGCAAACTTCATAAGCAAGATCAACTTAAAATAAATTCAATGAATCTAACAACGCTTTGGAACTTAACGCGCAACATTTAGAGGTCTAGGCTAGAGACGTATTCCGGCGTCGTAAAGCCTGGTAACTGTTGTCCTCATTGATGGTTGGGTGATTCCTCCACTTTGAGACGATAAGTGCCAGTACGGACTTGTGCTCCCACGTACCGTCGAGTATATTTTGGGAGACCCCTATAGGCTTAAATCCTTTATCCATAGGAAGCCGTGTCTGCCGCCCTATCGATCGCAATGCACTGAACACAGCATTCGGGAAGATTGACTACCGTACCGTAAAAAGTATTTTGCAGTTTTGCGATTGGTTTGGTACTCCCTCTACCTAGAATTCCAGAGCAGTCCCTTTCGTTCCTTTTCAGACTCCTTAACGGAAAAGGTCCATCTGAGCACTTGTCACTTCAGGCTCATTAAAAATCGAAGGAGACTAGAGTCATCTTTTGTTTTTTCTCGACTCTTAAAAACTGAAAAAACAAGTTGTGTCAAAGCGTCTAAAAATTTATTTTAAACGGAATATTCATTACCCCTTTCCTACATTGATCTTGGGTTGATAAATTGGAGTCCACCAACCAAGGAATTCCCCTTGGAGGAAATCCTAGTCCCTTCTCCTCTTGGGGAGATGTTGGTGCACCCCATATGGCCACATTGTCGCTTCCAGGACTGACAATTGATTTGCCTGTATGGCTCTTCTCAACCTCTCTCGTTCAGAACATCACTATTCCTGAACAATCGAATCAACAATTAGACGAGTCCAGAGTTACCCACCAACCTTCTACTTACTCTAATTCTTCCTCTCCTCCTTCCTCTTCGCTTGATGGGGCTACTAAAGCCAAAAGTCAAGTACCTAAGGAGAAGAAGGAAAATAAGAAGAAAGAGAAGAAGAAGAAGGAGCCAAAAGCGAATGGGGGCAAACGAGTGTCGTCTAACGAAAATCCACACACTGCACTGACCAGGCCTAAATCGCCATGTGTCATTTGCAAGGGAGACCACTATCACAGAGATTGTCCTTGCATCCCTCAGATCTTAAGGGACTGGTCTCCCCGTTTGCACAACCCGGTGTCGTCTACCTCTGATTATCATGTTGAAAACACACCGTCAACTAGTGAAAGTGAAGCCCCAGGACAAAAAGGAAAATATAGATTTCCTTGTAAACTGTGCGAAGGCGATCATGCCGTCCACCGTTGTCCCTTCTTAGACGAGGTTAAAAGAGTTTTGGACGATCGTCCGGTTTCACTGTCACGACTTCCTCCTGGATATAAAAAACTCTTGCTGAGTCCGTCACCAGTTGAAAATCCGGCTGGCCCGCTCAGGTGGTCGGCTAAAGCATCTATCATTGAAGATAAACCATCTGAATCCATACCAGACGAAAGTCAAAATGTCGAGGCGGCAGTTGACCCGGTCTTGCCTTCAGAGGTTTCATCTTCAGATGATACAATCACTGAAGAGAACAAGGATGGCACCGTCCAAATTCTCTTCATAAGCACAGACTCCAACAAACATGGGGACAATTTACCCATTCCTTTACTGCAGGAAGGAAGTTCGTCAGAGTCGTACCCGGCCGTCTATTCGGTCCCACCTCCAAGCAACCTAGTTGTCTCCTTTGACTGGAATCAAATAGGCAGACCCCGTTTAACAGCTAGTATACCATTCCTAATTATTGTTCAAATATATAGAATGGTTATGGCTGGTACCATCATAGATGAGGGGGCTTTTGTGAGTATCCTTTCCTCAACTGCTTGGAAAGCGCTTGGTTCTCCATCGCTTTTGCCTGAGATGAGAAATCTGACAGGCTTTGATAAAGGAACCAGTCAACCGTTAGGGATCCTTCCCGATGTTCCCATAACATTGAGAGGGAAAACCGTTCACATGAACGTGATGGTAGTTCAAGGACCCCTGGATTACAATATACTCCTTGGATGAGACTATATTTATTGCATGGGAGTAATTGTCTCCTCACTCTTTAGAGTAATGTGTTTTCCGCACGAAGGAAGAGTGGTGAAGCTTGTAGACTAGCTTTCATTTCCCGGATCACGCATAGCAAATAGTCATATACCATCCCTGAATGGTCTTTTCATGCAAGAAATGTATCAATCTCCAGTCCGTCCACCTGATGAGTGCGAGTGATTCGGGGGGACATGACTGAAACCCAGGGGGCATGCATCCTGGTCTGCTTCGGCAGGAAAAACTTCGGGTATAAGGTAGGTTTCCGAGAGAGAAAATGACCTCCGTACTCTCGTCCGTGATTGGAAGGGGGAGTTGGACTGGAACAAGATCCTCTTGTCAAAGTTATGTCAGGGACGGTCACGCCATACCATCCGCTCACCTTTGTTTATTTCGGTAGAAATCGCCGAAGAAGTGTTTTGTTTGCGCTAGAATAGAACAATCTTTGGGTAACCTGTAAGAGGTAGGCCTCTCTCGGTAAAACAAATGTTTTAACGGACTGAAGAAGGGGTAACCTTGAAACTCTGTTTTATACCTGGGGGCATGCAAACCTTTTGGAGTGCAAGCGAAGAGCGACTATTTATTTTTTAAATTTATAGGACCTCTAACCCTTTAAACTCGTAGGATTGGTCGTCTCCTAACTTGCATAAAGAAAGGATGTGGGGCAAAACTCTAAAAGTTTCCGTTTTTATATGAGACATTCTTATCATATGACTGGATTAATCGAGCAGTTTTAGCACATAGTTCAAGCTCGTTAAAAAATAAACATAAGACATGAGCAAATGTTTCCACCCGCGTTTAAGCTCATTAAAAAATGAACTATTCCCCAGTAAATAACCATCGTGAATGTAGTACTTCAGCCATTAAAGCCTTGGTCGTGTTTGCACCGTCACCTCCACTTTTTCATTGGCCGATCATTCACCTCCATTTGATTGTTTACCCATTTTGAGGAACAGCTGTGAAGAGTGATCTCACTAGCCATCCTTGTGACACTGCCGTGATTGGAAAATTCCAAACCTTACCTGGAATCAGCTGCTACCTGTTTTATCACTCGTTCCTCAAAAGACGAGTCTCCTTTAAGCTTTTTTCAACTGACTCCTAAAATATGAAAAGATTGCCGAGTCCTTGGCCTTTCCAGCTCGTTAAAGGGACAGGAAGTGCTATCCCTCCTCTAGATTTTAATCTTTTTGGACCTGAGGGATTATTACACAAAAATATCGAGCGCTTGTTTTATTCGGCTCGTTAAAAGTATCGAAAATTCATCCCTTCTTTATTGTTTTATACTTTTTCGGACTTAAGGGATTAGATGACGAAAAAGGAATTTTGGAGTTTCCTTTACGTTCCTTTTCAGACTCTCTAAAATTGAAAAGGATCGAGTTATCTTTGTCGTTAAACTTGTTAAAAAGATTAATAGCGACAAACTTGTCTATAGACGAGAACGAGTTTCACTATCGCTAGGCTTGTTAAAACATAGCGATGGGTTTGCCCGAAGGGAAAATTATAGAACAAGCATATGTTATCCTCCTCAAGCTTGACAAAAATAAAGAGGTACTGGTCAGCAATGACTGGGGAAAATTGGGAAGAAAACTCAAAGAAACTTTGTTGGTAGCAAGTCGCTCTTGAACATGACACTTCCGCTCTGTGTCCGAGTCGGGTTGGGTTGTTTCATTCACCGGTCACATCACCATGGTCATGCCATACCATCCACATTTGGGGTTAATGCTACCAATCCATCACATCAGTGTTGCCGATATGTTCAAGAGAAGTCATCCAGAGAAGTCACCTGTGTCTCACCCACTACCATACATTATACTCCATTCTTTCATGACCGCCACCCTGAACCTTATATCACCAGATCATTTTCACCTCCATCAAAATCATTTGCTCCGTTCTGTGTCATTGATGTGGGATTCATTAAGGCCCTCCTGTGACGGATCACTTCTTGTCGACATCAGCTCATTATCCAAGAAGTTGATCTAGGAACACCCCATTCAGTACTTTGAAGCTTGCATGCCTCAATGGCAAGTTTCTCACTTCTGGTGACAGGTTTACGTCAATGGCCTTCGACCGAAAGATTTTGCATGGTGTTCGACGCCAAGTCCTTTATTCACACCACGTGAATTGTACTGCAGTACCTTGAGGATCATTATCATTATCGGTGATTCCTCTCGCACTTGTTAACAGTTTACATCATTGACTGGTAATCAAGCGATGTCTTTCCATGTTCGACTTCAAAACATTTCTCACATGGATCGACTTGTACTTCGAGTGAAGATCAGACGAGATTGAAGACCCCGGATCTAGTTTCATCCATCCGGGCTGTGATATATATTCAGGGAAATAAAGACATTAAATGTACATCATTGCTGCACAGATAATCATCCACTCAAAAGGATGATGGCTCTACCAGAATGATCAGTCTACACTCAGATGATTGTCTGTCCTATGTACATGAAAATGAATTTATAAAGCTGAGCATGGGAATGGCCGCCTCAGCTAGATCATGAAAATAGTATGAAGATAATGTATTGTATTGTATCTTATTACAGGTCTCCTCCCAGCATTGAAAGAACTTCAGATCCTCATAATAAAGCATTTCACCCGACACCAAAAGGTTAACGGCCTCATACTTTAGGGGGCAATTGTTATAGACATTTTTGTGCCCTACAACTCCAAGCATGAAATGTCCATAAACCAAGGGCTCCTAAGTCCCTAAAAGTGTTGTTCTATCCCCTAAAGGAACAAGGTCAACAGATTACAACTTCTCCCAGAAGTTCTCCACCAGAAATTGCTCAGAATTGGTCAAAACAGGATCATTTCAGCTGCTCCATTGGCTAGGTGCATTGCATTGCACCTAAATACACTATGAGGGTGCGTTGCATTTCAAAAGTCCCTTCTGTGGGGTGCGATGGGTAAGAAATGACAAATGACAGTGTCATTCCGCGAGGTGGAGAGACAATGGAAGCTTCCAGAATCTTCTCCTGTGACACTTGCCTCACTGAATTCGACCAAGGATGAGTAAGAGGCCTTTAGTCTCCAAGTGGAAGCAAGAACTGACAGAGAGAAGACACTAATCAAATCACAAGCTGACTCATCCTCCTTACAAATATCTATATATGGATCCCTCATCCCAGAGATCCAGAGGCTGGAATTTTGCATATTGTAAGGAATTGCTGTTGGTTTCTAGAGACAAACATCAGATTGTTGGGTGATTTATGCTTTGTTTGAGGTGAAGAGGGGCTTCTTTGCTGGGAGGTTGATGCTGGGTCGGAACCACTGGTTATAACTCCTCCTGGATCTTTTCTTGTTTATCAATAAAAACTATTTGAGTTTTCCTCCATGCTTTGGTATCATTGATGCTTGTTACATTTTGTATGGTTAACTTAAATCTGATCCTAAGTTGTTTATGAATATAGATCCATGTCTTTGTATAGTGCTCTTCTTCTGTGATCTTACAGGTACTTTGTGAAGCTGGCAAAGCTGGGCAAGCAAGGGAGCAGGTAGCTGGAGACTATCAAAGAAGAGAGGGATTGGATCAAAGGATTAGCGCAAGACACAGGTTGGTTCTTTCTATTCCTCTCTATCTATAATTCATAAAGGAAATACAAAAGTAGTTTTTCTCTGTTTGTTTCTAAGGCAGCTGTCACACCTTAGTGGCATAGAGCAGTTCTAAATAGACACTTTTCCCTGTAACAAAATTCTTAAGATCAGAGAGAGGAGGAGAATACACTTCAAGAGAATTTGAAGAATTGTGTGAAGAGCATGGCATAAGGAGGCATTATTCTGTGGCTAGAATCCACAACAAAATGGAGTAGTTGAGAGAAAGAAAAGGTCAATCCAAGAAATAGCCAGAGCTATGATGTATGAAGCAGATGTACTGTATATATTCTGGGGAGAAGTAACACAAGTATTAGTGTACCTACCAAACAGAACACAACTAAACCCTAACAATGATAAAACTTCCTATGAGTTGTGGAAGGGGAGACCTGCATCGGTTAAACACAACAAAGTGTTTGGAAGAATTTTTTTTTATCAAAAGGAGGGATAAAAATACTAGAAAGTTTGATTCACTTGCCGATGAAGGTATATTACTCAGGTAGTCTACTCAGAGTAAAGGATACAAGTGCTACAATAAATGAATAAAGAGGGTTGAGGATTGCATTGATGTTGTAGTAGATGAAATAGATTCACAACCTGAGTCCTCCAAAGGAGACATGAAATTAGATGAAGAACAGAGTTCATACATCATGCCCTTAGACCAAGATGAAACAGATTCAGATAACGAAGATGTGGAAACAAGCACAACACTAAGGCCCAAAACACCTTCCAGGTATGTACAGAAAGAACACCTTGATAGTCAAATTCTTGGAGACCAAAGACTTGGTGTTCAAACCAGGAGGAAATTTGTTGGCAGCTACAGTTGTGCAAATATTTCTCTGCTATCTCAGATTGAGCCTAAAATATCAGTCATGAAAGTGAGGACAAGTTCTGGGTGAGAGATATGAATGAAGAACTTGACCAAATCGAAAATAATAACACTTGGGATCTTGCTCCAAGACCTAAAGATAAAATTTTCATAGGTACAAAATGGGTCTTCAAAAATAATCTAAGTGAGTAGGGTCGAGTAATTGGGAAAAAGGTTTGATTAGTTTGCAAAGGGTATGCACAAATAGAAGGAATAGATTTCGAGGAAACCTTTGCACCAGTAGAAAGATGGGAATCTATCAGAATGCTTCTTGCCTTTGCCAGTCATAAAAATATCAAGGTATATCAAATGGATGTGAAGTCTGCCTTTCTTAAAGGAGATATGAAAGAAGAGGTTTATATTGAGTATCCAGAAGGATTAACGCTCACCAAATATAAAGAGTTTGTGTGCACACTAAAAAAGGCCTTATATGGACTCAAACAGGCTCCAAGAGCTTGCTATGCAAGACTAGATCGATACCTTCAACAACAAGGCTTTAAGAAAGGTACTATAGACAACAAACTATACATAAAGTATAAAGATGATCATCTACTAATTGTAGTTGTGTATGTGGACGATATAATCTTTGGCAATGATCTGGAACAATTGGGACAACAATTCATAAACTATATGCAGAGAAATTTTGAGATGTCCATGATCAGATAATTTTCCTTCTTCTTATGACTTCAAATTTCTCAGTCAAAAAATGGGGTATGTATCTACCAATCCAAGTATTTACGAGAAACTTTGGAGAAGTTTCAGATGGAATATTGCAATATAGTTAGCACTCCTATGGTCACAGGCTACAAATTGTGCAAAGAAGATGAGACACCGCTGGTAATCCAGACTGAGTACATATCAATGATAAGAAGCTCGTTGTATCTCATAGCTTTGAGACCAGACATCATGCAAGTAGTGGGTCTTGTGGCCATATTTCAAGCTTTTCCTCATGAAATTCACGTCACTGTTGTAAAAAGAATATTCAAATATCTTCAAGAAACAACTAATTATGGAATGTGGTATGCTTAAAGTAGAGAGTTTAAATTGAAGGCTTATAGTGATGCTGATTGGACAGGCGATATTGATGACAGGAAGAGCACCTCAGGTGCAACATTATTTTTGGGAAATTTCTTAGTGTATTGGGTGAGTAAGAAACAAGCCACCATTTCCTTATCAACTGCTGAAGCAGAGTATATTGCAAATGCCACTTGTTTCTTGTAAATTATATGGATGAAGCAGACCTTGAAGGAAATTAAGGTATAATTGATTGATCCTATTCCAATCATGTGTGATAATACTAGTGCTATTAGTATCTCTAAGAATCCTATCATGCACTCAAAGACCAAGCACATCCCTATCAAGTTCCATTTATTAAGAGAGCAAGTTGCAGCCAATGTTGTTTGACTTGAATATGTGGCCACTAAAGACCAACTTGCAAATATCTTTACTAATCCACTGGCAAGAGAACCCTTTGAATATCTTAGGAAATAGATAGGAGTTGTGACTCCTCCTCCCAAATGACTGAACTATAGTGTGTGTTGGAAGCTACTCAACATGAGGGCTCAATTGAAGAGTATGTTATAGTGGTTTAGGGGGAGTATTCAGGGGCATCCTTTTCCATTGATGCAAAAGGGGGAGAAGATTAATGGTGAATTAGAGAAGAACAAAAATGAGGAAGACCGTGTTTGGTTTCAAGGGGAGCTTATGTTGTTGCCATCAATGACAAAGGGGGAGATTTTAGGACAACTAGCATTGTCTATTATTGAGATGTCTAGTGGCTACAACTAAGTTGGCATTGATGTCAACCACTGGTTTTTGGAAGCATATGCTTAGGTGGAGTCTTATGGTTGTTGAAATATTTGGTAGAGAATCACCATAGTAGTAGGCTTATTGGAGAATCCATAAAATGATAACTATGGTGGTTGGGAGTCCAAGTTTCCAGGCACAAGAGAAGGTCCAAGGTGCAAAGAATAATATAAAGTTTGCAGCCATTTCTCAGGTAGAAAATGGGCTCAAGGCCTACATCGTATCTTCTCCTATATAAAGTTCTTTGAAATATCTTTCCAATGGTGTGTTGAAGTCTGAAAATGGCCTCATGGATCAAAAGTTATTGACTTCCAAAGTTAGTCCTAAGTAGGTCGCAATATCAGAGAAAGCTGGCATATTAGAACCTCGGGAGGATAGAATATCAGAGGTCGAAGTCCCTTATAATTATTTTGAGCAATTTTTTGATCTGATATCGGAGGTCGGAGCAGAAAAGAACCTCAGAAGTTGGAGGCCATTGGAACATCAGAGGTTGGAGCAGACTAGAACCTCGGAAGGTTGAGGCCATCGAAAACTCAGAACCTTGTAAGTCCTTATAAATTGTAATTCTTTGAAAGTGCCGAAGTTTGCGAAGGAGAAAAATTACAAAGGAAATTGTTGAAAAACCAAGGACTGATGGACCCTTTCTCTCTCCTCCAATTTGACACATGGAAACAGGTGATTGGCCCTGAGGAGCTGATGTAGAAGATGACTTTAGCATAACGTGGATGTACGATGGATACCTGGTAGTTTGATTCGACATATTCAGTGGCCTAATGGGGAAAATATAGGTGACACATGTCACCACTAAGGAAGCGCCATGTGGAGTGATGATGAAATCATGACATCATCTCAGAGGTCACCTTATCATAGGTTGGAGTTTTTGTAACTCCTGTCTAATTATTTTGTAGAAAAGTTCTGATTCGATGAAAGGGGCTCCAATGTGTTGGCACATGGTCAAGGGGAATAATAGAACCAAGGGTGTAGAGCGATGCTAACACCTAAGTGTTATGGATAAGATCAGAGGTCAAGAATTTTGGAACTCTGCTTTAAATGAAATTTGAACAAAGTTACGATGTAGGGAGATCTGATGTATGTTGGAGTTTGGACGTAGAAACCCAAAAGAACCAAGGGCGAGACTTATTCACAGGGAGATAGTCCCCCTATAGGAGAATAAAGGCCCTAGCACCTAATCACTAATGATCTTAGGAAGTGGTCATATGAGAAAGAAAATGATAAGGGGGCTAAGCACTAAGGGGCTAAAGGCATCAGAATTGTGTGATTTCATAACGTTATTTTAATATAAGTTACGATGAGTTATGGCTCCAACACTGCGGTACAAAGTGTTAAAGGATGGTTGGGTCAACAACTAGAGAGTAAATGCACATAGAACATTGGTGTTGCTGGAATAAATAGTGACTGTCAAAGATTGCAGGGTCAAGGAAGCAAGGACTATGATGTACAAAAGAGAGTGCTGAGGCCTATCCCTAAGTTTAAAGAAATCCATCCCTGATCTTCTCATGTACACCTTATAAAAATAGATGAATAAAAGAGGAGGCATGCTAAAGTAAATTCAAGTTTTGTGAGCCATGAAGAAGCATGGGGAGTCTCATCAGAGTATGCATGTGGATTGAGATTAAATTATTTGCATGGAGAATCACACAGGGATATGGTGAAGTGAACGAAGCCCATTCTCATGGCTTAATGCAATGACAAAATTTATAAAAAGGGGATGCAACAGAAGAATGGAGGGCCATGCCAGGAGTACACTCTCGGAAAGTTTGGAGTCGATAGTGAGATACAACATTGAGCCTAGTCACAACAGAGGAACAAAAATTGGGATTCCCATTAAGCAACTGGGGAATATAGATTTTAGTGAATGTGTTGAAGTGAGTGGAGCAGAGAGTGTGAAAATTTGAGCAGCTGGACCTTGCGTTGAACTGAATCAGAGTATATGTTTTTGTGAGCAGAGGATAGGGGCTACTGTGTGAGGTCGAGATAGATTGTGGGACAATAAAGGACCTAGAGTAGAAGTATGACACTGCAATGAACCATATTAGTCTATATATATGTATGTATGTATGTATTTTCCCCTGTTTTCAATTTGAAAATTGTATGAAAGGTAGAAAAATAGCTAGAGCAGGTGGTCATCCGCATTCATAAGAGGTTCAAGCCTCTTGGCAAGTAGGTGCTTGATATATTAAGGGTGTTTGTGCCTCATGTGACTTGGCGCTCACAAAGAAATTGATGTAATTAAGTAGGTGATTAATTTATATCATAATAACAAACAGATTGGTGGTTTTTTCCCTTTGGATTTCCATGTAAAAATACCAGTGTCAATATGTGTATGTTGCTCATGTGATGAACTGTATGTACATGTGAATGAAAGCTCTCACAAGTAACTGACCATAGTGAAAAAAGTTAAATACCTATACTTAAAATTGAAAGAACTTCACTATTACTGATTCACCTCCCCTCTCAGTAATTCCTTATTCCAACAAAATCCCTTAGAGGAGATAGCTTCGAAGAGCATATTTTTCATTTTAAGGGCGATTGTTTTAGGATTCAAGGTCTCATTGCTAAATATAGCTTTATTCCTAGTAATCCAAATGGACCAGCAAAAGAAATTAGGAAGGGATTCCCAACATCTTATTGGTGGAGAGGAGACTTTTCGAATCCATGGATATTTATATCTCCATAGTTTGAACATATCCACCCAAAAACTTAGGATAGATACAATAGAAAACACAGGTGTGAACGCTATTTACTAGGCCTCCAAAGAGGAGGTGCAGTCCAAAAATAGGCGAGGGATGTTTTCCTTAGAATTGGAGCATAAAACACATCTTGACAGACCATATATGTTTCTTCTCTTGAGGTTTTATGCTGTAAGGATTGTTTGGTGAACAAGAGTCCATCATAAAATATTCACTTTTGGGATACCATCCTTGCTCTATATTTTTGACCACACACTACACAAAGTGTTGTGGCTACTAGAGACAATTTCCAGGTTGAGAAGAGGTTAGTTTCTAGGACATCTTAGTATGTTTTTAGAGATAGGTATATTCTGCTCAAGAATTAGGTGTAAATTGACCAAATTTAGTTCAACTAACTTTCTCAGAGGCAAATTCAATTTATTCATAGAAAATATTTCATTCCAAAGAATTAATGCTCAGATCTGGTGGCCTACACATAGAGAGTGCAATTTCATTGATTGTTGCAGTATAGGTGAAAGAAGAAATACAAGGAAAGGAACTTAGTGTAGAGGGCTAATGATAGAATCCTACACACTAAATCCCAGTAGAATCATGAAAAAGACAAAGGAAATGAGATGCAGAAACCATGGAGCGCATTTTAATACCTTCAATCTCACACATTATAGGTACCATTTTTCATAACATAACATAGGTAAATCTGTTATTTAATATTGAATCCAACTACAATTACACAATTTATGAGAGGAAAGAAACACATATGAAATGATAAATAAAGACAAAATTACATACTACACATCTTAGTGATTGGAATCACCAAAAAATTCTTCATTAATATTGAATAAAAATATACATCTCATAAGCTCCAAAAATTGCAAAACTTATAGAAAATTACAGCCTCTGGAACAACAAATCAATCCCTTACTAATGAGTTCTTCTTTCCTTTTATAGGGAGCACCAAAACAAGAGCAACTTAAAAAATATCTGGGAATGCTACAACCGTCTAAACTAATTAGTTGTGCAATCATGCAACTTATCTAGCTGTCCTAATTATTACATCATATATTTTATTCTCTTCTTGAAAATAAAATATTTACAAAAATATCAGATATGGAATGAAAATGCTATGATTCTTGGATCAAAATATCTTCATTGCTGACTTCCTTGATCTCTTGAAGTGGACCTAGGCTCCACTTTTCAGACTCGTGGTGGCTTAACAAACTGATCACATTTATGCCATAATACTGGATCTAGTGTAGGAGCATGAAAGAAAGTATTGTAATATATCTTCAGATTTTTAAGATCAATGTAATTGGGCTTGGAAACAAACAAGGTCTTCACCAGCCAAAGTAGCTAGAAATCCCTTTGAAGATAGTTGACTATAGATATTCCCCTGAGAGTGGCAATATTTTCATGAGAAGAGTCTACTTTACTCTTGGCCTCCACTTATAGTTGTTCAAACTGCTCTCATGGAAGCAGGTTTCTTTGGAAGTCCCAATAGTTAGGTAACCATTCCATAGTTCTCTGATCAAAATTCAAATTGAATGCACCTACCAATTTGGCTAGATCATTCAAACACTCCTCATATTTAGCCCTAACGGCTTCTTTCTAGATCACTTTAGTAACCTCAATGATTTCTCTTGTCCTATATATGATATCCATGGCTCTCAGGTCATTGGCTTATTTCTCATTAAGATATATGATAAACTTATCTACAATCCTGACATTTCTAGCATCTTCATTTTTCGGTGACAGGATGAAGAATTCGGTATCCTTGACTACAACCTTTTCTTCTACAACTAAGCTCATGTGTTCCCATATCTTCTTCATTTTAGAAATAATTTCATCCCATATTAGTTTCCTAGCTTCAACAAGGGACATATTTCCTTTCAACCTATTCTTAAACCCTTTAAATTCATCTTATGCCACTTGATATTTATTGTTGATTTGTTCTAGACTTGTCTTAGTGGATTGGAGTTTTTTCTCCTTGTTTCCAAGCATGTACTTGGTGTTTTCCAAGTCAATATGTACTTTCTTGATCCCTCTTTCTAATAGCTGCAAATTAGTGAGAAATTTAGTCAACTTCTCTATAGGGTTATGTGGATTTTTTGGCACAATCACAACACAGATGTGAGAATCAATTTCATGTTGAAGCTCTACAAGCTTCAGTTCCAGGGCTACCACCTCATTATTCCTCTCTATCAACTCCTTGGCCAAAATTTCCTTCTCATTTTCCATTTGGGCTAACTCCTTGGTTTTCACATCCTCTACTATAGGCATTTTAAGTTGTTTCCTTAATGACTGGATATCAGATTGTAGAAATTTTTTATAATATAACCTTATTCACAGAGATTATCCTGATTATACACTATTTGCAGAATGCATGCATAATACATAACCTCCTCTACCATAGATCATCAATTTGGTATAGGTTAGGATCCGCCTCACTCTTGGAGAATCCAAGTCCAATGAAATAACTATCTATCCGTGTGTACCAAGCATGAGGTGCTTGTTTCAACCCATACAACGCTCTCTTGAGCCTGCACACATGCGACTCGCTGCTGAAGATCTCGAAACCTTTGGGCTGCTCTATGTACACCTCCTCCTCAATGACTCCGTTGAGGAACACAGTCTTCACATCCATCTGATGGACGTGCCACCCCATCTGCTCAGCTTCTGTAGTACGCTTTCGCCCTCTAATGGTTGGCGCTGCATGAGTGGTCTCTTCCACTCCATGAACTTCATCTTGTGGCTGATCCACGTCCTGAAGCTCATCCTTAGGAACTAATAGCTCCTCATCTGCATGCAAGTGCGGCTCCCTCTCAAGCGAACACTTCATGGCTTTCTCCTCTTGAAATTTGATATCCCGTCGCACAACAGTCTTGCGACTGTCTGGCAAATACACATGATAGTTGTGGGGCATATCAGTGTACGGCACAAATATCCCAACCTCTGCAGTCGGCTCCACCTTCTTCCTGGCATCCTTCATCACATGCATGTAAACAGGAGAACCAAAACTCCTCAAATGGGAAATATCAGGCCTCTTACCAGAATAAGCCTCCTCGGGTGTACTCATGCCAAGTATCTTGTGAGGACAACGATTCTGCACATATACTGCAGTATTGCATGCCTCCGCCCACAAGTGAAGGGGTAGGCCCTGATCATGAAACATCGCCCATGCAGCACCCACGATCGTTCTGTTCTTCCGCTCAGCAACCCCGTTCTACTGTGGGTTATGGGGAGCTATGAGCTCTCTTCGAATCCCTTCTGCACTGCAGAAGTCCTTGAACTCGCCAGAGATGAATTCACCACCATTGTCACTCCTAAGAGCCTTCACCTTATTCCCTGATTCCTTCTCGACCAGTGCTTTGAACTCATAGAACTTTGAGTATGTCTCGGTCTTCTTCTGCATGAAGAATATCCAACACTTTCGAGAGAAATCATCAACAAAGATCACATAGTACTTGTGCTTTGCTGTCGAAGCTAATGAGAAAGGTCCACACATGTTTGTGTGAATCCTCTCAAGGATCGTCGTGGCGTGACTATCCTTCTCATGAAAGGTGGCTTTCACAAATTTTCCCAAAGTATACCCCTTGCAATGATCTGACTGCGCAAGAGTGCCTTTAGGAATCCCAGTAGAAATCTGCTGCAGTATCTTCAAGGCTCCATGGTGAAGGTGGCCCAATCTCCGGTGCCACAGCTCGCCATCATCCCAGCTCACCAATCCTTCTGCCTTACATGCCATTGCTGCACAACCATCTACATGCAACTGATAAAGGTTCTTAACTCGAACCCCTATCTTCCGAGTTTCTCCAGTTGTCTTCTTACGAGGAAAGCCTTTCCCTCGCTGAAGACAACATCATATCCCTTGTCTTCTAACATCGCCACAGAGATAAGATTCTTCTTCAATCCTGGAACATGCATCACTTCCTTCAATATGAAGGGTTTACCATACTCCCTCTCAAAGGAAATGGTACCGATACCGGTTGCACTGTATCTACCATCATCGCCCATCTTGATGTGCACTCCAAGATCTTTCTCATCTAGATCAGAAAACAAATCTCGATCTCCTATCATGTGAAAAGATGCACCACTGTCCAAAAACCATACTGATCCCATCACACTGGATACCAAGCATGCGATTAGTGAAAAATCCAGCTCAAACTACGAGGCTAAGGCCTCTCCCGCTGCAGATCCAGCAGCTTGGTTATTTTTCTTCTTCTGCGGATAATTTGTGGCATAATGTTCATGCTGGTGACAGTGAAATCACTTCACCTTGGACATGTCCTGCTTCTTGCCTTTCGCATCGGAATGAGAAGCTTTCTTGTTCTTCCCCTTCTTTGCTTTGGCAGCCAAAGTGCAATTTTCTTCATCAGATGCCTTTGATGAAGATCCGTCCCTGGTATTCCGCCTGATCTCCTCTTGCACAAGATCAGACGAAAGTCTCTCCCATCCTGGAAATTTCTCCCGACCATTGACAGAGTCCTGATAGGAATGCCAACTCTTTGGAAGACCAAGGAGAGCCAAGCTCACCAAGTCTTCATCAACAACAGTCACCCCCACATTTCCCAGCTCATCCCAGCATTGGGTGAACTTCGTGATATACTTGGGCATACTGTCTCCTTTCTCACACTTAATGTTTCTGAGTTTATCCTTGAGCGCCAACTTCCTCTGGTCGCTCTTGCTTTGGAATAAATCTGTCAATGCTTTCCACATCAAGTATGGAGAATCCTTTCCATGCAGGCTGGATACAATGTGATCCTTCACGCCCTCCAACAGAATCCTTCGACACTTTGCTGTCTTCTTTTGCCAAGCCTCAACGTGAGCAGCATCAGTAGGCTTTGGGACCTCAGCCTCTATGAACTCCTTCAACCCATTGTCATCTAACACCACCTCCATCCTATCTTTCCATGCAATATAATTCGAGCTGCCTTCAAGGGCATACTCCAATCGCAATCCGTTGAAAGACATTTCAACTTCGACACCAAGAAAACACTGCTGCAAATTCGAATTCCACCAGCTCAAAAATCAACCGCTTCTAATCTAAAATTCGTGAGAACAAAGTATTTCTCGTACAGAGATTGACTGTATGGGAATTTACTGGATATCTCACCTTCCAAAAGAAGGATGAATCTAGAGGCTACCTGGCCCGATTACAGACTTTGCCTGAAGAAATAAAATGTAATCACTTTCTGAATAATAGATCTGATGATCAACTTAGCTCCGATACCATGTAGAAATTTTGAATAATATAACGCTTATTCACAGAGATTATCCTGATTATACACTATTTGCAGAATGCATGCATAATACATAACCTCCTCTACCATTGATCATCAATTTTCGGAATTAAGAAACAATCGCATGCGCACATTGAAACATCAATCACACATATCAACACAGTATGTAATGGGGAAAGCATACAGCTGAAAACCCCGAACTATCTGTATATTATAATGATAGAGAACATGTAACAATACATAATACAATACTCCTCACAAGTACTCAGTACTATCTCCACATGCTACACAAAAACTAGCTCAGATCTGAACAAGTCACGGGTTCAAATCTCCTCCACTGTTTGCCTGCCTCTACTGCGCAATCCAAGTTGAGAATAGATTTGATCCAAGCTTATTTTCCCTTGGCCTGTACTGCGCAATCCTCATTAGAAATATCAATCGATGATTGTGCAAATCTCATGCATAGCTATAGTCACAACTGATAGTAGTCTTACCCTTTCACCCACCTCTAACACTTGTCTCCACTGAACTGTCCATGCACTAAGTTAATTGATGTATTATTTAGTTGATTTATGAGTTAATAATTAGTGAATTAATTAATAATTAATTCACATCACTCATCAATAGTGTATTTGGCAGTTAGACTAAATACAACTAGTTCAACTAAGTCAAACTGAACACAACTCCATCAACTCCTCAATCAACTCCACCAAACTCAATCACTTGAGTTCTAACTGAAGTCCATCATGCAATAGCTCAACTAACCCATAGGAAAAGCGTATTTCCTTCTGTCAATTGCATGTGCCACATCCGTAGCTCGAACTGAAGTTCTGCAAGAGGATAAGATAATGTTTATAGTCCAAATATTATTAAGAGCTAATAATATTCGACTGTTCTATTTTTAGACTGGCAGTCTAAAAATAGACTCCGCCCATATGTCTAAAAGTAGAAGTCCATCTATTTTTACCAACATGACCAATCATCCATAAATAACATCCTGCAACTCCTAGACCATGATCCATATGTCTAAAAATAGACATAGTCTAAAAATAGACTTTGCGCCAAAAATAGCCTGTGGGCCCACTTAGTGAAGGCGACTTCTTTTCACTAAGCTCCATCATCTTGTTGCATTTTCAACATTGTGGGCCTTTGATTATAGAATCTATGGTAACCTTATCATTTGGGTCTATCCCTAGTTTGATGATCAGTTCCTTGAAGCCTTAATTTTTTAAATGAAGAGCTCTTGAATTGGATTTTTCTTGCTTTATTTTGGTGGCTTCCTTCTCCAACAGCTTTTCAGCCTTGCTAATAGTCAAGGCTCCCTTGCTTAATTCACTATAAATCATCTCCCCTACCTTCTTGTGTAAATTGATCTTGTCTTGCAAGGGGACACTATTGATATTCAATGACATGTCCATTGTTATGAAGTGTGGCCCAGGTGGGAGGGACTACACTGAAGGATGATAAAAGGAAAACTTCATTTGATTTCTCTCTAGGTCAATGGTAGTTAGGAGCCTGGTTTGGTAGGGAACTGAGTGAGATGCTAGATGTGATAGCCTTATTTCATATTCCCTTCCTCCCATTTAGGGTGTGCTGCTGATGTGCTCCCCATTGAGCCCAAAATTTCTATCTCAGTCGAACTAGAGGTGGCAGTTTGTTGTGGATCTTCAAATAATACCTAGAAACTTGGATGATTTAGGTTTATCTTGGTCAATTTGACCTCAATATCCTCCTTAGAATGCTCCGGAAGTTTGAATAGTTTAGGATGCATACATCATCACAATATCTCCTGTGTCATCAATACTCATTTTCTGAGTTTTTTCCTTTGTGCTTGGTCTCTTGACCTCCATCTCTGTATTGATAGGACAAGAATCAAAATTAGCCTTCCATTCTAATTTAGGTCTATATTCATGTTCATAGGAAGAGGCACTAATATCTTTCCTTATACTAGATATGACACCATGGGGATCATAATGCCACACCTCTCCTATCTCAAAGTTTAGTTCCTTTAACATATTTTCAACCTACTGGAAATCTTGTCTAGAGTTCACAATAAAGGGGCCTACAATCATTGGATGCTTAAACATATAACCCTTTTTGGCAGGGTCAAAGTGGATTTGGTTAGTATTTAGGCTTTTCTTAATTAACTCCAAAGAAAAAATCCTCATGGGCATAAACACATGCAACTAATAAGGAGGCAATTCATACCCATATACCCTGATTTTAGTGTAATCTTCAAACAAGTACCAATCACCTACCCTAGCATCCTTGCTAAGTTGAATAATATTTCTCTGTTGGGGCAAGACTCTAGGAGGGGAGACTTTGTTGATAATTTGATAAGAAGTAGAAGTGAAAGTGGAAATGAATTGTGAAAACTCCTCATTGTTGGGTTTCTTCTTTGGACAACGGTCCCAATCAAATACATATTTTATTTGCTTGTTGAATTCTACAATGCTGAGGCCTAGGTAATCAAATTCCTCTACATGAGTGTACAGGAACAGGTAAACCAATATGGAATAGTATCTTAAATAAGATGTGAGGTAAAAATGGACAAATTGAAACTTGATTTCTTCAAAAATAAATGAAGGGATATCCAAAATGGTGTCGGGCTTCATCATTGGGAGAAGGAACCCTAGAGATACTTTTGTGACGTTGGCAGTTTCGTCTTTTCCTAATATCAAAAAAATTGTGGCTAGAATGGGTTGCACAACTTCTGAAAAAAGGGAAATGGGGAATGTCTATGAATTTATGTATAATTAGGAATTTGGAGCTGAAATTGGATGGAATAAGGTTTGTCTCTCTACAAATGAGAGTTCATTGTAATAGGAAATGAGGGTGGTCTTAATGAATTTCACTAGGCTAGGGTATTTGCGGTAGATGAAGCCGTTCTGGGGTGACTTCTAGCATCTTGTCTCCAGTCGATGATGCATAGTAATTATTTTCCTTGATGTATGTGGCCATGAGCGAGGAAACAAATTATTGGAAGGGATATATAGTTGGGATTATGAGGTAATATAACCCAACCTAACGACTAAAAACAGGTCCTCTTTATCTAGGTAATTACCATATAGGTTGAAATAGAGGTCTGATAGGTGGAGAGGATAAAACATGTCATGAATTTCAACTTCTGTGTCCATGATGGGGTCAATGTGACCAGAGGGTTTTGAATATTGAGGTTTGGGAGTTTTTGGGGCATATTTATTCATTTTAATTATTTTAATGACTTGATGGGGGATAAGAGATCACAAATTACCTGGTAATGGAGATAATTAGATGTCGTGGGTGTAAAGAAATCTTTGTGCTAGTCGTTGACTTGAGAAAATAACATTTACAAAGGGATGAACAACAAAAAAATGAACAAATTTGAATGATAATGGTTGTTTTACAGAGGTGCGTGGGTGAGAAAAACGAGGGGGTGACATGATGTGAAACTTGACAAGACGAGATTAGAGGAGAAGTGAGAGGGGGGTGACTACCTCTAGTGGGGTCGGGCTCATTTTTTGACGTTGTTTCCTTGTTGGCATGATGGGTGGCATGCCTCGTTCGCACTCTGTAGCAGGTTGGCTGGGTAGAGTCAGGACCAAGGTTTGACCCCCCTATAATTATATTGACCATCGACCACCCTTGAGTACCGTTTTCACTTTGAGTCTTCACGGGTAAGCACTGGCCTAACTGTCGCGCTTGTTATGCCGCTAGATATTCTCCGAGAGTGTGTGGCTTCAGGATGGATGATGATCCAATTGCCAATTATTGATCATTTAACCGTTTGATGTGAAATGTGAGGAGATGCCCACATTTCACTATCATTTATCCCTTTCCATCTTTTTCTTTTTGTCATTTTATTTTTTATTTTTAATTTTTTCTTTTCTTTTCCAAAGTTTCCAATGTCTCTGTGTGTGCAATACATGCCATCTCTACAACACAGATAGTAACAGAAAAACAAGAAGGATACAACATGAAAGAGGGTGGGGAAGACACTTGACCAAATGTGAATATCCAAACCCAGTTGAATATTTATGTTGCGTACTTAGATTCCATGTTCAAAGATCCTGTAAAGAAACAAATATAGGGGCCAGACCTTTTATTTTGAGAATTAAATAGTCCCATTGGAGCTCTAGATGGGGAGGAAACTCGCCTAAGCCAACCTTTCCAATGACCTTGATCATCCTAGAGTGAAATATATTTAAATTTGATAAAACCATTATGTTGCATGTAGAAAGCCAAGTCTCCGAAATCTTCACAATCTCCTAGAGGGCCATTGGAGGAGAAATTGTCTTTCTAGATATTAATATGAGTGCCATTTCCAACTTGCCAACTGATATGTTCAATAATGATAGGAGAAACCTTGTTGTAGAAATTCCAAATTTTAGATCCAGGACCAGACCAATTAGCTGATTTCTCCCTGAGCAAGCAATCTTTGTTGAAATATTGCCGCATGAAGGCCATTTTCCACCATTCCTTAGAGTCTGAAATGAGCCTCTGAATGATTTTTTCTCCTGGAGAGAGGTTCATAAATAAAGGATCTTTCACAATCGGGCTACTGTATGCATTTGGAAAGCAAATGATGTTCCAGTGAACCAGTTGGAATTTATTTTCACTATTTCCTCCCCTCGTCATAAAAATCTATAGATCAAGATACTCATTTGAGTAATCACATATTTTGGAGCTAAAATATCAGAGAAAAGATATAAGGGGAGAGAAGATAAAATAGGTTTTACAAGAATCATCGGACCAACAATGGTTAGCCATTGAGCTCCCCAGGCCTAAATTTTATTCTGAAATTCATTTATGGTGTCAGAGCAACTGTCCAAGTTATAGGCACCTAAAGAGTTTGGGATTCTAAGATATTTAAAATACTGTCATTCAGATTCAGATTCCAAAGGAAATTCTAAAACTTTGGAAATATACTGGAGGGATGAGACAGGGCTATTCCATCCAAATAGTTAACTCTTTTTTTCATTGACAATGCATCTAGAGAGATCCAAATATCATTCTAGGACCCGTTTAAACTTATTGCAATTAGCTTTGAGGCACACCCAAATATAAGTGTATCATCGATAAATTGAGAATGATCGACATATTTGATGTTCTTGGCTATACTCATACCCTTTAATCTTCCATCAAGCCTGCCATTCTTCAAATTTATACTGAGAGTTTGTGCCACTAAAATGTATAATATAGGGGAGAGGGGGCATCCTTTCTTCAAACCCCTTTAGGTCGAAAAAAAATTGCAAGGTCGACCATTTATCAATAAAGCAATCTAAGGTCTGCCAATACAATATTTAGTCCATTTGAAGAACTCTCCATAAAACCCCAATTTTTTCATGATAGAAAACAAGGAGTGACAAACTCTATCAAAATCATTCACCATATCTAGTTTGATATCCATACTTGGTTCACCACTTAAGGGAGTTAATAGACTCTTGAACTAAAATAACATTTTCCGAGATTTGTTTGTGCTTCATAAGTCCACCTTGGTTTTATGAGATTATTGTATGTAATATATTTCTTAATATGATGGCTATCACTTTAGTGAAGATCTTGTAAGTTGAATTGCATAAGGAAATGGGTCTAAAGAAAGAAAAGGAGGCAGACTTTGACTCTTTTGGGATAAGGGAAAGGAAGGAAGATTTTGTATTCCAACCCAACTTGCCTTTTAATCTAGAATAATTTAACATTTACGAAAGATCCTTCTTAATTAGGACCCAAAACGATCTATAGAAATTGATGGAAAATCCATCAAGAGACCAAATTGCCTTAAGTGACTTCTTCTTCCTTTATCAAATTAATGAGCTGAAGATTTTCCATTTCTGAGACAATAATGCGAAGACATGAGATAAAAAATTTCTCCTCACTCGAGTTGTTTTTTTTAGTCACATAGTATAAACCCTTGAAAAAGTGAAAGGTTTCTTGCTTGATCACAGGGAAGGAGGAAGTTTTGGGCCAACCCTTTAGAATGAGTTCTTTGACCCGATTCCTGATCTCCATAGCTCTCACTTGCTTGTGAAAAAATGAAGTATTTTGATTCCTATCCTTGAGGTAAAGGCTTCTTGACCTTAGGCGCCAAAATTCTTCCTCTTTCCTACTAAGAAGGTGATTCTGTTTACTTATTTTCTTTTCTTTTCCGATGAGCCACTATGTAAATGGACCATTATTCATCTGGTCCTGATGAGTCTCAAGTTGTCTAATGAGTTCATATTTTTCTTGAACTGGAGGCTTAAAATTGAATTTTTCCCAGTTTTGAAGAGCTTGCTTCACCATTTTTTATTTAGACTCCCACTCAAAGGCCGGGGATCTGCTTATCAGAGTTTCCCAAGATTATTTTATTAAATATGTTACTCCCTTCTGCAGCCACCCTGGGTTGAACCAATCCAAAATCGGTCCTAGATCCTTAGGACGATCAATTATTATCTCAATAGGTTTATGGTATGAATCCCCTCATATCAAAATTGATGAGGAGAAATCAATTCCTTTAACCAACCAATTTTTATGGATAAGAAAGCAGTCCAACCTCGCTGCAATATTCTCAGAATCACTTCTCTGATTAAACCATGTGTATTTCCCTTATTTTGGGACTATATCCAAGAGATCCAATTAATTAATAAGATCCCATGTGTTCTTCCTCTTCAATCTCCCTCTCTTATCCTTCTCTCTTTTATTCTTTTGAACCTGAGGATTTTTATCCAGTATTAGAATTTGCTTGTTCATTCTCTTCTGAAGACGAAATTTCATAGGGATTAGCCGATGTTGAGGCAACGTTTTAAGCTATTTTTTGGTATTTTTAACTCCACCTTTTCCCCAAATTTCCCCCCTGTTGAGATTGCAACAAGATGATGGAGCTTAGTGAAAAGAGTCGCCTTCACAAAGTGGGCCCGCAGGCAAATTATGGCACAAGTTCTATTTTTGATCACAGTGTGAGTGATCACAGTGTGAGTGATCACAATGTGGGTGACCAAAGTGTGGGTGACCACAGTGTGGGTGACCACAGTGTGGGTGATCAAAGTATATTTTTAGACTGGCTGTCAAAAATAGAAAAGTCAAATATTATTGTCTCATAATAATATTTGGACTATAAACTTGATCTTATTCTCTTGGAGAACTTCAGTTTGAGCTACAGATGTGGCTCATGCAACTGTCAGAAGGAAGTACACTTTTCTTATGAGTCAGTTGAGTTGTTGCATGCATGACTTCAGTTAGAACTCAATCAGTTGAGTTTGGTGGAGTTGATTGTGGAGTTGATGGAGTTGTGTTCAGTTTGACTTGGTTAAACTAGTTGTAGTTAGTCTAACTGCAGATAGACTAATGATGAGTTGTTAAACTAATTATTAACTCATAATACAACTATAGAATACATCAGTTAACTCAGTTGCATGTCAGTGCATGTTCAGTTCAACAGGGACAGGTGTTAGAGAGTCAGATTTCTATCAGTTGTGACTATAGTTGTGCATAAGATCTTGCACAATCAAAGGATTGAGTATGCCAATGAGTTTGCTCATGTATTTGCCCAGTTTGTAGCTTCTGCTCACGTCTTACACCTTGTGAGTGATTCTTTGGAGGTGAAATACGAGTTTGGTAGACCATTCTCATTCATTCTTGAGCAGGGATTGAGCAGTGGAGGCAGGCAAGCAGTGGAATAGATTTGGAGATCAGATCTTAGCTGTATTGTGTGTAACAGGTGGAGCTGGTACTGGATTGCTTGTGATAAGCATTGTACTTTGTAATGTTACATGGTCTCAATCATTAATATATAGATAGTGTGGGGTTTTTAGCGAGATGCTTTCCCCGGTTACATACTGTGTTAATGTGTGAATGCTCTTGATGTTTTATTGTTATTGATGCTGCTATATTGATGATCAACGTAGAGGAGCTTATGTATTGTGTATGTATTCCGCAATAGTACATGATCAGGATAATCTCTGTTGAATATGTGTTAAATTATTCAAAATTTCTACACCCCCTTTTATAGGCATGCCACTGGTCATCCTAAGTTTGGGCCACTCCATCTCCATTTCCAAACTTATATTTCTTGCAGTATCGGGAAAAATGCCCATATTTATGGCAACTTTTACATTTAAATGAGAGCTTATCATAGTCAAGTGAATGGATGTATCTCCACTCACCTTGGGTTAGAACAATATTAGAGGGAAAACCTTTCTCAAGGTCCACTTCCACGAAAAGTTTAGCACATGTGAATTGTTGGCCTTTAGGTTCAGCATGGTCAAGGTACCAATTGACTCCATTACCTACTTCCTTCAAGCACTCATCACTACAGTAGGAGAGTGTAAAGAAGGGAAACTTAAACCAAATGGGAATGATGGTTGGAATATCCTTATCTAGGTTAAAATCCAAGTACCAAGTGTTCAGATACATTCTCCTAGAGCCAAAAAAATATGGTCCATTTTTAAATACTATGTCTCAATCCTCCTTGTACTCAAAGAGAAAGGAAAAAAATATGTTTCCCACAACATAAACTCCTAGATTCACTTTCATAATTTATTTCCAAGCCTTGTGTTGATGGTTATAAACCTGCCAACATTCAAGGGATCTCCCCGATATGAAGTCCCAACTAGACCTCACACCGTTTGAAGTAGGAGTCCCAACAGTCAGTAGTAATGTTATGCCTTGACTATGAAAACATGTAGAGTGAAGTATGGTAAGTTCGGGTGAGAGAAAGTGTGTGACCATGTAGAGAGTCAAGTGCGATGCATGAAGGTTACAACACACGAATGGAGAAAGAAGTGCGCCCCTTGGAAGCCTGTGATAGTATGCAACTTGAAAGGTGCACACGAGCATAACGACATCACAAGCTAAGATGAAAAATAGTCCACAAGTTAAAGTTATGAATTAATACAACAAAACACATTCAACAATATTCATACAAATTCAAAGGAAATAGTTCATAAGCATAAGCGTAAGTTATATAACATACATTGAAAATATAACAAGAATAGTCCTACTATATTCACAACATATGCATGAAAGTGTGTCGACTCTGATTTTATTATAAGTGAAAGTTCCATTTGTACATACATCATTGACGACCACTAGCCCCAATAGTGGAACATTAAATTCAAGAACACCTACTCCTCCAAAGAAGCATACTCTCTCTGTGATGCAGGAAAGTGTTCCCTCTGCGGACAGAGGCAACCCCTCTAGCCCTAGAGTGGGTCTAGTCACAAACAAGGACAGATCAACAATAGCTTTCCTTAAACAGTCATAGTTGGAGGCCTACCTCAACCGGTGGTCGATGGAGTTCCGTTGCGCTGCTCCAGCTTTCGCTTCCTTCTCCTTAATGAGTGATCAACCTGAAACAATGCAAAGGAAATACAACAAAGCACGTAACCAGAAAAAAACAATGATCTATTTACTCGCAAAGTCAAGAAGTCATGAGCTATCAAGTAAATTACATACAAGACATAGGAAAACATCATTGATTGTATTAATAATGAAATAGGAGCAAGCTTACAACCAAAGTTTTGACATCGCAAGCCTTCTCAGAGGGATCTAGCCAGCATGTTCCTCAAGCATTCACTCTTTGAAGATGGATCTCCCAACATACAAGATTCTCTCTCACTCATAAGTTTTACACAAAATTAAGGGCACTTCACAACTTTCCACAAGCTATCAACAATCCCACACTTGTCACACTCACACCAGCTATCTAGCAAGCTCACAAACACTAACAACACTGCTCAACTAGCCAACTATTAAAAACTAGCAGTGCATAGCAATGGTGAGAGTTTAAATAGGAGAAGGAGTCTTCATGAAAGGTGGAAGAGTGAGCTTATCCTCAAGGAAGGTAGCACAATTGATGGAACTACCATGCCAGAGAAAGGAGGGCGATACAAACTATGCCAACAACCAGGTCTGGAGTCATCCAGAGGGCCGACTGTTGGAAAAAATTCGCCTAATCTGGATCATCACGGGTGCATAACTGAGCTTTAGCACTGACATCACTAGTGAGCAATGTAGCTAGTCAGATCATCGCTAAAGATAATAAGTAACCTTGCGTTGGAGCATGAAATCGGACCATCATAGGAATCAGATGTAAATTTGCGCTGGCAGCGCAGCTGGACTGTTTATGAGCACCCTTCAGCACATATATTTAGTCCATAGTCGAGATGAGGCAGATAACTAGGGAAAGTGGGTCATTTGGCAGCACAAGAGAGCATTTGTTCAATATGAGCATGTTTGACTTGGACACATGACACAGTAGAAGGACTGGAGTGAAGGCAGTGACAAATTACTATGTAACAGATGCCCCCTAAAGCATGAAGCCCGAGAAAGTGGGCGGGGTGAAATGCTTTGCGAAACTAACTGAGCTGGAACACCATCTAGAAGAACCTGCACGCAAGTACAACTGGTATCTTTGAGAATGAAGTACATGTATTCTAGGCATGGGCGCAGCCATCCAAAAGACATACGAACTAGGTCTGTGGTATGGACGCAGCCATCCAGCTAATAAGACCATAATAATGATAAAGGTATGGTCACAGCCATCCATGAAGACTCAGGTATGGTCGCAACAATCCATCAATGAGTCATGTAATCACGAACCAATCCACGCAGCTCGAACATGTGTAATCTAAGTTTGGGGTCTTGAACCCAACCAATCGTAGTACAAATTCTGGCATGCGAATAGATGTGCTGGGGTAGAGCATGATAGAAAGTCGCTTGATTATCGGTCAATGATGAAAACCGTTAACAAGCATGAGAGAAACCACCAATAATGCCAATGGTTCTCAAGGTACTATCCAACACAATCCACGAGTGTGAAGAAGGAGCTGAAGTCGAACACTCGTGGAATCACCCAATCGATGACCAATGATGAAAGTCGACCGTTAGGTGCGAAGAACTTGCCATTGAGGCATGCAAGCTCTAAGGTACCAAAGGGGATCTCTAGATCAATCTCCTGGATAATGAGCTGATGTCGACAGGAGACGACCTGTCGCAGGAGGGCCATAACGTTTCCCCTGTCAACGACACAAGATAAGGAACAAGTGGTAGATGGCGAAACAGAGTATCAGAGGAGGAGGCAAGGGTGTAAATTGCAGAAGGATTATACTCTTGAACATGTCGGCGACACAACTCCGGAGGGTGGCAGCATTTAGGTACCAAGGGATCAGAGGCACGATGGAGACGGTGTGAATCGGATGGAATGAGGCTAAATGGCAACCCAAACCCACGGAAGGCCAAATGACGATGTATGGATGTCCCAACCCGACAAGAAGCAAAAGTGTTGATGTTCAAGAGTGACTAGCTGCCAATGATGATTTCCAAATTTTCCCCCACCATTGCTGGTGAGTACCCCTATTATTTTTGAAAACAAGCTTGAAGGGGATAACATATGCTCGTAATATAAGTTCGACTGTCGGTTGAATCCAACCTAGTAATGGTTAAACGAGCCCTATGGAGGAGAAGCTCGAGTCTCGTCATGGTGACGAGTCCAATGTTGTCAGGGTTTAACGAGTCCGACATAGGTAAAACTCAGAGTCTTTTTCATGTTTAGAGAGTTTGAAAAAGACATGGAAAAGAAAACTCCAAGGGGGTGCTTTTTCGTAGATTTGTGTCTCTCGATTCGGAAAAAGTATAAAACAATACTCGAAATAACTGCCCGACCATTACGATCGAGGAGTACTTTTCGTGACTAGTGACCTCGACCTGAAAAAGTAGAAAAGCGATCGAAATCACATCGTTTCGTAACCAATAACGAGCTTGAAATGACAAAGGCCCGACAATCTTTTCGTGTTTACATGGTCAGAAAAGAGCTTAAAGCCGACCGCCTCTTGTTTCTTTTAACGAGTCAAGAGGAACAACTCAGCTATCTTTTCCTCGTTCAAGTCGGAAAAGAGCGTTAAAGATGAATTTACGGATCAAGTGCACACGAAGCGTGAGATAACTCCACTACCTGTAGCTCTGCACAAAACACGTCAAACGTAAACCCATTCGACATAAAATGAACAATATATGCGAAAACATAGTTAAAAAACAAAATTTTAATTAACCATGTTATAAAAATGAGAAAAAACCCACATTTTTAAAATATAATTTTCTAATTTTCAAAAATTACTATAAAAGGGGGGTAATTCATTCATTTTTACCATTGGCACTATTCATTTCACCTTGGAGTGTTTTGGAGCACCAAAGTTGGCGAGCTAATTTCGGCCCCATTCGTCCACCGTTCATCCTGAAACTACTACTAGGTAAATAGATTTCTTCCTGCGCTTCAATTCAGTGTCTTTTTTATGCATTTTGGTGTTAGACATGTGAGTTTAGGCGGATTTTTTGAGTCGGAGTCCGCCGCTCGGTCATCGCGGGTATACCGCTCGGGTCCACGATGACCGAAAATATTTACACGTAACACTTTCTGATCATCGTGGGAATGTGGTGTACTTCCGCGATGACCGCGAGAAAATTGAACTTGTCAACTTCATGCCATCGCGACTGTATTTAACTATTTTTTGTGAAAATTACTTATTGAAACTTGCAAACGAAGTTCTAATTCATTTTTTCCTCGTCATGTAGGCCATAATGGCGTTTGTCTGGCAGGAACGAACGCACGATGATAATGATGTGGAAGCTTTTGCTGATGCTGGGTGCTGAAATGCTTTACATGCATGCGGGTTGCTAAAATTCTTCCTTACTCCGCACCTTCGGTCCCAACCCGATCTATTAGAGCTACTGATCCGTGCCTGGAATCCAACAGATGGGAAATTCATAATCTGAGGCCGAGACATCGAGTTCGATGCCACAGACGTATATTTCCTGACCGGGCTGTCCCATCGTGGTGAGAGGCCCATTCTAGAGGGGCAGCGACCCAGGGGTGATTCTCTAGAGATGCTGATGGCACGAGTGTGCCCATGGGCATGCAAATCGAGAAGCAGGAAGGTGGCAATCCCGACAGTGGAAGACGTGGTTCTTCGTGCAATGCTATTTATGGTGACGTGGGCAGCAGGCTCCCAAGCCCAACATGAGGCATCGAAGACCCATCTCCGGTTGGCTCTCGAGTGTCTCAATCCAACCATGTTCAACTGGGCGGAAGCAGTGACGACCAATATGAAAAGACAACTTACCAACTGTCGTCGAGGAGAGACGAAACAGTTTGGCTACGGGTCCATCTTAGTCCCGCTCATGCTGGAGCAGGTGTCGGCATTGCAGTTAGAGGACATGGATTTAGATTTGCCTAGACCACAAGAGACCAGGGGCACACGGTGGGCACACGTTATGCCACGAGGAGGTGGCGGAAAACCAGTGTCGTGGGGGACACTGTTCCGTGAGTGGTTGGAGCGCCAGATGATCTTCTTTGAGGACTAGCCATATGCTGGCATGGACTTTCATGGAGACCCTGACATGTAGGTGCCTGCTGGCGAGCAGTGGGATGATGGTGGTAAGACACTTGATCACATTATTTTTGCATTTTATTTTTTATGATGTTTTTTTGGATTTTTTCATGTATATGTCCTAATGACGAACTCTATGGCATTGGCAGATGTGGGACCAGTGAGACCTGTAGGGCTGGCACCAGAGGCACGGAGGGATGCACAGGGCATTGCAGCGCTGGCCTTGGCTCCCCCAGCTGATGATCTGGTGGAGACAGTGGCCCGAAATCTTGAGGGCCTGACGGCAGGGATCCCTGATTACATGGGGATCGAGGAGGTCCCCATAGCATTCCAGATTCACACAGTAGGAGTGGTACCCAGGGTGCACCGCCTGTTGAGGTGGGTGGCACGAGCGGTGGTGTGCTATAGGGAGCATAACCCACCGCAGTAGACGCCTAGGTTTTATTTCCTGCTGATGATTTTTTTGAGAGACATGTGTCTCAGATGTATGGAGAACACAGACTCTATTTGGACATATACACTTATTTTTTGAGTGCATCGGTGCGCCACACGAGATATATATACACACACACACACACACACACACACATACACATATACATATTCCTATGGCTCATTATTATGTTTTACATGCTTCTTATATGCTGTTTTGATTACATGTTACACAAATGTCTATCTAATACATGGTTTTCCAATGCATCAGTTAACGTGTTTAGTCTTCTCAGAATGTGCTGATATGTGATAAAACCAAAATTGCTTTCTAACAATTTAACACGTAAATACAACCTTAAAATCCAATGGTCTTTGACGGAATATCACCCATTGAGCTGGTGGACGACAAGCTGAGAATCCAGGTTCAAAACCAATGTACGAATACCGAGGTTGATAGCCTCGGTCAGTAACTCAATAACAACACTATATTCAATGACATTGTTTGTGGTACAACCTAGAAAAACACCTTCAAGGTCTACTAACTCACCGTGAGGATCGTAGATCACCCATGCCGCAGAAGACAGGTTGCGGGTACTGCGGCAAGCACCATCAGCGAAAACAACGTAAGGTGCACCAAACATCTGCACAAGAAGCAAGAGACACAATAAGCGGAAATTATGCCTACACACCAAGCCAAAACATGAAAATGCACACACAACACACCTGCTAAAAACACACGTATGTACAAATAAAAGTGCTTGAATTTCACGCATAATATTTTTTCAAGTAAAACCCATTTTGAGGCTTATCCAAAGGGTTCCCTTCATAATCAATAAGCTCATAGGCCCCTTTTTGAAAAACTCGCTTTACAATATAAGGCCCGTGCCACATGGGCTTGAATTTTCCTGCCCCCAGCTTATCATTTGCTTGATCATAGAGCAGGACTAAATCTCCTTCAAAAAAAGAACGAGGATGGACAATATGATTGAAATGAGTTTTCACTCTCTTCTTTTGTGCTTCAATAGCTAGAGAGGCTAGTCGACGAGTCTCGTCTAGCCGCTCTAGGTAGAGAAGGCATTCTTCTACCAGAGTAGTGTTGGGGAGTAATTTGATGACTAATCTCAAAGAAGGGATCTCACACTCAATGGGAAGGGTAGCCTCCAGCTCGTAAACCAATTGGAACGGGGTGAAACGGTGGCATCCTTCACAGAAGTTCGGTAGGCCCATAAGACAGAGAAAAACATCAAGTGCTAGTTGGACTTGTGCATGCCAATGGTGCGTTGAAGCATCGTAACTAGAACCTTGTTGACGGCTTCTACTTGGCCATTGGCCTGAGGATAGTACGGTGTCGAGCTATCATGCCGCAAGCCTAGCTGGGTTGTTAACTCAGTCATCATATGATTACGGAAATGCTTACCATGATCAGTGACGATAGCCTGAGGGACTCTGAACCATGAGATAACATGATTAAACAAAAATTGTGCCACTGTGTGACCATCTTCAGATAGTGTAGGCATTGCCTCGGCCCATTTTGTGAAGTAATCAATGACAATGATGATATACCCATGCCCCCCAGCCGAGTGAGGGTTACAGGTGATATAATCAATGCCCCATTTGGAAAAAGGGTTGACGGTAATAACAGGGTGCAATGGAGTGGGAGGCGCACGCATCTTCCATTGGTAGATTTGGCACTCGTGACAAGAGCGAACGGCAAGAATGCAATCGTTGAAGATGGAGGGCCAAATGTGACCAACACAGAGGATCTTTTGAGTAGTATCATATCCGAACATGTGACCACCACAGGCGCCAGAATGATAGTCATTAAGAACTCGTTCAACTTCCTCGAATGTTAAGCATCGTCGGAGAATAGAGTTGGTACCGAGACAGTACAGGGTGTCCCCAATAATATGATAGGGCTGAGACTGATGGCGAATCCATCGCTGAGCATCCTTAGACACATTGGGACAAAAATAGGACGTCTGGAGATAGACAATGATATCCCCGTACCAAGGATCGAGGGTGCTAATTAAGAACAGAGTTTCATCTGGAATATGGTCCTCTAACCAAGAGGGCGCGGTAAGAGATGGCAGAGAGCAAAGAAACTCAGCAAAGATAAGGGATTTCTTAGACTTGGCAGTGGTGAATTCCAAGTCGAACTCTTGGAGGATAACAATCCACTTCGAGTACTTGCCCCCCAGCAACTGACGCGACAAGATGTACGTCATCAGGTTGCAATCAGAAACCACCGTCGTGGTGCGCAATAAGATATAATGGCAGAAACATTGGACGGCACAAACGGCAGCCAATGCCAACTTCTCGACATAAGCATATCGAGTTTCTATATCTAGTAGATTGCAGCTGAGATAATAAACTACATGCTCAGTGTCATCATCATCATCTTGAACGAGAACCATGCCAATAGTGGTATCGGCAGCGGCCAAATACAGAGTGTAGTCATGATGATAATCAGGAGGATGCAACAATGGAGCAGAAACAAGGAGAGCCTTGAGGCGCTCGAAGGACTCTTGTGCAGCAGCATCCCAAAGAAAGGGGGTGTCCCGCTTCAATAACTGCATGTAACCTTTGGCCACTTCGGCATAGTTCGGAATGAATCGTCGTAAAAAATTTGCTTTGCCCTGCAAACTTTGCAATTGCTGCAAAGAAGTAGGGGGAGGGAGATTCAGGATAGCCTCAACTTTAAGGGGATCCAAACGGATACCCTCTTGGGAGATGATGAACCCGAGAAGTTTGCCTGACTCAATGCAGAAGACACACTTATGTGGATTAAGCCGGATGTGGTAGTGTCGACAGCGGAGAAAGATTTCACGAAGGTGAGCTGGATGGTCCTAGCGCTTTGTTGAATGAGCTGGTAGATCATCCAGTTAAGGCTACATAATGTGTCGAATATCATGGAATGCATAAGACATTGCGTTTTGTAAGGTGGCACCGACATTTTTTAAGCCGAAAGGGAGCTTTTTGTAGGTGAAAGTGCCCCACAGACAAATAAAGGCAGTCTTGTGTTGATCTATGGGTGCAATATTAATCTGGTTATAACCAGAAAAACCGTCCATGAATGAGTACATTTCACTCCCGGCACACTCATCAATGAGCTGGTCAATGAAGGGTGTGGGGTAGTTATCTTTGGGACAGGCCCGATTAATATCACGATAATCAACATAGACCCTGATAGTGCCCTATTTTTTAGTCATAGGGACAATATTGGAGACCCAATCTGTGAGTGGGATGGGGTAAATAAAACCAGCCTTAAGAAGCTTCTCAACTTCCGCTTTAATAGCTGCAGCCTTTTGGGGTGCACGGGGTGTAAACGTTGTCGAACAGGCTTAGCACCCAGATACATCGGTATCTCATGCACCACGATGCTAGGATCGATGCCAGGCATTTCTTTGTAAGACCAAGCATACACATCACGGAATTCACGAAAAATATCAGTATAGAGTCGAACCTCCATCGGAGTACAAGTTACTCCGACATGGATATGATCGACAATCCTTGGTTTAACATAGATGTCAATTGGATGAGTTTGCGTGATGTTTCCCATGTTCCCTTCAAAAGACACTTGATAGACTTGAATGGGTGTCTGAAGGGGTTGGGATGGGAGACAAGGAGCAAACCATTCGAGACAGGTAAGCACTTCCCGGTGGGCAGGGAGAAACAAGGAATGATGGTGATGATCAGACCAAGGGGGTTCCTCAAGAGACATGGTCTTGATAATGGCTTCATCAGAAGGAAAAATTTCCTTTAAAGGGTTTGAAGAAGTGTCGTCTCCAAGCCAAGGGGAACGAGTGTACGAGTCGAGAGTTCTTCTCGAAGGAGCAGATTCAGGGGGTGGAGCTGATGCAGAAACAATTTCGATGTAGTTGAGCTCGACAAGACTCAATGACATCTCATCGCCCCAGGATTCTATCTGATTAGCGGGGGGAAGAACCCAACGATCAGAGCAAATAGAAATCATTTTAATCAAAGTGACGTTGGGAGGCGGGAGTGAAAAAACACCCATAAGGGTAGGATCTTTAAAGAGTCCAGCTCCCACACTCTCACATGGAACAAAGGTATGCTCCACAAAAGGCACGGTTCCATCGGAAGAGGAGGAGGCGAAGAAAGACAGCTGGTCTACTATGACGATCTTCCCCTGATGAGGGAAACGAATGACACGAAATAGAGATGAAGCCATGGCTCACATGGCATATGTCCAGCTTCGTCCCAAAAGGAGGTTGTAAGTTAGATTAGCATCAACGACTTCAACTTCCACTTCGACGATTTTCCCTTCCAAATTAATGGGCATTCATTGGAGTATACCATAAGGGCGGGACTCTCTTCGATCAAAGGCTTCCAAGGTCGTAGGAGACTGGCTCAGAGTCGGAGAACTGATAGCCTTCCAACAAGCAATAGACATTATGCAAGTCGAAGCACCTTCATCAATGACGGTATGATGGATCGTTTTAGAATTGATGATGACCTGGATAAGGAAGGCAATTTGGTGAGGCAGTCTCGGTATATGACTCTCTAGGTCAAAAGTGATCAAATCTGAGTTAGCCGGGTTGATGCCACTGATAACTGATAGCAAGAACTTCCTCTGAGAGGGGTAGCTCTGGAGAACTTCTAAAGCAGACATAGCTGACGGAGCCTGGGCTAAGTCCTCAACAATGCTATAGTGCTGAGCAGCACGAGCATTAGGGTTGTAAGAATATTTCCAGAGTACACTTTTAGGAGGGGGTCAAATGGGTGTCTCAGTGCTAGGTCTCTCGATATGGAGGGGACCAGAACTAGACAGAAGAGCGCTAGAGGGGACCTCAGGCTCTTTCCTGACAGGTGATGGATATTCTTTTGCCCGAGTACTAATGTGGATGGGAATCATCCTAGCCATAAATACCTGAGAACCAAAGGGAGAAGAGGATTGGGATGGATCAGCCACCATTTGCGTTTGCTATGAGGGAAAAGGCTCTTTGAGCACGACAGGAATCCTGGGGGCACCTTTCAACAAACGACTAACTTCAGACCACCTCAGGCAGTCTTTGGTATAGTGATCCTCGTCACAAATAAGGCAAGGATACTTAGGCTTGTGTTTGGTACCTTCCTTGGGTGGAGGTTTAGGGGAATCCTGCTTCGGTTGATCAGATTTATTCTTTCCTTTTCCCTTCTTCTTCCCTTTCGAGGCTTTGTCTGCCATGGTGGACTGGATGGCGTTAACCTCGGAAGTATTACCGGAATTGGATACAGCCTGAGAAGTATTTTCATTTGGAGCGTTCGACTTTTTCTTCCCAGGGTTCGCAAAAGATTTCTTAGAGGACGGATTAACAGAACCAATGACGCCATCAACAGATGGTGTTGGTGGGGCTTTGGAAGTTCCGGGCCTCGGGGCATCAGGAAAATAATCATATAGTGTACCGGACTAGGAGTAAACCAAGTCAAGGTACTGAGAACGTGCAATAGCTTGCTCTTTAGTTACACATGCCCCCATAGCAATGTCCCACGCTATCGGACCGACAAATGAGGTTGTGAACCAGTCGGTCAGAAGCTGATCGGGAATCCAAAACTTAATCAAACAGTGATGCCATCTCCATTCATGGATATGATCGGAGATGTGTGTAGCCGTTGTTTGTTTTAAGGATGTTAGGAGATGTGTGTCCGTTTCATATCGAATCGGCAATTGACAATGAGTTAAAAATGCCATAGCCAACGAGTTAAAGTCCTGAAAAGACCCGCGAGCTAACTCAATATACCATTTAGCAGCAGAGCCAGTGAGGGTCCGTTGAAAAAGGCGGAGCTGATTGAATCATCAAGCCACGAATTTGATGAACACCATAGATGATAAGTCATAACGCGGGCTTGGGGATCTTCTCCAGCTTTACCATCAAACTTGGGACAATCACTAGGAATCTTAGTTGGAACCGATGGCCAATACGGATTATGAAGAATAGGATCATTGGTTAGTTTGGACACATCCGGTAACTCCAACATTGCTAAAAAGGGTAATTGAGGGTTAAAGGACATCTGAGGCCACAGGTAGGAGGTAGCACTAGAGTTCCAGCCAGCTGCTTGTTGCCCCCATTGATTCTGTCTAGATGGATTTGGCCCAGAAGGGTTCTGTCCGTAGGGATTTTGTCCATAGGGGTTATAGCTATAACTGGATGGCAGACCCTGGATCTGGCCCCCAACATTCCATTGATTACCAACTTGGCCCGCAGGAGCAACATACGATTGCTGGTAATTTTGATTGGGACTCACCTGCAGTTGTTGGTAATTTTGGTACAGGGAAAATTGGGTTTGCCCTTGGGATTTCTAGAAACCATAGGGCGGCTGGGTTCCAAACTGAGCTTGGAAGCCAGGATGCATTTGATAAGTAGGTTAAGATTGAGATCCGACCTACATTTGAAGATCGGATTGGATCTGGAGCCCAAATTGGGGCTGAAAATCGGGTGGAGCTTGAGAAGCAACAATCATTTGAGTGCCCGGTTGAGCAGGCCCAGAGGGATGTCCTTGAGAGAACTGAGGCTGAGCCATCTGGCCAGGAGGTTGACCTAGTTGAGATTATGATTGACCCATTTTCCCATAAGGTTGAGCTTGCTGGGTATTGGGTTGTCCTTGCACAACTGAGGGCTGTCCTGATGGACCGATGGCTGAGCAGACTGGATAGTTGGTTGGCCTGATTGGATTTGAGGCTGACCAATTTGTCTAGATGGTTGACTAGACTGGACGGTGGGTTGGCCTTGCTGAACGTAAGGCTGACCGACTTGCCCAGAAGGGTAGCCTTGCTGGATACTAGGTTGGCCTTGTTGTATGTAAGGTTGTCCCAGATTACCAGAAGGTTGCCCGAAATAGGTAAAAGATGAACCACCAGAGGCTGAAGGTTGTCCCTGGAAGGGTTGTCCTTGTGGGCCTCCAGGTTGCCCTGGATAAGGTTGTCCGTAATACTGCTGTCCATAAGAGGGCTACGTGTAAGATGGCTGACCTTGATAGGGAAGTCCTTGAAAATTGGCAGGGGGTACTTGGCCACCATGATAACCAGTGGTACCCTAGGCAATGGATAATGGGACCATGACCTCAACCGCAGGTTGAGATGGCAAAGGTCCGGGGTAATAAATATGAGCTCCTCAAGAATCGTAATAATGAAATAGATCTTGGGGGTCCGGATTCTGAAGAGCCTGTAAATATTGATCATATGCCCCCCTACTGGAATGGCACCAGAAGAAGGTGGGGCATTTAGTGTAGGTTCAACAACTCCGGGTGTAGATGCCGATGAGCCACTATTCGCAGATCCGAACGAAGGTCCAGCAACAGTGGTCACAATTGAGGATGCAGTGATGACACCAATAACAAGGGCTGAAGAAGCCACATAGATAGTTGGAATAGTCAGGATTGAGGTGACAGACACATTGTGAATTTGAGGAATAAAAGACTCCGAAGTCGGAGTGACGGTATGAGACCACATGGAACTCGTAAGGGAAGTCCTAGAACCCATAACATCCCTCAAAGCCTTATAGCGTAAAGGCAGTGTGACACCGAGAGGGGTGACAAGAAAGGGTGTAGTCTCTGTTGGGATAGGAATTTCACCGCTCATCACAATGGATTCTTCACTCGTGATGGGGGATGTGTCATCCATGTCGGAAGAAGACATTGGGACCAAAACACTAGGAGGAGTACTAGGAATATCTTCTTTGGAAGGCTCCCAAACGGGGTTCCAATGAATATCGTAAGACTCGTCTTCTGGAGCGCGAGAGTTAATCAATTGGATACTTAGAATAACAGGGAGAGTATCACTAACAACCGGTACCTCAGGAGCAACGGAAGAGGGAGACCCTTGGTCACTTGGAACGGGGGAAGGGATCGGTGATTCCGCTAGGATGATTCGATTCAAAAATCCTAGGAAAACTAACGAGAAAGAACCCTACACAAGCTAAAATGCAAACAAGATCTAACAGGGTAAATGTGAATGTGGCCAAATAAATTTTAAGACACAGGAACAGAACTTGACCTTTTCATCTTTAAAGAGTCGAGAAAAGGAAAAAAGGATGACTCTAGTCGCCTTCGAATATTTAATGAGCCTGAAGTGACAAGTGCTCAGATGGACCTTTTCTTTTAGGGAGTCCGAAAAGGAACGAAAGTGACTACTCTAGAGAACTAGGCCAAAGATTTACCAAACAACTTGTAAAACTACATTTACAACTTGGCAGTCATATGAAAACCAAGGACTTTTTGTACGATAGTAAATCTTCCCGAATGATGTGTTCGGTGCATTACGGTTTGCAAGGCGGCAGACACAGCTTCCTAAGGATAAAGGATGATAACCTAGTGGGGTCTCCCAACATATACTCGATGGTACATGGGAGCACAATTCTGTACTAGACCACTATTGAGTCACAGAAGGAGGAATCACTCAAGCTTGAGTGAAAACAAAAGTGACTAGGTTTAACGACGCCGGAGCACGTCTCTAGCCTAGACCTCTAAATAGTGTGCATTATGTTCCAATGAATTGTTAGGTTTATTCAGTTCATTTTAGAGTTGATATTGAATTATGTTTCAGTTTTCAGGCCTTACCATATGTATACAACAAATCCTAGGGTGCAGCTAGAATGAGCAAAAATATCCTTTTTCTTCAATGAACACCTACCTACGGTAGGGTAGAGA